>BPLS01000129.1:1052728-1064747 GCA_019656275.1 Rhododendron kiyosumense
CTAGGCTTGCAAGGCTATTATTTGTACCAAGGATTTGTTTCTTGGAAGATTTGGAAGAGAAAGAATAAATTGTACAAGATTTGGTTTGAAACAAATCAAAGAAGTACAATGGAGGATAATGGAGGGTTGGAGACTTAGCTAGGAAGGAAAGTTCACCCAAGGATTTGAAGTACTTTGAAAGATCAAGCATGGTACAACCAAATCCCTTCTCTCTCTCTCCTCTCGGCATCTCTCTCTCTCTCTCTCTCAAGTACTAATATATATATACATATATACAAGGTACAAGAAACAATAAACAAAGGGTACTTTTGTACCAAGAGATCAAAGGAGTTGAAAGACTAAGATTTTTCCCAATAAACTAAGCAATTAGCACATGTGTACTAAGGCTAATTAAATACTCAACCAAGTACTAGATTAATATATACAAGAGTACTTATGTATCTAGGAATAATCAATATCCCAATATAAAATAAATAAAGGGTACTAATGAAATCTTAAGTTTTTAAACAAAAAGTACATACATAATAAAATATTATGTACTTCCTCACATGGGATTTAAGAAAAGGACTAAACTAATCAACCCATGTACTTGGTTGGAAGAACAACCTATTACCCAATGGGTAATAAATCCCCTAAATTTTATTATCCAATGGATAAGAGTTACTAGGGAACTTAAATAATAAAATAATCAAAAATGTACTTTTGCATGATACATATGTATATATATTTACAAGTACTTATCAAGATATAATAATGGGAAAGCTATTGACCAATGGGTAAAGATTACCCTAACAATTATTGTCCAATGGACAATAGTTAAAAGGAAATTTTTTTATATTAAAATAACCAAAAGTGTCCTTTTAAGCAATTAACAAAGTCTATTTTTTTTATCAATATTAGTACTTATTCAAATCTCTTATTGAATCCTTTTAAAATAAAGAATTGGGTTTCTATTATCCAATGGATAATAGTTCCCCTAATATTTATCATCTAATGGACAAAGAATCAAACCAAAAATGATTAAAAGAAAATGGATAATCAAATTCCAATTCTAGAGTTGAAAAGGGTCAAAAGGTCCAAGAGGGGCAAAACGGTCAATTTACGGTTAGGTAAAAGTAACTAGGTGACTTGCTAGCTCGGTTCCTCCAACCAGATGATTAGAAACTAACTAGGCTTGCTAAGTAGGGTTTAATGCCAAGAAACGAAATTTGAAGGGCAAAAACGTAATTTTGACAAACCACAAGAGTATTTAAAATAAAATTCAAATATTTAACGAAATTTTCACTGATAAAAAATCAGGGCTGTTACAACCTTAGTTTCCCTTCCCTTGTGTAATAAAAGTACTCTCATGGGAGTTATGATGTAATAATGAGCCATACTCTATTTAAGTTTTCAATAAAAATGTTTATTTAACGTTCCCAAAATTTGGGGCGTTCCAACATGGTATCAAAGCTCTAGGTTCAAAACTTCGGCCATGGGTAGTATGGGTAGACCATAAAATAGTTTGACCATAGCACAAACGTGAAATGAGTTTAAGTTTACCGTCCCAAATTGGGTAGAATTCTGACAAAATAATCTTTGGATTGAAGCAAGGTGTGGAAATTGGCAGTACCAACGAGCTGGTGTAATATCCCTAGTCTTTAATTATGTTTTAAGTTAATTATGTGAGTTGTTGGGCTTAATTTGCTAGCTAAATGAAAATGGAACATAAGTTGGCATATAGCACACACACACTCAATAATTTTTTCCTAAGCCTAGAAAAACAAAGCAGGGGCTTCTACGTTCTTCTTCTTTTATTCCTATCACAAAACATAGAGAGAGAGAGAGAGAGAGAGAGAGAGAGAGAGAGAGAGAGGGAAGCGACTGAAAGAATAGAAGAAGAAGAAGAAGAAGAAGGGAAAATTAGGGGAAACCTTATTTGCCTTGGATTGAAGTTCTTAACTTGGTAATTCTTGCATCTCCTATTTGATTATATGTTTGTATGCTAAATTCCATGCCCTAGTTGATTGATTTCAAGTTTAATTGGATTAGAAGTTGGGTTTTGATGTGGAGTTGAATGAATTCTCTGTTGAATGTCTTGAATTTGTGTAGTTTAAGTGCTTAGAACATGAATTATTTGGTTTAGAAATCTGCAGGATTGGAAACCTTGAATCTGTCCTGATTTTGGGGATTGTTGTTGAGGTAGTTCCTAAACTCCAAAAATTATGAGATTTTTATTGAGAGTTCCTCTATGAGTCCTTTATCTATGGTAAAATTTCGGGATCAAATTTAAAGCATCAAATTTTGTAGAAATTCGTAACCTAGCAGGGCGCAGTTTCGGACTATGCTGACTGCACAGACACGTGTTGGGAAAATAGCTATAATTTTGAGCTTGAGCGATGAAATTGTGATCTGATTTCTGATTTTGAAACTAGACTTATAGACCTAAAAAATGCATGAAAATTGTGTCTTAGTTATTCCCGTGCAAAGTCAGATTTTAAGTTGAAGTTAGAGCTGTAGATTATGTTCGTTTAAAGCTAGCTATGTAACTTCATAATTTTCTCCTAGGATCTTATGTTTATTAAAAACAGACTTGTTTTACATCCTCTAATCATGTTTTGTTGCCTAATTGTCTTAGGAGGTTCGGGGGACACGTGGCTACAAGGTGAGTGATTAATACCCAAAACATATGGTTTGTTATAAGCTTTACGCTTCAATGATGACATGATGTTTTATACTTTGATATGAACTCCATGGAAAATCAATGAAAGGTGGACATGTTTTATATTTATTAATGGCATCCTCTCACGTCCCAGCTTGCTAGGGGACACGTGCTAAAAGGCTAGCAAGGCATGGCTATTATTTTGGATAACGAAAGACGTCTTAACTTATCCACTACCGGGGACGCCTGGTAGACATGAAATGAATAGAGGATGTGCATTACTACACTATGTTGCTATGAAATGTGATTCATTTTTAAATGATTTTATCATTGTCCATGGAAAGCATGTATAGCCTTCTTTTGGACGTAGATGTGGACTTGTAGATTGAGAGTTACTCTTGGTGAACACTTTTAACATGTAAATATGCACAGCTTTGGTTGGTTTGCAATGTAGAGATCCTTGTAAAGACTTTGAGTTTTGGCATATGTAATAAAATGGAATTTGCTTCTGCTTGTCGTTAATTTAGTTCCTTTAGTCATTTGCTAATGAGGTGTTTAACTTTAATATGGCCTTAGTGATGTGATCACTAGCGCTTTGTTGTGACTAGAGCCTTTAGGGGCGGGCTAGGGTCGTGACAAAGTTTTTGGTATCAAAGCAACATGCTAGGACAATGAGATGCATGGCTAGTAATGACTCACACACGTACCCTCAGAGCTTACGATCGAAATTGAATCTATGTGTGCTAAGTAGGTTACATCAAATGCTTTGCTACATGATTTTCTGATGTGTTGCTTTTTGACTAGACATGTATAATCTACTTAACTGTTATATCATCTGTACAATATGGATTTTCTATCTGTTGAATAGCAAATGGAGCATAGGGATGAGCTAGTGGATAGAATGGAATGGTTATTAGAAGGGGTGTTGGGTGTGATGAACCACCAAGTGCAAAATCAACCGCAGCCACCGCTTGCAGTAGTTATTGCGCAGCCTATGGCTGAAATGAGTATCAAGGGCTTTCAAAAGATGAAGCCTCCTATTTTTGAAGGTGCAATTGACCCGTTGAAGGCTAACAACTGGATTTTGGGCATGGAGAAATATTTGCTGTGGCTCAGGCACAATGTCCAGAGATGCACAAGGTTGTTCTTGCTACCTACAATTTCAAGGGAGAGGCGTATAGATGGTGGTTGACACAGTGGGAGAGGGAGCCAAATATGACCTGGACATGGTTCAAGGAAGTATTTTATGAAAAGTATTTTCCGCAAACACTCAAAGATGCTAAGGTCAACGAATTTATCAACTAGAAGCAGGGTCCTACCATGTCAGTGTCGGAATATGACAGAATCTTCACAGATTTGAGTCGGTTTGCACCACACTTGGTTGATACAAATGCTCATAGGGCAAGGAGGTTTGAGGAAGGGCTAAAGGATGGGCTACGTGAGCCAATCAAACTTCTTAGGTTGCAATGTCACGCCCTCGATTTTCAACATAAATAACAATACCATTTTAAATACAAAGTCCTCACAATCGTACGTATAATACCCCAAATTACAATTCAGTTTCCATTTCCACAAACTGGTTTACAAATACAATCTCCCAAAGTAGGAATTTCATAACAAAGTGGTTTGTTATACAAGAATAATAAAGTACTCTCCAAAATAGCTTTAACCGATAATGTCAGCAAGCACTCCAAGTACTCCATGACCATGACCATGACCTGCAATGAACCTGAAATGGTAGGTTGAGCAAACACGTGCCCAGTAGAGAAATCTACATAACTATTATATACGAATGGGATGACAGGTAGAATGAATAACAGAAGCAAGGTACGGTATCTCAAAAGATGAGACGAAACACAACTAAAAACTTTCCCCAACGTCGACGATATGAATGAAGTACCGTGACTACACACCCAAAACTATAATTCAATCACGAGGACTTACTATTTATACGATTTTCTCATGACTGCCACTATCCCTCATATTACTTCGAATCACCAATCCTATATCTTGGCTTATGAAACTATCGTAATCAAATAATTTCAACACTGACGTCTTTCGTATCACTTACACTTTCACAATGATAGCCCCTTTTCATTCACATCGTGTCACAATTTCCTCATCATTCTGTATCATGAGCAAAAGCTCCTGCCGGGCCAATCAAGAAATCCCGATACTCCCCACTAGTACCTCCCTCACAGGGGAGCTAATTCAAGTCACACATCATAGTTCACCATACCACAATTCATCCGATATACTTTACAATTTAGTCGTTTATCTCAATCACATATAACAAACTCACAACGAAAACTTATTCACATAGTAGTAGCTGTAATACTAACCAGGATAATCCGACTTCATTTATCTCATAATCATTACACCATTCATCCTTCATATAAGCATTCACTTCTCAAAGGATGTTCTCTCGCAACGGTTCATAGATTTTCACTTTGCAACTCATAAAACCATACAATTTACGCAAATGACGTATCACTTGTCAAACATAAGGGAAATGTCTCACGTACCCATGCCTAGCATTGTCTAACTCAAAGGAGTGTCCTATGTGTTTGTTTCTCACATTGCGTGTTAACACATACAACCTTCGCCCACCTACATCTCTTATGTTCTCTAAACCCTTTTTCGGTGTTACAGGACTCATACGGAACCCAATGACCACCACAAAGCCTAGTATACCACTAGCCTCGTCCAACCACTCAATTAAACAATTAGGAGAACCTAAGAACATCCGTATCTCACCCAAACGATTCTAAAAAAAAGATTTTCCAACGTTATACGAACATATCTTTCTTATTTTGGCTACCAAATCTTATTGGTTAAGAATTAGGAGATGAGACCACCACCATTGGAAAGTAGACGTCCGGCACATGAATTTCGATATAAAATTTGCCCAAAACGGAGTTCGGATGAAAAAGTTATGCCCGTTCGAAGTTTTGCCAAAATGCTGAATTTTTCACTTCCTACCGGTAGGACACTTTTTCCTACCGGTAGGAGACCACAATTTCACGAAATTGACATTTCTGGACAGCTTTTCTACCGGTAGGACCAAAACTCCTACCGGTAGGACTTGGGTTTTCAGTACACGATTTTCAGACTCCACCAGAACATTTCTAACAACGAATACGACGATCTAGAGCACGATTCAAACACCAAATCAACACATACACACATAATAGAAGTGAGAAATCCCTACCTCAAGGGTTTTGAACAAAACCCGACCCTTTGACCAAGTCAACCGAGCTCCCACGTTGTCCGATCATGATTTTTCTTGGATGGATAGGAAGCCCGCGCCCCGTATGACGACTTTAATTCTTGGGTTTTGTTCGGAATCACGCCCTATGTAGATGAAATCGAGGGGAGAAGTGGAGGGAGAGTTTCGGACGGAGAGAGAGCCGAGAGAATAGAGAGAGAAAGAAAAAGGAAAAGGAGAAAAAAAATGGTTCTTTTCCTGTACGCCCATATACATATACATATATAGTTATCGCACTTTCACCCCTGCACTTGCAATCATGTCACATTAATCCCCTAATCTTATAACCATGCCTTTATTCGAATTTTCACAATTTACGTCATCACTCGATAATTTTAACATTTCAAAAAAAAAATACGGCCCTAAAACACGGGTCTCTACAACCTACCCTCCTTAAAAAAAATTTCGTCCCCGAAATTTGTTTACTCAAATCCAACCAAGTCACGAACCACAATATCAAACGTCATACTGGAACTCCGTAATCACAGCATCATCCTCTCCCTTCTACGTAGATTCTTCTTATCCTAATTACTCCACAAAACCCTCACTATCGATATGATTCAATCACTCAATACTCAATCACAAACCACTATCATCTTCATCAAATTCTCATGTCCTCACACATGTACAAAGTCCTAGACTCCACATCCCAATAGGACAATTATACCAAAATCCAACAAATAATCTCCTTACGTTCTCCATGTGCTTCTCGAACTTTCTAGAAGCATAAATTAAATTACTCATAAAGAAATCGAAATCTAAACTCCAAGTCCTATCTTTCCCAATCAACATCAATCAATGAATCAAGTCTTTACTCACCAATCCATATAACCTTAAACATCTTCACTAGAACAAAACTAATAAGTCTCGAATCCTTAACCACATAACAACTCATCTCATTTTGCTTATCTATAAATATCCACTCACCACAATCAAACCCCTCATACTTCAAGCTATTGACATTTCTCTCGACTTCAAGTATAAACACAAGTGTAAACACCTCTCACAACTAATTCATTCTAGTAATACTGTTGTCAATAAACATCAACACCACTCTCATAACAATTCCCAAGTGGTCCATTGCCCCGTGGCACTCACTCGCCTTTCATAAGAACACAATTAATCTCCGTTGGTATATCAAAACATTCATACCACAAAACTGCTAGCCATAACCTCCAATTCACATCCCTATTACCCACATAACTCCTATATCCACCCTGCGTAAACCTCGAATGTCTTTCATCCATTTAACGTTCACACAATCAAAGGTCCAAAACTACTCCACTTTCCCTAACCCACTTAGATCCATTATTAGTTTCTATTTCCGAAAATTCAAACTCGCTTCTATGGAAATACATCCCTTCTAGATAACTCAACACATCGCAATATGAAAACCGTTCAGATAAACTCCCGAACTCACCATTCTCCTTATCATAAGCCATTAACCACTCCCAACTAAGGGTCTACAGACTGCTGATACCTTTCATATCTAACCTTCTAATTATATCATATAAAAAGATAGCAAGGACACAAGCCAGATTCTAACTAGGAGTCATCTCCTCGTATGCACGTAACCATCAATGTCTACTCTGCACCGTACATTAAGGCAAATCACACTCATTGGGATTACACATCAAATCAAGCATGCATGTTAAAGCTAAACAACGACAAGCTTCATACACAAAATACAACAATTAAATCATTCACAATTAGACTCATCCACGTAACAACAAACTCACTTTAGTATCCCACGGACTCACAGAGTATCCAACAGTCTCACCAAGCATCCAACAGTCTCACAAAGTATCCTGCTGACTCACAAAGTATCCATCGGACTCACCAAGTATCCAACAGTCTCACAAAGTATCCTGCGGACTCACAAAGTATCCTGCGGACTCACCAAGTATCCAACAGACTCACAAAGTATCCAACGGATTCACCAAGTATCCACGGATTCACAAAGTATCCAGCAGTCTCACGAGGTGTCTATCGGACCCACCAAGTGTCCAACAATCTCACAAAGTGTCCATCGAACTCACAAAGCATCCAACGATCTCACAAAGTGCCCATCGGACTCACAAAGTATCCCTCAGTCTCATAAAACATCAACGGACTCACAAAGTATCCAACAACCTCATATTTCAAGACTCTAGAAAGCCCAATGGTAATCTCGTTCTTTTCAACTTCATAATACCTTTCACATTTTCCGTTCACCCCTCAATCTCGAATACTCTCGTCAATTAGTCTACTCAAGTCACATTTTCCCATTTTCACAATCTCGAATATCATATAACAACTACGCAACATCAATATTAATCATTTCTCTATCAACTGTACAATCACAAGGCATTTCATCATCAAATACCTACACCATGTATGCAATAGTTGTACTAATGAACTTCCACTACTATTGATTATCTCGATACTAAAGTTTAAACACTAATACAAGTACAAATAATTTGACAGACTCATTCCTAAATACCAATAAGACTCGGGATTGCAGACAGCATTTCTATACTTCTCATCATATTCTAAGATTTCACTACTTATCACTCAAGAATCAATCTCACTTGCACCCGTAACCTCTAACAATTACTCACCACAAATTCCATAGCTCATTCTTTTTTTTTTTCTTTCTTTTTTTTTTTTTTTAACTAACCAGTCTTATCGACATCAATATTACTTAAAGACATTCACCACATTTCCACTCAACCTCAATCTCAACAACTTTCATTTCCATCACCTTCCCTGTTATCACTACAACTATTTAAACCTTAGTCCCTCTCAAGTCTATCACCTCAATGGCATACCTCAATGCATTCTATGCTGTCATCAATCTCGTCTATGTCGCCAATTACACATCGCACACATTCTCTACACTCTAATCTTTCTACTCACAACAGTCCTCATTCATATTGCTCTCACTCTAAACAAGTCTCTCACCACACATTGATATCCATCACTCGCCTCAAATCACATCGATATAGTACACCTCAAGTCTTATCCCTTTTTCTTTTCAAGCAATGCTATCATTGTCTTCTACCAACCTGTCATAATGACTCCACCACTACAATCACCTCAACAATGATAACTATAACACTATAATTCTTCTTAAGCCTGGAGGTCTAGCCCCTATACGCAATCCTAGTATCCAATTGACTCTCCGAGACTTCCATCTAGAAGGGGCGGTGATCAAGCGCCTCTTCCAACTGGATCTCATCGGTAGTCGACTGGGTGTCCAGAAGACACATACCGTATCTAGACACCCTACATGTGACCCTCATCTTCCTCAGTCAACCTCAGATACAAATAGTTCCCGATGTGGACTCAACTCGCCTTACCTATACTCATAGTCACTACTTCCATAATTATCACAATAACAACTAATCAGAGATATTGCCTTGATGTCTCATTACCTTTCTAAATACCTCAAAATACTTTCTAGCTCTATTCCCGACATATACCTCACTCCCTTTGTACTTAACATAACCCATATCACACGAAACTTACCCCACGCATGTAAAACTTAACACATAATCCAAGCGATTCAAATAGAAATATATCAAACATTCATCTCGTAAGTCACATCAATACTCTATCTCTTTCATCACATACTAACATGTATCTTGTTTCGCACTCCAATATTGCCACAATTCACAACTGCCACAATGAGGTCAAAGCCTTCCAACTTCCCAACACAAGTCAACAATTCTATGTCACTTTGACATAATACAGAATGCAACACCCCAATGATGTACTGACTCATTCATGCAAGCACACATGTGTTTTGAAAACAAATGCAACGATTTTGTTTTGAACCCACAAGACTAAGTCTCCCCACGGTCTCTAAGTATTCTGACCTAACGCTCTGATACCAAGTTGTCACGCCCTCGATTTTCAACATAAATAACAATACCATTTTAAATACAAAGTCCTCACAATCGTACGTATAATACCCCAAATTACAATTCAGTTTCCATTTCCACAAACTGGTTTACAAATACAATCTCCCAAAGTAGGAATTTCATAACAAAGTGGTTTGTTATACAAGAATAATAAAGTACTCTCCAAAATAGCTTTAACCGATAATGTCAGCAAGCACTCCAAGTACTCCATGACCATGACCATGACCTGCAATGAACCTGAAATGGTAGGTTGAGCAAACACGTGCCCAGTAGAGAAATCTACATAACTATTATATACGAATGGGATGACAGGTAGAATGAATAACAGAAGCAAGGTACGGTATCTCAAAAGATGAGACGAAACACAACTAAAAACTTTCCCCAACGTCGACGATATGAATGAAGTACCGTGACTACACACCCAAAACTATAATTCAATCACGAGGACTTACTATTTATACGATTTTCTCATGACTGCCACTATCCCTCATATTACTTCGAATCACCAATCCTATATCTTGGCTTATGAAACTATCGTAATCAAATAATTTCAACACTGACGTCTTTCGTATCACTTACACTTTCACAATGATAGCCCCTTTTCATTCACATCGTGTCACAATTTCCTCATCATTCTGTATCATGAGCAAAAGCTCCTGCCGGGCCAATCAAGAAATCCCGATACTCCCCACTAGTACCTCCCTCACAGGGGAGCTAATTCAAGTCACACATCATAGTTCACCATACCACAATTCATCCGATATACTTTACAATTTAGTCGTTTATCTCAATCACATATAACAAACTCACAACGAAAACTTATTCACATAGTAGTAGCTGTAATACTAACCAGGATAATCCGACTTCATTTATCTCATAATCATTACACCATTCATCCTTCATATAAGCATTCACTTCTCAAAGGATGTTCTCTCGCAACGGTTCATAGATTTTCACTTTGCAACTCATAAAACCATACAATTTACGCAAATGACGTATCACTTGTCAAACATAAGGGAAATGTCTCACGTACCCATGCCTAGCATTGTCTAACTCAAAGGAGTGTCCTATGTGTTTGTTTCTCACATTGCGTGTTAACACATACAACCTTCGCCCACCTACATCTCTTATGTTCTCTAAACCCTTTTTCGGTGTTACAGGACTCATACGGAACCCAATGACCACCACAAAGCCTAGTATACCACTAGCCTCGTCCAACCACTCAATTAAACAATTAGGAGAACCTAAGAACATCCGTATCTCACCCAAACGATTCTAAAAAAAAGATTTTCCAACGTTATACGAACATATCTTTCTTATTTTGGCTACCAAATCTTATTGGTTAAGAATTAGGAGATGAGACCACCACCATTGGAAAGTAGACGTCCGGCACATGAATTTCGATATAAAATTTGCCCAAAACGGAGTTCGGATGAAAAAGTTATGCCCGTTCGAAGTTTTGCCAAAATGCTGAATTTTTCACTTCCTACCGGTAGGACACTTTTTCCTACCGGTAGGAGACCACAATTTCACGAAATTGACATTTCTGGACAGCTTTTCTACCGGTAGGACCAAAACTCCTACCGGTAGGACTTGGGTTTTCAGTACACGATTTTCAGACTCCACCAGAACATTTCTAACAACGAACACGACGATCTAGAGCACGATTCAAACACCAAATCAACACATACACACATAATAGAAGTGAGAAATCCCTACCTCAAGGGTTTTGAACAAAACCCGACCCTTTGACCAAGTCAACCGAGCTCCCACGTTGTCCGATCATGATTTTTCTTGGATGGATAGGAAGCCCGCGCCCCGTATGACGACTTTAATTCTTGGGTTTTGTTCGGAATCACGCCCTATGTAGATGAAATCGAGGGGAGAAGTGGAGGGAGAGTTTCGGACGGAGAGAGAGCCGAGAGAATAGAGAGAGAAAGAAAAAGGAAAAGGAGAAAAAAAATGGTTCTTTTCCTGTACGCCCATATACATATACATATATAGTTATCGCACTTTCACCCCTGCACTTGCAATCATGTCACATTAATCCCCTAATCTTATAACCATGCCTTTATTCGAATTTTCACAATTTACGTCATCACTCGATAATTTTAACATTTCAAAAAAAAAATACGGCCCTAAAACACGGGTCTCTACATGCAAACTCATGCAGATATACTGAATGTGGCTTTGTTGTCCGAAAAA
>BPLS01000129.1:1064757-1079474 GCA_019656275.1 Rhododendron kiyosumense
GATCGGGCTAAAAACAAACTAAGGCAGAGGGGCAGAAAAGGTAGACTACTTTCGTGCCAGCCAGGAATCAGGGAGTCGGGGGTTCTTTTAAAAGGCAAAACACTGGTACATTAGAGTGGAGTCAAGGTGGAAGCAGCAGTAGCAATGGTGGTGGCTCTTGACCATGTCCTAAATGTGGAAGAGCGCATAGAGGTTAGTGATACAGGGATACAGGGGCATGCTTTTGGTGTGGGCAAATAGGGCACTTAATGAAAGATTGTTCGGCCATGACAAAGCCAAATGTGAGAACACCAACTACTACAACTAGTTCAGCACTGAGCTTGGGTACGAAACTGGATATGGGGAAGAAACAAGGTAAGGTCTTTGCTTTGGTTCCAGGAGACTCTCAAAATGCAAATTCAGTTGTGTCAGGTACACTTCAAATTTGTGGGCATTCAGCTTATGTGCGTATTGATTCAGGGTCTACTCATTCTTTTGTTTCTATGCAATTTGCTGCTAAGTTAACTAGACCACTTGAATTACTTAACCACGAATTGCATGTGTCACAACCTATGGGTAGTGGTGTTATATGTTCTACAGTCTATAAGGCGTGTGATATATTAATTGGAAGTGTGCATTTGCTAGTAGATTTAATTCCTTTGAACATGGGTCATTTTGATGCTATCTTAGGAATGGATTGGTTGTCTTCCAATTTTGCTACGATATATTGTATTGCCAAAAGGATTATGATTCAAATACCAAATAAGGGGAATATTACTTTTGAGGGAAAAGCAGTGGTTTCACCACCTTATTTGATATCAGCCATGCATGCTCGTAGATTGATAAATAAAGGGTGTCAGGGTTATCTGTGTTCGATTCTTACTACTGAATCTGGAGTAACTACCTTGCAAGATATTCCTGTTGTGAATGAGTTTCCTGATGTATTTCCAGAAGATTTGCCTGGTTCATTGGTCGACAGGGAGACAGAGTTTGTTATTGACCTTATTCCGGGGACTCAACCGATTTCTAAGACTCCATATCGAATGGCACCATTGGAGTTGAAGGAGTTGAAAGTCCAATTGCAGGAACTACTTGACAAGGGGTTCATTAAACCAAGCATCTCGCCTTAGGGGAGCACCGATCTTATTTGTGAAGAAGAAAGACGGTACAATGAGGCTTTGCATTGATTATCGGGAGTTGAATGAAATGACTATCAAGAATAGGTATCTACTTCCGAGGATTGATGATTTGTTCGATCAACTACAAGGAGCGAGGGTGTTTTCTAAAATTGATCTTCGATCGGGCTACCATCAATTAAAGGTAAAGGCAAAAGATGTTGAGAAAACAACATCCAAAACGAGGTATGGACACTATGAATTTTTGGTTATGCCTTTCGGAGTTACTAATGCACTTACAGCCTTTATGGATTTAATGAATAGAGTATTCAAGTACTATCTTGATGAATTTGTTGTTGTATTCATTGATGATATACTTATGTACTCTAAGACTCCGAAACAGCATGAACTACTACAATAACAGATATGCATCACACTAAGGAGATTCACAAAGATCACGGTTTTCGGTGAAAGCGTGATAAAAAGTGGGTTTAGCGCGAAATAAAAGACATCGCTCTTGCTGCGAGATAAAAGAAAAACAACCTCACCCTTGTGGCGTGATAAAAGATTTTAGGGCGAAAAAAAATGATCTAAAAGATCTCGCTCTTGTGGCGAGATAAAAGATAAAATACCTCACCCTTGTGGCGTGATAAAAAAGAGAAAAGTCCTTACCTTTGTAGCGTGATAAAAGATTTTAGGGCGAAAAAGAATGAGATAAAAGATCTCGCTCTTGTGGTGAGATAAAAGAGAAAAGATCTCACCCTTGACCTTTGTAGCATGATAAAAAAACTGTAATGCAGAAAAAAGTGAGATAAATGATCTCATACTTGCGGCAAGATAAAAAGCCTACCCATTTAGGCGCGCAGTCTAAATTTTCACATGGGCGGACTGATACTCATTTAGGCAGACTTTGAAAAGTTATGTAAGAAAAACGATGTCGTTTAAGAACTTTGAAAAGTTCTTTTTTTTCTTTTTTACAAAAGGTAAGAAGATAAGCCCTAATTACACTTATCTCAAAAAATCTTTACGTTTCATCTTGTAACGCCCCCAAAATTAGGGTACGTTAAAAGGACATTTTATTTCAGAAAATAAAGAGTCACTGCTCTTATTACAACAAAAACCCCCACAGGAGTTCAATATTACAACAGAGAGAAATAACTAGGGTTTCCTATCTACAGCTTCTCTTGCTTCTTCATCCTAGCCAGCTCCTCAGCTCCAGACGCCTCCAAGTGAACAGTCCATCTTGATCATCTACAAGGTCTGACACATTATACCAGCGTCGCCACCGATATAATATGTCAAGGTCACCAAAAAGGCAACACCATGAGCTACAACGCTCAATAGGAAAATCTTACCCACCAACCTTACAACTAACAATCACATAATCATATTCGTTTAATCGTCTAACGTTGGTGTCCAAGATTTCTCGATTTCTCCTACGCGACTCATCGTAGACCGTGTCTATCATTTTTACTTACAAAACATCTTTTCAAAAACATTTGCATTGGCTCCGTACCGCGGATAACCAAGCCTTTCAAAATCTTTAGCATTGGCTCCGAACCGCGGATAACCAAGCCATACACACCCAACCTCGGTTCCGCCGTTCCGGGTTCCCGAGTATCCTCACAATGGTTCCGCCGCACCGGGTTCCCATTGGCACACATTGCATTGGCTCCTCTCCACGGATAACCAAGCTATACCTCACCATGGTTCCGCTGCTCCGGGTTCCCATGGGAACGCACAATGGTTCCGCCGCTCCGGGTTCCCATTGGCACACACCCTCACAATGGTTCCGCTGCTCCGGTTTCCCATTGGAACACACACACACTTCACACAATGGGCAAGTCTGGCCACATTGCGGTTTTCAACACATTTCAACATTTTTCAACACACCCTAGGTGTCATGTTTCTACTTTCTCGATTCTCGTGTCTCGTTTACATGCAAGACTCCGTGGTAGGACATATCACATACGCAACAACAAATCATTCAACAAGATCATCCAACTCTTATTATATATCACAAGTAACTCAAGTAATCTACGTATGCTCATAATCATTTTCAAGATCAAAATACAAATACTTGAAATGAAAATTAATTAAAGGTAACTTGCTTTGAAATGGAAGATAACATAATCTTACATATACATAGGAATAGGGTTAGAATATCCTACCTTGATCCGAAACTAGTCGGGGCCGAATAAGCTAGGTGGAGAATTCCTCCGAGTCTGGACCGAACTTCGGACGGCAATAACTCGGTCAATCTTTGGCCGAATAGAGTCGTTCTTGGGTCGAGAACGAAGCTCTCTAAACCCTCTACAACTCTCGTGAAGAAAGTTAATCCTAGAAACGAACCTAGGTTGGAGAAAAATGGGGATAAAGTAAAGGACAGTAAGCTGTCCAGAATTGAAAATCCAGAAATTTTACTGAACTTCGGATGACAATATCTGGGTCATTTCTTAACCGATTGGGGTGATTCTTGAGCCTAACTTCAAGGTTTCAAAGTGCTCTACAACTTTCCAGAAGGAAGTTGATCCTAAAAACTACCTAAGCAGGAGAAAACAGAGGATTTCCGACGGGACAGTGGCTGCCCAGAAAAACTGAAAATGGTTTCTAGAGAGAAGGAAGAGCAAATGCTTGAGGTGTGAGTTCAAAGCATGAGAATGGCCTTCTATTTATAGGCAAGAGCTTGGCCCTCTCCTCTCTCTCTTTCTAAGTCTCACCTTGACACTTGGCAAGAGATCATGGAAGATCAAAGGCAAGAATCCTAGGGTTGCATGGCTATGGTGTCCTTGGTGAGATTCTTGAATCAAATGGATGGTTGAGATGGGATTGGTACATGATCAAAGGGTCAAGAAGTTGCAAGGTGTCCAAGAAGTATATCTAATTAAATCCAACTTTTAAGCACAAATCAAGGAAAAATCCTAGGTTTGCATGGCTACTTTGTACCAAGATTTGATCTTGGATCAATTGGATGGCTAGGATGGATCCTTGGTGGGCAAGAAAGATATTGGTACAAGATCCAAGGGTTTAAACCAATGCAAGGTGTATACAAGAGTACAATGGAGTTAGGATTTAGTTTGGAAGAATATAAATCTCATGGATTTGAAGATCAAGCAAGTACCAATCAAATCCCTTCTTTCCTCCTTCCTCTCTCTCTCTCTCTCTCTCTCTCTCTCTCCCTCTCCCATTCGGCCTCTCTCTCTCTCTCTCTCTCTCTCTCAAGGTACAATACATATCTATGCATATACTAAAGGTACAAGATATGAAAGATTATATGTACTTTTGAGATCAAAGATTTAAGGGCTAAGATTTTCCCACTAACAAATGAATTGACACATGGCAATATTTAAGTCATCCAAGTACTTATGCAATATATACACATGTATTCATGTATCTAAGAAGATCAAAAACCCCAATAAAGAATAATAAAAGAGTACCTAAGAAATCTTAGGTATTAAAATCCTCCAATAAAATATTGTATATCATCCCATGGGATTTTTGAAAAAGATTAGTTTATTAAAATCCTTGTACTTTGTGAAAGACTAACCCTTTTATCCATTGGGTAATAAATCCTCTAACTTCTATTGTCCAATGGACAATAGTGACTTGGCAACTTTTATTTTAAAATAATTGGTACTTTGGCACATGGGGTTAAAAAGAAAATATTAAAGTAATCAACCCATGTACTAAGTTGAAAGATGAACCTTTTACCCAATGGATAATAACCACCCTAACCTTTATTATCCAATGGATAATAGTTGCTAGGGAGATTAAACAATAAAATAATCCAAAAAAATACTTTAAAGTAATCAAAAAGTTACTTTTTACTATTCATAGTACTTTAATCAAGTATATCTTTAATATAAACAAATGGGGTCCTATTATCCAATGGATAATAGTTTCCCTATCTTTTATTGTCCAATGGACAAAGGTTAAAACCAAAATAATTAAATGAAAAAGAATAATCAATTTTTAGTCTAGGGTTCAAAAGGGTCAAAAGTTTCACGAGGGGCAAAATGGTCATTTTGCGGCTAGGGAAAAGTAACTAGATAGCTTCCTAACTTAGTTTCTCCAATCGGATGGTCAAAAGCTAGTTAGTCTAGCTAAGCGGACTAAAGCGTCAAGAAATAATTTTTCAAGGGGCAAAAACGTAATTATGACAAACTTTGGAAATTAAAAGGTAAATCCAAGTAATAACAATAAAATTCAAATATTTAACGAAATTTTTAACGACCGAAAATCAGGGTCGTTACACATCTTCATCTTTATGCCAAAAAGATCGAGAGAGAGAGAGAGAGAGAAGGCAAATCCCACAACTGGGTTCCACCAGTGCCCAATTGTTTCTTTGACGACGGGCGGACTGTTCCACTAATGCCCGATTTTCACATGGGCGAGATCTTTATGGTTTATTATGGTAGTGAAATTTAGTTATTTCGGATGTCTTCCAAGTATACGTTTGACACATTAGGTAAAAAAGTAATTATATTATTATGGCTTAGTCTTATCTGAAAAGTATTAAAATCCAATTGGGAAGCCACCATTAAAATTGAAATTCAATATAAACACAAAATCCATGTGAAATGGTTGGTTTATAAAAAAAATCTAAAGTTTGTCTATAATGTTACAATCTGTAGGTGTGATAATTTTCATAAAAATACAAAGTGCACACTACAACAAAAAACACTATTGTCTACTAAATTTACTAGCTAAAACTAGATTTTTCGCCCCAAGAAAATTCTTTGATGAGCAACAACTAATTTTGATTGGCAAAAGATCTGTTGTCATATTTTAAAAATTTTTTAAACAATGTTTATATATATATTTTTATATTTTTTAATATTATGTTAATTGCATTTCAAAAAATTTAGCAAATTTTAAAGAAAAAAAAAAGTTTTCTCAATTTAGGAAGTAAGTATAATTATTTTTGTTTTCCTAATGTAAAAGAAGTTCTTGGCTAGCTTAGTGGTAAGGGCTTGGGAAACCAACTAAGGGTGCATGGGTTCGAAACTTGGCAATGACAAGAAAAGATGATCTAGGAGATACAAAGAAAAGATCACGCGCAATGGTTTCCATTTCAGTTTATGGTGTGATCATTTTAAACTTTCAATCACGGTTATAGAATGTGATCTAAAGTGTCATATAATGACACCCAAAAAAGAGAAACGATCACGCCCAAGAGAAACTATCACGGCTTATAACAGTGATAAAAGAGAGTGACTTACAATCACACCCAGATCCAGCAGGGTAGCTAGAGCGTGATGGAAAACTTACAATCACAGCCAATAGCTGTGATCTTTATAGTTTATTGTAGTAGTGATGCCAAGCACTTGAGGATGGTTCTACAAACACTACGGGAGAAGAAGTTATTTGGCAAACTAAAGAAATGTGAGTTCTGGCTATCTAGTGTTGCATTTCTTGGGCACGTGATTAGTTGAGATGGTATTACAGTTGATCCACAGAAAATTGAGGCGATAATAAATTGGCAGAGGCCGACTACTACAACAGAAGTCCACAGTTTTCTGGGGTTAGTTGGATACTATCGGAAGTTTGTCAAAGACTTCTCCAAGATTGCAGGTCCACTGACTGAATTGACACAAAAGGAAGTACCGTTTGTGTGGACTAAGGAAGGAGAGAACTGGTTTTTAGAGTTGAAGGAACGGTTGGTGACAACACCAATTCTAACCTTACCATCGGGGATAGAGGGATTTGTGATTTTCAGCGATGCTTCACATCGAGGTTTGGGCTGTGTTCTGATGCAGCATGGAAAGGTAATCGCTTATGCTTCGCGTCAACTGAAATTGCATGAAAAGAATTGTCCCACACATGATCTGGAATTAGCGGCAGTGATCTTTGCTTTGAAATTGTGGCGACACTATCTATATGGGGCATCATGTGAGATTTATACAGACCATAAGAGCTTGAAATATCTCTTCACGCAAAAGAAGTTGAATTTGAGGCAGAGAAGGTGGCTTGAGTTGATGATCGAAGGACTATGATTTGACGATTTAATATCATCCGCGGCAAAGCAAATGTGGTTGCAGATGCTTTGAGCCGAAAATCTTCTGGTGAGTTGTGCTATTTATTTACCTCTCAACGAGAGTTGATTAGAGAAATGGAAAAGTTGGAACTAGAGGTTTCTATTTACGGCACTGATGCTATATTGCCTGCTTTACTGTTCAACCTGTGTTATATGAAACTGTTAGGCAAAGACAACTGGATGATGAATTTTTTAAGAACATTATCGAGGCATGGGAAACTAAACTTAAGGAGGATTTCTCTTTTAAAGATGGTGTGTTGAGATTTTGAAACAGGGTTTGTGTACTTGATATACCAGAAATCCGAAGACAAATCTTGGAGGAGGCTCACAAATTTAGATTTGCAGTGCATCCTGGAAGCACTAAAATGTACTGAGACCTTAGGGAGGTCTATTGGTGGCCAGGTATGAAAAGAGAGGTGGCCGAATATGTTTCTTAATGCTTTACTTGTCAATAGGTGAAAGCAGAGCATAAGAATCCAGCGGGATTGCTCCAATTGTTGCCAATACTGGAATGGAAGTGGGAGCACATCACAATGAATTTTGTTGTGGGATTGCCGCGTACTCAGAAAGGTAATAATGCGATATGGGTAATTGTGGATCGCTTAACAAAATCTGCTCACTTTTTGCCGATAAATGTTTCATTTAGTTTGGAGCAGTTGGCTGAATTGTATATTAAGGAAATTATACAATTACATGGTACGCCAGTGTCTATTGTGTCAGATAGGGATTTGAGATTCACTTCTAATTTCTGAAGGAGTTTGCAAAAGGCAATGGGCACGGAATTAAAGTTTAGCACAGCATTTCATCCACAAACCGACGGTCAGTCCAAAAGGGTGATACAGGTTTTGGAGGATATGTTACGGGCTTGGGTTTTAGAATTTCAGGGGAGCTGGGAGAAACATTTGTCTCTAATAGAATTTGCATATAACAATAGTTATCAGGCAAGTATAGGTGTGGCACCGTACAAGGCACTATACGGGAGGAAATGTCAATCGCCAATATGTTGGACTGAAGTGGGGGAAAGGAGACTAGAAGGACCGGCTATTGCTGATGAAACTACTAAAAGGATCCGAGTAATTCAAGAAAGATTGGAAGTGGCGCAAAGTCGGCAAAAGGGTTACGCAGATTCAAAGAGGAGACCGTTGAAGTTTGAAGCCGGGGACTTCGTGTTTTTGAAAGCATCGCCAATGAAGGGAGTGAAACGGTTTGGAAAAAAGGGAAATTTGCAGCCAATGTATGTTGGGCCGTTTGAGGTTTTAGAGAAAATTGGGGAAGTAAGTTACCGTTTAGCCTTGCCGTCGGAACTATCCTATGTTCACAATGTCTTCCGTGTATCTATGTTGCGATGGTATTTGCCTAATTTTGACGAGGAATTACTTGTAACGACTCCTATCGAACTTCGGGAAAATTTGAGCTATGTGGTAAAATCAAAGAAAGTCGTTGACCAGAAGAACAAGGTGATACCGTTAGTTAAAGTGTGGTGGACTAATCAACGTGGGGGAGAAGTGACATGGGAAACGGAGGAGGACATGCGAAAGAAGTATCTATATCTCTTCCCAATACAAGGTAAGTCAAGTTTGAGGACAAACTTCTATAAGTGGGGGAGGGTGTAATATCCCTAGTCTTTAATTATGTTTTAAGTTAATTATGTGAGTTATTGGGCTTAATTTGCTAGCTAAATGAAAATGGAACATAAGTTGGCATATGGCACACACACACTCAATAATTTTTTCCTAAGCTTAGCAAAACAAAACAGGGGCTTCTACGTTCTTCTTCTTTTATTCCTATCACAAAACGTAGAGAGAGAGAGAGAGAGAGAGAGAGAGAGAGAGAGAGAGAGAGAGAGAGATGGAGAAAGATAGAAGCGACTGAAAGAATAGAAGAAGAAGAAGAAGAAGGGGAAATTAGGGGAA
Source organism: Rhododendron kiyosumense (assembly GCA_019656275.1). Lineage (NCBI taxonomy): Eukaryota > Viridiplantae > Streptophyta > Magnoliopsida > Ericales > Ericaceae > Rhododendron > Rhododendron kiyosumense. Next base: position 1,073,802 of record BPLS01000129.1, read on the forward strand.
ACCTTATTTGCCTTGGATTGAAGTTCATAACTTGGTAATCCTTGCATCTCCTATTTGATTATATGTTTGTATGCTAAATTCCATGTCCTAGTAGTTTGATTTCAAGTTTAATTGGATTAGAAACTGGGTTTTGATGTAGAGTTGAATGAATTCTCTCTTGAATGTCTTGAATTTGTGTAGTTTAAGTGCTTAGAACATGAATTATTTGGTTTAGAAATCTGCGGGATTGGAAACCTTGAATCTGTCCTGATTTTGGGGACTTTTGTTGAGGCAGTTCCTAAACTCCAAAAATTATGAGATTTTTATTGAGAGTTCCTCTATGAGTCCTTTATCTATTATAAAAATTTCAGGATCAGATTTGAAGTATTAAATTCTGTAGAAATTCGAAACCTAGTAGGGCGCAGTTTCGGACTGTGCTGACTACACAGACACATGTTGGGGAAACGGCTATAATTTTGAGCTTGAGCGATGAAATTGCGATCTGATTTCTGATTTTGAAACTAGACTCATAGACCTAAAAAAATGCATGAAAATTGTGTCTTAGTTATTCCCGTGCGCAGAGTTAGATTTTAAGTTGAAGTTAGAGGTGCAGATTATATTCGTTTAAAGCTAGCTATGTAACTTCATAATTTTATCCTAGGATCTTATGTTTATTAAAAATAGACTTGTTTGACATCCTCTAATCATGTTTTGTTGCCTAATTGTCTTAGGAGGTTCGGGGGACACGTGGCTACGAGGTGAGTGATTAATACCCAAAACATATGGTTTGTTATAAGCTTTACGCTTCAATGATGACATGATGTCTTATACTTTGATATGAACTCCATGGAATATCAATGAAAGGTAGACATGTTTTATATTTATTAATGGCATCCACTCACGTCCCAGCTTGCTAGGGGACACGTGCTAAAAGGCTAGCAAAGCATGGCTATTATTTCGGATAACGAAAGACGTCTTAACTTATCCACTACCGGGGACGCCTGGTAGACATGAAATGCATAGAGGATGTGCATTACTACGCTATGTTGCTATGAAATGTGATTCGTTTTTAAATAGTTTTATCATTGTCCATGGAAAGCATGTGAATTGCATATTAATCATTCATACGAGCTCTGGCTTATGAATTTTCCCACCTTTCAGGCACCGGGTCGTAGAGTGGTGGCGTATAGCCTTCTTTTGGAAGTGCTATGTAGATATGGACTTGTTGATTGAGAGTTACTCTTGGTGAACACGTTTGACATGTAAATATGCACAGCTCTGGGTGGTTTGCAATGTAGATATCCTTGTAAAGACTTTTGGTTTTGGCATATGTAATAAAATGGAATTTGCTTCCGCTTGTCGTTAATAGAGTTCCTTTAGTCATTTGCTAATGATGTGTTTAACTTTAATATGTCCTTAGTGATGTGATCACTGGTGCTTTGTTGTGACTAGAGCCTTTAGGGGCAGGCTATGGTCGTGACAGCTGGGAATTCCCGAACAATTGGATGATGACTTAAATCGAGGATCGAATGTGGAACTTAGAAACTCGAAAGTTTTCTCTAGAAGATTAGTAAACTTTTGTCTGAAAACGTTACTAATTGAGGTTTAAAAATTCTTCCTTGTAGATGAACCACCTGAATCCCTACCAAATCAACCTACTAGTTGAAGCTCGCCTACTTAGAAGCACCCTAAGGTCAATGATGAACCAACTAGTAGGAGATCCCTATTTTCCCTATACCTTTCCCTACACTTATGACTTCTACCAATAGAATGGCACCAACCTACTTCCCGGAAATGAGGAGGAGGAGAATGATGCCGAAGCAACACCCATTCTAGTCCCTATTTTCCCTATACCTTTTCCTACACTTATGACTTCTACCAATAGAATGGCACCAACCTACTTCCCGAAGATAAGGAGGAGGAGAATGATGCCGAAGCAACACCCATTCTAGTCCAAATAGCACTTCCAGCCGACGCGGAGTTTGTGCTTGAGGAACCTGAGGAGGATCCCAAAGAAGAACCTGAGCAAGATCCCGAAGAAGATCCCGAGGAAAAACCTAAGGACTTTTCTCGAGGAGGAACCAATGGAGGAAGAGGACTGGGAGATAGATGAGGAGGAAATGGAGCCGAAGTGGGTTGAGCCAGACTTCATGGATGTACTCGCTGACTCCGGTGATATTCCACCACTACCCTTCGAGACCGACATAGGCGCATATACGGTCCAATATCCGGACATCTTCTAAACCAGTTAAGAAGGCTTAGAAGTGGTTAGACCTTTAATGTAATAGGAAGGTTAGGCTAGTAAAACCATCTATGTTGTACTCATTTCGTTCAAACAATGGAAGTCGTGTATTTTCTTTTAACGTAGGATCACTATTCATGTGTGTACTTATATCTTATACGTATTTGTACGCAATTCTCTCCTTACATCGCTAAGTCTAATATATAACTCTCTTTATTGTTATAGATGTCGAGCGCACAACAAGGAGGATGACCACCCTTCACCCCCCGAGCTCAGGCCGACTACTGGTCATTGGTAGCATCTGAGTACACGGGACCAACACCCACACTTGAGGATAACATGGAACTATACGAAGTCCTAATCATCTAGGAGATACCCCCACTAGCTGTAGCCCCCGAGTACTTTCCACCTACCGAAGTCCCTGCACCACCAGTGGAGAACTTCGAGTCACCATTCAACTTTCCTATGTTTGAAATGGAGACCGACCCAGAGTTGGAAGCTGTCATGCTGAACCTCTCCTAGTACTACCTAGAACCGTTGGAGGAGCCGCCCATCCTAAGTAGGGGAGAACTACTTGCGCAAGAACATGAGTATTTTGATAAAATGGAGACCACTGCCGAAAGGAACTATAAGGAGCAGCTGAGAGAGATTTATGGAATCAACTTACCCTAGAGTGGAATAGCTGCAATATAGAATAAAGCCAGACCACATGCAAGACTATGTAAGATCGTTTCAGTTTGTACTAGGAAAACCTTATTTGGTGTCCCTACTTGCCTTATAGTAGAATTCTATGCTTATGTTGTATGTTCTTACTTATCTATGACAAGTTTGCTTATTTAAAGTACTGTTGCATACTACTTGATAAACTAATTTTGATCTCTAGAAGGAAACACCAATTGTAAAAGAAAAATTGTTTAGATGAACTAAAACTCCCCCTTTCGATTTTTACTCGTAGATGGTGAACCGGCGCAGTGGATTAGGATATGATAACGGAGGACCCTCAAACACAGACCTCGACCTAACTCAAATCATGCAAGCATTCATAACTGCCTTGAACGCCAACCACCAAAACCAAAACGACAACGACGGACCCATGACCCGAACCCAAACAATGAATGAGTTTTGCAAACGCCGACCTCCGACCTTTCATGGAGACACCAACCCCGTCGTGGCCGAGACATGGCTAAACGAAGTCAAAATGATCCTCAGAACCTTAGGGACTACCCAGGATGGAGATCGTGTGGCCTTGGTCACTTACCAATTGAAGGGAAAAGCCCGCTATTGGTGGGACCTAATGGAAGCAACCCATACCATAGCCACCATGACCTTTGCCGAGTTCGAAACTCTCTTTCTCCACAAGTACTTTCCCACGCCTCTTCGCCTAGCCAAGGAATCGGAGTTCTTGAATCTGAAGTAAGGAACGCTGACCGTCTCCCAGTACGTAGCCAAATATGAGGAGCTATCCCGTTACGCCCTAACCTCCATAGCAACTGAAGACAAGAAGGCAAGGAGATTTGAATGGGGACTAACGACTGCTCGAACGGCTATGGTGGCTCAAGCTTTTACCACCTATGCCAAAGTTGTAAAGTGTGCACTCTGGCTAGACAGCGAGGAGACTGACTTCAAAACCCGATGGAGAAAGGCGACTGGCAACACCGATGGACAAATCCGAACCCAACCACCTAACAACAACCGCGGACCTTACCCAACCAAACCCTCTAACCGCCTCAACGCAACCAACCTTGAAGGACTGCTACACTCGGACATGGTGGACCGCAGAGAGGTTGTCGAGACATAGCAACAGTTCGGTGTTACAACTATTAAGCTATGGGCCACTATAGCCACCAATGCCCGCAACCTCAGAAGGAGGAGAATGAGAGCTTCGAAAATCAAAAAACTCAACCCGGACAGATCGGTTTTGTGAAGCAAAACCCTGGAGGCTCATCGTAGCAGCAGAATGGGAAAAATAAGGGAAAGCAGCCCATGGGAACCCAACAAGGCACTAAAGGGCGTATCTTTACGTTGCAGGCTGAAAAACAAGAGTAGGATCCCTTTGTAATCCAAGGTACGCTACTATTATACCGTACCTACGTATAAGTTTTGTTTGATTCTGGAGCATCGCATTCCTTTATATTTACTATATGCATAACTGCTCTAGCACTAGAAACAAAACCCCTAAGTATGAGTATGAAAGTAACATCACCGCTAGGGAGGAGTATAGCTGTTTGTCTAGTGTGTAGAGAGTGCGAATTAGAAGTAGCCAACCTGCGCCTAACTTGTGACCTTAGAGTGATCGACATGGCAGATTTCGACATAATCCTTGGGATGGACTGGCTATCAACACATCGAGCGGTCATCGACTGCCATCAGAAGATAGTGACGACTTATACCCCTGATGGGACTCATTTCCGACTTAAAGGGGATAGATAGATGATGAATTCAACGATGGGAAGATCGAGGTGGCAGAATCAACTGTTTGAATGGCTAGCTAGTCTCCAAATGGAGGAAGTCGACAGGATGGAATTGGAATTACCACAATCGTTTGCAAATACGCCGATCTTTTCCTTGAAGAACTTCCTGGCTGACCGCCCTAAAGAGAAATAGACTTCTCTATAGAACTCCAACCGAGAACCGCACCAATCTCCACTACAACAAAAATGATATTTAATGACGAAATTCCCGATGACGAAACTAAATTTCGTCTCTTATATGTCTATTTAGAGAGGAAAAACATATTTCGTCTCCAATTAGAAGGATAAACAAATTTAAGGGAGAGGAAATTTAAATTTGTCGCCAATAGTAGTAAATTGGTGAGGAATTTTTTTTTTTTTGTCTCTAAAAACTGAGGACAAATGAAGTTATAGGTGAGGAAATTATTTTTTTCGTCGCTAATAAATTCCCTCCATCTTTTCCCAGGCGTGTGAAATTCTCAAACCAATAGACAACGAAAAAATTCCTCACAAAAGAGAACACTTAGGGTGAGGAAATTTTTTTTGTCATTGATGGTACTAAAATCAATTGATTTCACTGAATTTCATTTTGGCGGGGTGCAATAAGTATTGGGCGGGACTTAAAATTGGAACTGAGAAATAATTTTGTCGCCAAAGTCTATGGTCCCACAACCCAACCCCATTTAGATTTTCGAAACTCAGGTTTTCTAACTCAACCCCAGTCACAAATCGTCTACGTCTTCCAATTCTCCCTTAGATTTTCCCAAAGCAAAGCCCTAGCCATAGTAATATGCCGACTGCCCCCTCTCTATCTTTGTAGCTCATTCTCAAGTTCTGGTATGTCGACTTCTCTCTCTTCTCCTCCATTGATTCCCCCTAATTTCTAACCCCTGACTACATTCCTTTTCATACAGAGCGGCATTGTCGACCCACGCCTGTCCGATTTGGTTGAGCTCTCTCTCTCTCTCTCTCTCTCTCTCTCTCTCTCTCTCTCTCTCTCTC
>BPLS01000129.1:1079484-1093376 GCA_019656275.1 Rhododendron kiyosumense
TCCCCCCCCCTCTGGTATGCTTCCTCCTCGTCTCTATTTTCAGGCTTGGAGGAATATTTTGTTGGTTTGGTTTTCCCATTTCAGTTTCTTGCAAAGTAGAAAAGTTTTCTTTTCTCCATTTGTTTACTACTAATTAGAAAGCGTGAAATAGGCATAGTCAAAGCGTTTGTGGGCTGCCTTTGTACTTGAATCTACTTGTTATAGCAGTGGATTTTGGTACCCCTAAAACAATTGTATTAGAAAATCAAGTGAGCTCACGCTTTCAAAGAAACAATAGCTTAACTAGAATACCTTAATTTAGTCGACAATGGGTTTCTCAGTCTTCTATATGGATTTTCCCTAGTTGGACAAGGAATTTATTCATTAGTTTATTTAATTTGTTGTCTATGATTATGGTAATCTGTGTTTGTTTTGGGTGCCAACAAATTTTCGGATTGATTACTCTTCTCAACATGTTGAGCTTGTTTAATATTTGTTTATTCTTATACTTGTTCCCTTATGGCTTATGCCCTAGTTTTTAATGGAGCTAATTTTTTGTATTGTTTTCTTCTTTGTCTTCTTTCAGTAAACTTGATTCTAATTAATAAGTAGATGAAGAGAACTTCATAATTTGTAGATGTACAAATTGAGAACAGTGTAGTAATGTTCTTGCATGTGTACTCATGTTATCTATACTACTTTTAAATGTACGAAAATGTTTCCTCCTTTTTGTTTTCTACAAATGCCCTAGAATTTGAAGTGCTCGGGTTGCCAATTTGTTGTAAAGGCAAGAGAACCACAAGAATTTCCATCAGGTAACTCAAACTTGGTTCATTCTTTTTGAATATTGTTTCATCTGTACCTTCCCGACCGATTAATGTACACGGCCGGAGGTAATTATCTTTTCGGAGGATTTGTCGACATCCTTACAAAGAAAACGCAGCCCAGTTGTTTGATGAAATGACTAAATGGAAAAAACATATAAGGATATGTATTATGCATCTTTTGCCTGACGGTTGATTATTTGGTAGGATAAAGGCTCGTTTGCTCTGCATCAAGTCTTGAAAAATCCACGTGAAGATATAGTTGTTCTATTGGTTTAATTAGGTCTAATGGAGGCTCATAAAAAAAAAAAGGCTAACTAATTAATACAGAAAAATTATTCAGTGCCCTTGGACACCACCACATGTTGCTCTATGCCCCTTCAACACAACATGTTGACGTGAGATCGAAGACTAAGTACTAAACCCCAAGCCAATGTGTACGCGGCAAGAGGGCCAATGGCAGTGCCCCTAGGCAAAAAAAATCTCTCATTAGATAGTTGAGAGCAGTAACCTCCACATTTTATTGATTGTTAGTACACAATCCTTGCAGTTCTTGTATTCAAATCCCTGCAATGCTTTGGGTTACACATTTATATTCTAAATTCCAAGGTTTTGCTCACTGTTGTCTAGGGTGCTTTTTGGATTATTGGTAGTCATCTACTGTCGGCAAGGTGTTTCTTGTTTTAGGTCATTCTTAGGACCTACATAAATTTGTGACTAAGTCTTCAAAATTGTATCACTGCATTATACTTGTCAAATGAATGGACTAGAAAGCCTTGTAAAAAATTATGAGCTTCTTATAATTGTTGGTAGATATTGTATCTGTCAGACCGCATTATGAAGGGTTAATTAGCTAGAATCTTTCATTATGGTTTTGTATTTGTTAACCCTTTCTCATTTATCCCATGCATAATCATCTTTTCTTTCACATATCCTCCTTTGTCCTCATTATTTCTCACCAATAGTAGTCTTGGTTCATTATTGTAAGCAGAGTAACTAGATACTTAATCATAGGCAAGTGATACTTATTCTAAAATCATTGAATTGCAAATTTCTAGATGCATGATACAAATTTGTTTGTAGCATAATACTAATGCCAAGGAGATTCTCCTCCCTTCCATTATTTTCACGGTCAATCACTCCAAAGGGAGAAAATGCACGTCGTTTTTCCTAATTGGATATCTATACCAGTGGAAAGGTAGCAATTTTAAGGAAATAGAATGAAAAAAGTTGTTGGAACCAATTCTATGAAACGTAGCTGTATGTTTCATTCGGCCAGCTATCGAGGAAAGGAAGCTCCATAAATAGGAGCTCTGCATGAGGATCCAATTTTTTTATCCCTAGATTATAATCTTGATTTAATGATTTTATGGCTTGGTTAGCAAGTAGAGTTTGATTTGTAATTTTGTGGACTTGTACTTGCTATATGTTTGACTATTTGTTCTAGGAGCGTATAGTATAACATATCTGTCAAGTCTTTAGAGTTATGTATGCTTTTGTAGAAGGTTTTAAGATACATTTGTAGAATAACTGATTTATCCATTTGCATGTCACAAGTTTTGTGGACTACTAAAGTATTAGTTATTGTTAATCGGTCATTATGTTGATATGATTTGTAGATAGTGGATTTGCTTAGACAGATAGAAAAAAAGTGTGTTAAGATTGTGACCTAATCAAGGTGAGTTTTCTTCTTTACACTTCTTCTCCTCGAATAAAGAGCTAATTACTTAATTTAGGAGAAATCTTATGATTTGGATGTGCCTCTTTGAACAAGGATATTGGTGCTTCAATTGAGGTCTTGACATGTATTATATATATGCTTAGTTCTTGAAGTTATTGGTTTGCCACTTTGCCTTATGTTTTATTTTTTACATTGACCTTGGTCTGCATTAGTTTAAAATGTTTGTGTTTATTTTCTAGTTCATAGTTACGCAAAATGTCCAAAGGAGGAAAAGTGTTGCTCCAACCTAGTTTTCTATCAACTCATTTCATACCAGATTATGAGAGGAAAAGAAATGAGAAGATAAAGAGGAACAATAAGATCTGTGAATCTCATGGGGTGCAAAGTATTGCAACTGCTTATGTGGGATCGGTTCAGTAGTGCAAACGTGTTTCTGCTGAAAATGGAAAGCGTACTAGGGTTGAGTTGGAGGATGATGGCTATAGACTTTCACGTGATGAGGATGACCCTGGCCATGACAGTGAGTCAGTTGACTCTTTTGAGCAGGTACAATATATGAGTACACGTTAATGATAGGCAAAAATAATGTTCTTTCTTTCTTTCTAGTAGTCTTGTTATATGTACATTATATATTTATGCTTGGGCACTCTGTATTGTGTTGTTATAGGCCTTAGAGATGCCACAAGGTTGTCAAAGAGTGCCACAGTCCCATCCAGAGCCACAATCCTATGCAACTATGATCTCCGAGAGGGTCACCCGATCGACGCCACAACCAAACATGGATACCCAGGCCCTACCCCCTCCCATTGTCCAGCCACAAAATGAGGCATTAGCTAACAACAATGTCGGTGAGTGATGTAGTTCAAGAATTATTTTTTAGATTCATTATCTTGTTTTTTAAGTCTGAATAAACCGGTAGCTGCTGCCTTTTTTTGTCTTTCTTCTTTTTCTGCATGTTCATTTTTTGTCCAAGCACATGTTATTGCTGCTGCAATTTTTCTCCATTATAAGATGTGCTTAATATGCAAGGAAAGGGGGAACAACAAAAGAAAAAGAAAGAGATGTAATATGTTTGCTCACTGCCTAAACCTTCAATTTTTAACGTGAGTGACATGTGCTTGGACAAATATTCTTTGATCTGGTTAGAGTTTGTGAATTGGCTGGAAAAATATTCTTTTTGCTTGTGAAATTACCTACCCTAGTTATTGTGTTGGCGTAGTGTATGACATCATGTGGATTGGAGCTTTTCAGAGCTAGGCCTATTGTGATATCATAGTAGAGCCTTGCAGTGAGTGGCTGCTACACCTATTTTCTACATAGATATGGATACAAGTTTTTGCCTGATACTTCCACTATCTTTTCTGTACACCAAACTCTAGCAATTTGGGAGTACAGTTAAGATTGATGAAGGCTCCAATGTCACTGTATGTTGTTCCTAAATCTGTACACTTCTCATAGGATACAGAACATTTCAAACGGGTGCAGAATCTACTTGCATATTGACCTCTGCTTGTGTGAGTTTAGTCAAGGGTCATTTGATCCTCCATGCTCCATGAATTTTTGAAACATACTATAGCTGTATATTTTCTCTTGCCAATTGAAAAAACTTCTTACTAGTACTTTACAACAGTACTCACTGTTAGACGCACTCGTGGGCCTACGCGAGGCAAACTGGCACAAAGGGTCATTGATAAAGATGGAAGGCTTAAAGTTCCCATTCCACCACAGTTTCGTGCAGCGGTAGGGGAGCATGCTTCTAAATTGGCCTCAAAGATTGGCTTTGAGGTTCGGACACATGTGATGGACCTTGGCGTCCGTAGGTGGAAGGCCTTGGATGACAGTGTTAAAGGGCCTATACTTCGGCGATTGATGGTAGTTGCAAGATCTACTTCTTTATTGTTTCTTAAATGACAACGAAGTCATTATCTAAAATATCAACTATTGCAGGATAAGTTTGATTTGCAAGGAGATCCTATTGATGTTGATAAGGCAGTGGCAACATAATGTGGATGAAGAATAAGCAACTACACCTATAAGTTGAAGAAAAAATACAATAATCTTGTAAAGGCAAAGAGGGCTGAGTATGCAAGAAGTAACCCCCCAGGTGGTGTGAAGCCCGAACAGTGGACTAGCTTAATAGATAAGAAGTGATCTCTTGAATACACATAAAAATAGCCATAGGTTCTTCTTGTGTCATCCTAATCTTCAATGTTCTTAAAACCACATTCTAAACCTAAACCTACCTCATGGTTTCTTGTTTCTCTATTGGTTTGTACTCCTTGCATAAACAATCAAAAGCAAACACCAATAACAGGTCCGATAAGAAAAGCAAACATAGATGTGGATTAAAGTCATTGCCGGTTAGGGTTGTCGAAATGGTGCGTTTTGAATTATATTTTCAATTTTATTACATTATAAATAGGCTTATTAACTTATTTGTTGCGAATAAAACATATTAGATGGAAGGAACTGATGGTGCCGTGCCTGCATTAGAAAAAATATACAAATCAACCCACTTTAATGCGGACACAAACGAGTGGATCTCTCAAGAATGCAAAGATATCCATGTACGTGTATCAAGTACTTTATTGTGTACTCGTGTTTGCATAATTATTAGAATTTGCATCTACTAAACTGTTAGAGCTTAAATTACTCAATTTACTTTAAAATGATAGGATGAGATCGTAAGATTAGAGGCTGAACATAATTCTCAGGATGGTGCAGTCCCGATAACGCAAGAGGAGCTTTCTATTAAGGTATTCAAGGCAAAATCAAGCTATTTGAAGGGACTTGGAACGAGGCCTTCCTCTACTGTTAGGAGTACCATTGTTGGATCTCTGAACAATAATGAATATGTAATACACCTCGAGAAAAAGGTAGACGAGCAAGATGAGTTAATTCAAGAGCAAGGTGAAAAAATGCAAGCGCAAGCAGAAGGAATTGAAGTGGCAAATGCCACGATAGCCGAGCTAGTGGAGGCAAAGAGCAACAGGGGAGGGCTTTGGCTAGTGTTCTGGAGTACCTTAAAAATCAATGGTACAACGGATACTGGTATGTCTCTCTCTTTCTCTCTCTCTAACAAGTGGTATGTCTTTAGTTGGAACAACTTCTAAGTGATAGAAGAGTAGCTTTGTAAAAAACAGAGTATATTTAGATTATAGAAGTCAAATAATTTAGTAGTTTGACTAGATTACTCAGGCAAAAATATTGTATCCATGAATGTGTTCATGAAAGTTATTTTTACCTAAGTTTGCACTTCCATCCACTTGGCCAATTTTTCAGCCAGCTAATTTTCATGTATTTTTCTTTCAACTGTTTGGTTAATGAAACTATTTTAGAGAACCATAGCTAACTTAGAAACTCTAAAGTAATCCTTTTGGTTTTCTGTTTTTGTTCTGAAACACACAACACTTGTTTTCATTTTGAAGCCGAGTTTCCGAAAGTGTTCTGCAAAATATTGCTTATCTAGTGCCATACCATGGTTGATCCCTTAAGTTGAAGAAGTGTTCCCAGTAAGTGGACATAGGTTGTGATGCTATAGGGATTGGATTTGAGTCATAAGAGTCACAAAAGTTTAGTTCAAAAGATAATGTTCCAGTTCTATTGTTAGATTGTTTGTTGCATACTGTTTATGAAGCACAAAATGAAGGCTTTACACTTCAGTTGATTGATTTTGGCATTAACTACCATAATTTCATTCATAGCATAAAAAGTCATTACATTTTGGCATATGTACATTTGAAGTTGTGGTATTGTTGTGCATATCTTGTCTTTGCATAGATTCCATGAGGTTGCTTGTTCCTTACTTAAAGTTGTGGTATTGATGTGCTTTGCTCCTCACTCATTGTTTCATTTGTGTAATGTTAAGTTTATATGATGTTTCGTATTTCCATTAACACCTTAACAATATTTTCTTAATCTTGTTTCATGTTTGCAGATTGAGTATGTAGAAGGTTGGTAGCGGGAGATGATATATGCGTGTCTATGAAGACTTCATTTTGGATGAAGTTCGGAGTCTTCTTTTTTGAAGATGCTACGAGAACTCTTTTTTGATGATTCATACCATACTAACTGTAATGAACAACATATGGTTTAGTTTGATTATTTTTGACATTTGTACATGGATGCATTATATCCTAAATGTAGATGACTATTTTGGGGTGGATGAATATTGCATTATAGTATCTTGTTTGAGATCGATTAGATTCTAACATGTACCTGATATGGTATTTTTTGAAGAGTGCGAGACAGTTTTTTGTCACCAATATTTCTAATATATCTAATTTAGGTGACAAATTCTTGTTATCACTAAAAAGGTTTCTCTGTGAAATTTTTTAGAGACGAATTTTTTTGTCGCCAATTGGCTTTAATTTTATGATTATAGGAGACAATTATTTTGTCACCTATACTAATTTCTGTAATATTTAAATTAAATTCTTTGGAGACGAATTTTTTTGTCACCTATATAGTTTCCCTAGTCAATATTCATTCACTCTTAGTGACGAAACATGACAAAGGTGACGAAAAATTTGTAAATTGGTGACGAAAAATTTCATCTCCAAAATTACTATAGGTGACGAAACAAAATTTTCGTCACCATGTGACTTTCTGAGACAACCTTTAGGTGACAAAAGTTTTTTCGTCTCTAAACTATTTGCGACAAAAAACGTGCATTTGGTGACAATTTAATTCGTCTGCAAACACAAATTTTCTTGTAGTGCTCTATGGCGCCGTACCGAATGGCCCCTATAGAATTAAAGGAGCTCAAGACCCAATTGCAAGAGTTGTTGGACAAGGGGTTTATCAGGTCGAGTACGTCACCATGGGGTGCGCTTGCGCTGTTCGTAAAGAAGACAGAAGGGACACTTCGACTATGTATCGACTATAGGAAGCTAAATCAAGTCACAATCAAGAACCGATATCCATTGCCAAGGATCGATGACCTATTTGATCAATTAAGAGGAGCAACCTAATTCTCTAAAATTGATCTCCAATCAGGCTTTCATCAGCTAAGGATTCGAGATGAAGATATCGCCAAGACAGCCTTTCGCACTAGATACGGACACTACAAGTTTGTGGTGATGCCATTCAGACTGACCAACCCTTCGGCAGTATTCATGTGTCTCATGAGCAAGATCTTTCAGCCCTACTTAGACAAATTCGTAGTGGTGTTCATTGATGACATCTTAGTATACTCCGCCAATAAGGAGGAGCACGAAGGACACCTTCGGATAGTACTACAAGTACTCCGAGATAGCCAACTCTATGCCAAAGCAAGTAATGCGAGTTTTGGCGGGAAGTGGTTAAGTTATTGGGGAATGTAGTATCCAAGGACGGAATCACAGTAGACGAAAGTAAGGTCGAAGTAGTCCTGAATTGGAAACAGCCGACTTCAGTGTTCGAAATCAGGAGTTTTCTAGGATTTGCTGGGTATTACCGAAGATTCATACAAGACTTCTCAATCTTAGCCAAGCCAATGACAAGACTGACTCATAAAGGGGTGAAGTTGGATTAGAATGAAGCATGTGAGAAATCTTTTAGGGAATTGAAAAAGAGGCTGACCAGTGCACCAATACTCATCATTCCCGAGCAGAGTGTAGATTATATGGTCTATTGCGACGCGTCAAGAGATGGCTTGGGATGCATGCTAATGCAAAACGGAAAGTCGTAGCCTACGGATCCCAACAACTTCAACCGCACGAGAAAAATTACCCCACTCACAACTTAGAATTGGCTGGAGTAGTATTTGCCCTCAAGTCCTGGCGTTACTATTTATGGGGAGAACGATTCGAAGTTTTTACCGACCACAAGAGCCTTAAGTATCTGTTCACTCAGAAGGAGTTGAACTTGGGGCAGCGTCGATGGATGGAATACTTGGAGGACTACAAGTTTACACTACAGTATCACCCCGGCAAGGCCAACGTGGTAGCTGACGCTCTTAGTCGAAAAGACAGGGCAGAGAAAGTCAAAATTGCCATTAAGGAGTGGGAAATGGTGGACACCCTCAACGAGTTCAACTTGCGACCATCATCAGAAAATGGGAACACCCGTCTGTATGCTTTTGTTGCAGAACTAGCATTCCAGCGAGAAATCTTACTAGCTCAGAATTTCGAGCAAGATTGCGAGTTCATTCGATCTCGAATCCGAGAAGGAAAGGCACTACCCGGATGGACAATCAAGAAGGACAACAGCCTGAGATTCAAGGAAAAAGTGTTCGTACCTAATTACGGAACCCTTCGAGAAGCTGTACTCCGAGAAGCCCTCCATTCAAACTTTGCAGTCCACCCTTGCAGTACAAAGATGTATCATGATCTGCCAAGGACGTATTGGTAGGAAGGAATGCAAAAGGACGTGGCCCAATTTGTGTCTACCTGTCTAGTGTGTTAGCAAGACAAGGCTAAACACCAAAAACCTGGAAGAGATCTTCAACCCTTACCAATTTTGACCTAGAAGTGGGAGCACATCTCGATGGATTTTGGGATAGGACTACCAAGATCTGCCATATCTAACACTGCTATTTGGGTGATTATAGATCGACTCACCAAATCTGTGCATTTTCTGCCTATTAAGATGATAGGGAACATAGAACATCTGAGCCTGCTATATATTCAGGAGATTGTATGCCTACATGGAGTACCTATCTCGATAGTATCTAACAGGGATCCACGTTTCGTATCACACTTTTGGAAAGGACTACAAAAGGCATTGGGAATGGACTTAAGGCTTAGCATGGTCTTCCACCCATAGTTAGATGGACAAACAGAGAGGACAATACAAAAACTGGAAGACATGCTGTAGAGACCCGTATTTTATTTTAATAATTTTAATGCGAGATTATACAATGAAATGTGAAATATGATGTGAATAGGATATTTGGGGGGTCAATGTGGTAAGGCTGTTAGTGGAGGGGTGTGAGTGTGATTAGTGTTGGTGCTAGTATAAATAGGTGGGGGTGGTGTGTAGAGAAGTAAAAATTCATTTTTTTTTCTTTCTCTCTCTCTCTACTCTCCCAGCCGACTCTCTTTCTCCCTCCCACCTCTCCTCCAAACTTCTCTCTTCGATTTCATCGCCTTAGAATGAGATTTCGGAAAAGTCCTAAGTACTAAAGTTGTTCTATGCGACGCGATCTTCCTATCGATCCAAGAAGAATCATGATCGGAGCACTTTGAGGTTTCCTCCATGTTCGGGCTTGCTTCTAACCTTCGAGGTAGGGATCTCTTGCCTTCTTTATATGTTTATGTGTTGGTTTGATATACAAGAATCAAGCTTGATAATCTATTTTGAGTCTTGAACAAATCTAGTGAATGCTGAAAATTTCGTGGGTTCTGGTAATCTGTCTTTTTGGGGCCCTTCTGCTAGGAATCAATTTTTGGTGTCTTCATAACAGTTAAAGTACGTTTCAATACGAAGATTTTGGTACCAAGATCATGAAAAACGGATAATCACACAATTAGTTACGAATTTTTGAATACCGGCTGTTTCCTGGATGCGTGAATCTGTGCGTGGCTGTCTTCTTTTAATTTTCTGGGCATGATGAACATTTTGGGTGGCTTTGGGTCTTTTACAGGAGCTGCATATTTAAGTTAAGAAGAGATTGGCGTTGGAATCAAGTAATTTGGTTAAGTATACAATTTTTGGTGAATTTCTAAATCAGGGTTGGTTGACTGGTGCGAAAATGGTTACGAATCGGTTTTTCTTTTGATTGTTGGGTTAACCTCCTTTCGTTTCTGAATCTGGAATTTTTACTGAGTGTAGGGCTTGTAGTGGTGCAACTTTTGGCATTGGTTTCAATATTTTTGTGTTTAAGATGAAAGAGTTGTGATTTTTCAATCAATTTTACTTATTCCCGTGTAGAATCTGACAGCACCTGCGGACTTTGGTAAAATGGACATAACTCCTAGCTCGGGACTCAAAACGACACACCGTTTGTTTTGTTAGAAGCTAGACACATAGAGCTTTCCAACGATACATCCCATGCATCATGGATAGGTCCGAGCAATAATAGATTTGCATCCAAAGTTGACCCAAATTCTGCCTTTGCACCAGTTTCATTGTTACGTTGAGCTATAATTGCATTGCCGTAATAAGGCTACCCGAATTCCGTGTTTGATGTATGACCTATGGATCAAAGAAAAAGAAGTATACTTTTCAATGGTTTAAGTTTCGTCCTTGAATTCATGTTGTTTAATTGGATATAGGCTAATGTAAATGATTAACTTCGCCAATTTGACATGTGGGGATACGATGGATTGATCTAGATGACTAGGTATTGGATTAAAGGGATATGCATTGTTGGTGTATTGACATTGATGTTGTTTGATACTTAGAGAAAAATAAACAGTTTCTCCTCTTTATGTATTGTATCCATGGTTGGTTTAGTATGCGTGTTTTGGTATGTGGGTGTTGCCCTCTTAATGGTTTTAGTATATTTGACCCCCGTTATAAAGTCGTATCGGCAAGTTTACATCATCAGTGTATATTGATTATGGGAATAGACCCGGGTCAAGCCGTGGTGACCCAAGTGCCCTGTGAATGCGGGAATAGACCCGGGTAAAGCCGTGGTGACCCTATTACTTTGTGAAAGTGGGAATATACCCGGGAAAAGCCGTGGTGACCTACTGCTCTGCGGATTTGAGAATAGACCTGGGTAAAGCCATGGTGACTCTTTTCCGGATCGACTTAGGGAAAAGACCCAGGGAAAGCCGCGATGACTCTAAGGGCGATGCTGGTTGTGTTGAACTAATTATGTGAATGATGCGATAGTTTTGGTGACTAGTGGGTGAACGGGGTCCCCATGCCTGGAAACATGCTTATAAGATTTAACACACAGAAAGTGAATGAATGAAATTAATCACATGATCTAAGAGATTGGGAATTTGTTGTTTATTTGTTACGTTATGCTATGAATCCTTCTGCATGAAGATGTTAAGTTTTAATGTGTATGGCAATTTGCAAATTTCTATCTAAAGGCAAATTATGGTTCTGCTTTGGTGGTATGTTTCTAATGGCTGGGTTATTGATGTTTTCAAAAAGAAAAAGAAAAGAAAAGGGAAATTGGTTTTTCTGAAAATCGATGATGTGAATTTGAGACAAAGTGGAATATGCGTATGAGAAAGAACTTGAACTTGAGTTGCCACCTTGGATCGTCTAGGATGTCAATACGTGTTTTATATCTCTTCTTTTAGACCTTCAAATCATTGTGGCTTGTTCTCCTGATATGCGGTGGGCAACTTATTCTGTGTGGGTGTATATTTGGTACGTTGTGGTGTGATGCATTGTGAGAGTTACGTATAGGGTATTTGCACGTTAGACTTATAAACGAAATCTTAAGGTGAAGGGTTTTTGGCTTGAAGTTAACTTGAGATTTGGAATTTGATTTGGGGTTTATGGGTGAGTCTCCTTATTGTCGAGGTGTGGTATTGTTCGATGTGTCATTGTTATTTCATATTCTGACTCTACATGCGTAGTGTGTATATTTTGGTGAGAGGTTGGCTAGTTATTCGAGACAAGAGAAATGATGGTTTTCATTAAAGAACTTGGATTAATCTTTAGGTCTTTGAAATGGAAATGAAAAAGCAAGAATTGATTTGGGTAATGCCGTAACGGTAAGTTGAGATTTTAATAATATTAGTGTGTGTAGGTGAGAGTGTCAGTGTTTAATATCCTCCAGCATGAGTATGGTATTTTGAGTTTCACTTGTGATAAAACAAATAAGCTTTTGGAAAATGTTTTTCCTTGATGTCTGTCTTCACTTATGCATATAATTTAGGTATGGATATCTCTACGAGCTAGTGTAGCTCACCCTATTCTTTCAGGTACTTGTCAGGACACTTAGCTTAGATTGCATGGAGTGCACATTGTGACGTCTCTTGAGAGCTTCATTGGAATCTTTAAGGAGTGGTTTATCATCAAGTTTAATTCATGTCATGTACTTTACTTGCAATAGAAAGTTGTACCTTTTGATTAGACCATATGTAAAGCTACGTATAAACTCCTCTCCTTGATTACTATGAAACCCATTGAATTGTAAATGTTTGGGAGACTTTATGTAAGAAAAAAAAATTAGAGAGAAGAAGAAGAAGCGACTTGATTTGCTATTTGGATTTACATGATATTTAAGGGTAAATATAGTTGAGAAAAGGACTTAGTTTGTAGAAAATATATTATTATTTTAGCTAAAAATCGGGGGCGTGACACATGCTAAGAGCCTGCACCTTGGACTTTTCTGAAAACTGGGAGCAGCTCTTACCATTGGTAGAGTTTGCCTACAACAACAGCTACCAAGTAAGTATAAAGATGGCACCGTATGAAGCTCTATACGGTCAACCCTGTCGATCTCCAGTTTGCTGGATAGACGTTGGAGAAACTGGATTGATTGGACCTGACATAGTACGGGATACCATGGAGAAGGTCAAGACCATCAGGCAAAGGATCCAAACCACTCAAAGCCGACAGAAGAGTTATGCAGATGAAAGAAGCCAACCATTAACCTTTGCAGTAGGAGATCATGTATTCCTAAAGATCAAATCGAAGAAAGGAGTTATCAGATTCGGGAAGAAGGGAAAGTTGTCCCCAAGCTACATCGGACCTTTCGACATCGTGAAAAAAATTGGGAAGGTTGCGTATCGTCTAGCACTGCCGCCATAGCTGGATAGGGTACATAACGTGTTCCACGTTTCAATGCTCCGCAAGTATCTCGCCTTACCCACACATGTCCTCGATTGGGAAGACATCACCATCGAAGAAGACGCGACATACGAAGAAGAACCAATAGAGATTCAGGACCAAAATGAGAAGATAATCCGAAATAAGACAATCAAACTAGTTCAAGTTTTGTGGAAGCATCGTGGATTGGAAGAGACCACATGGGAGAGACAAGAAACCATGAGAGCAAATTATCCCCACCAATTCGAATCCGAGCATGCACCTAATTTCTAGGACGAAATTCTTTAAGGGGGATAGGTTGTAATAACTCCAATTTTTAGTAAATAAAAATCTCGTTTTAATATTTAAAATTTGCTTTAATTGCTTTAAAAATTCTTTTCAACCTTAATAATCCGTCATAAATAGATCTAAGGTCTATAAAATTAAATTCCTTCACACCGAACAATCTAGTCCTTTTCCAAAGACAAGCATACTTGTAGAAGCACTTATATATTTTCCTAATAAGTTGAATAAAATCCTTTAAATTATATTTCTTGGCTAGAAATCCTACTTGGCAAATAGAATTAGTTTCCAACCAATTAGTTAGTGAAACCAAACTATCATTTCATCACGTTACATTCTCCTAACCTTAGATGAATCTTTTCCACCCTCTGAGAACCTTTTAGACCTAATGAAGTAATCATTATACTTACATGACTAGTTACTTCAAGACTTTATTGCTCATCATTACTTCTTCTAAGAAT
>BPLS01000129.1:1103376-1113699 GCA_019656275.1 Rhododendron kiyosumense
CTGTCATTGTCATATACCTCAGGGGGTCTGAGTGAAATTTGCCCAAATATTTTTGATGGAAAATCTTGGTAGTAAATCCATGGTACATATATATACAGATATAATCACCTGGTGGTGGATCTAGGAAAATATTTATTTAGTCCATCTTAGTACTTGCTAGTAATACTACTCTATTATCCCATGGGTAATATTTACCCTAGTAGTTATTGACCAATGGTTAAAGAAGTAAAGTAATATATATACTTGAATAATATATACATGTACTTTTAGGCGTGTGTATACAAGACTATATATATGTACCTTTAACAAAATCTAGAATGGTACCTTAGGTGGAAAAATCTAGTTTTCCTATTGTCCAATGGGTAAAGAAAAGAACTAAAGTAATAAAAGAAAATATAAAATGATTTTCTAGTCTACGGTTGAAAAGGTTCACAAGACTCAAATGTAGGGGTCTGAAAACAATTGATGCCTCGGATCAACTTGGATTACAACGGCTTATTCGTGCCTCTTCACTGGAATCCTAATTCATCGTCGGAACCCTAATCTGCAAGACAAAAAAGGAGTGAGCGCACCTCTGCCTCTCGTGGCAAAGGCCCTCCGATGCCAAAGTTAGTATCACATACTGGTCAATAAATCCTAATTATCAGTAGGAGAATGGTATGAATGCTTAAGAATTGCGTACCTTTTACCTCCAGGTTTACCTCGTATTTATAGATTCAGGGATGCTTACTGTCCAAGTATCCCTATTGCCCTAGGATTCCCAATTCGTATAGGAAACCTAGTATCTCTCGGATTCTCGTTCCCTTATCGATATAATAGCTTAGTCCTTTCGGGACTCTTTTCCATAATCACCCGAATATCCCATTCACTTGGGTGTCTTGCCTTGATCCTATATACTTGGGATCTCATTCCTTTACGGAATATCACTGTTCCGAACCTTCTAGAGCATTTCTGCCGCCTCACGATTAAGTGCAACTTCTTCCCCTATTCAGCTATCTTATTACCGAACAGTCCACATAGACCAATGACCTTACATGCAAATGGTCCTCATCGTTATATTTGGACAAATGACTTCACATGTCTTTTGTCCTTATCAGCCAAACAGACTGCCTGGATCAATGACTTCTCATGTCACTGGTCCACATCGCCGTTCACCGCACTGCCCGACGATAAGCCCTGTCATACTTACCACGTGCTCCCAAATATCATGTGTTCGGCAACTAAATGTATCAGTTCGGGAATACCTTCTTCTATCAAAGATGGTTAAAAAGGTCCATCTAGGATTTAGGGAAATGTAACTAGGTGAAATGGTAATTAGGTTCCTCCAACTTAATCGATTTGATACTAGCACTACTTGCCAAGTAGGATTTTAGCCAAGAAATAAAATTTAAAGGACTAAAATATAATTATAACGGATTATGAAAAATCAAAAAGGAATTTTAAAAGTAAATCAAAGTAAAAAATTCAAATATTTAACGAAATTTTTATTTACCAAAAATCAGGGTTGTTACAGAAGTTGTCGGAATCCGTAGGCTATTATGACCTTTCCTTTCTGCATTAGCACACATCCTAAACCATCTTTTAGCGCGTCGCAATAGACCGTATAGTCTACACCCCGCTCGGCACATTGGTTAATCTCTTCTTCAATTCCGTAAAAGATTTCTCACAAGCTTCATTCCAATCCAACATCACTCCTTTCTGAGTCAGCTTGGATAGTGGTTGATTGAATTATGCCTCATCACTTGCTTAACAAGACGTGGTTTGAAGTTGCTTTAGCTGTTGAACAATTCACCCCGTTGTAGGCCTTTGATAGCGTTTCCACCGTAAGCGCCAACGTCAAAATTTCTACCAAATCATCATGCGGACTCGTATCCTACAAACGTTTCCTTACCACGATCCTTCCCCACCTAATGATATTAAACCCATTTCCAAAACTAGGAAACAACGGATTCACTTGAGTAGATTAACCCTATAATCGTAAGACATAAGTACTCATTTCGGGGGAAATCAGCAAGTAATCCCTACGGTACTCTACAAACTCGGATATTATTAGCAAAGGCATTGAAAGAACCTTTGTAGTCATGGAAAAATAAGCCTTTGGCAACGTCGACTTCTGGTGGTAATTTTAGATGTACACCTACTTCCAATTCAGTATTGCTTCGACCTTACTTTCGTCCATCGCGATTCTTGTCCTTGGATACTATGTGCCCCAAAAACTTAACCACTTTTAGCCAGAACTCGCATTTGGCATAAAGTTGTCTATCTCGGAGTACTTATAATACTATACGAAGGTGTCCTTCGTACTCCTCTTAATTGATCAAATAGGTCATCGATTCTTGGCAATGGATACCGGTTCTTGATGGTGACTTGATTTACTCGATGCATAGTAGAAACGTCCCTTCTTTCTTCTTCATGAACAGTGCAGGCACTCCCTATGGTGATGTACTCGGCTTGATAAGCCCCTTGTCCAACAACTCTTACAATTGGGTCTTGAGCTCCTTTAGCTCAGCAGGGGCCATTGGTACGGCACCATAGAGATTGGTGCCATTCCCGGTTGAAGTTCTATAGAGAAGTCTATCTCTCTTTGGGGTGGTAAGCCAGGAAGTTCTTCAGGAAAAATATCGGCGTACTCATAAATGATGTGTTGTAATCCCACTTCCATTCTTTCGGCTTCTTCCTTTCGGAGACTAGCTAGCCATTCAAATAGTTGGTTTTGCCACATCGATCTTTTCGTTGTCGAACTTGCCGTTTGTCTATCCCCCTTAAATTGGAAATGATTCCTTTCGGGGGTATATGCGGCCACTATCTTCTGATGGCAGTCTATGACCGCTCAATGTGCTGATCGCCAGTCCATCCCCAGGATTACGTCGAAATCTGCCATGTTGATCACTCTAAGATTGCAGTTTAGGCGCAGGTTGTCTACTCCTAGTTCGCACCCTCTACATACTAGACTAATAGCTACACTCCCCACAAACGGTGATGTTACTTTCATGCCCATACTTGGGGGTTCTGTTTCTAGTTGTAACGACCCTGATTTTCGGTCGTTAAAAATTTCGTTAAATATTTGAATTTTATTTTAATTTCCTTGTAGTTTGTCATAATTACATTTTTTTGCCCCTTGAAAAATTATTTCTTGACGCTTTAGTCCGCTTAGCTAGACTAACTAGCTTTTGACCATCCGATTGGAGAAACTAAGTTAGGAAGCTATCTAGTTACTTTTCCTTAACCGCAAATTGACCGTTTTGCCCTCGTGAGCCCTTTGAACCTTTTGAACCCTAGACTAAGAATTGAATATTCTTTTTCATTTAATTTATTTTGGTTATATTCTTTGTCCATTGGACAATAAATGTTAGGGAAACTATTATCCATTGGATAATAGAAACCCCATTTGTTTATATTAAATGTCTACTTGGTTAAAGTGCTATGAATAGTAAAAAGTAACTTTTTGATTACTTTAAAGTACCTTTTTGATTATTTTAATATTTAAAAGTTACCTAATAACTATTGTCCATTGGACAATAGAAGTTAGGGGATTTATTACCCATTGGGTAATAGCATTAGTCTTTCACAAAGTACAAGGATTTTATTAAATAATCAAGTCTTGGATTTTCCCATGAGATTTTGTGCATTAAATTATTTGGGTAAATCAAAACCCTAGATTTCCTAAAGTACCCTTGGCATTATTTTATTGGGATTTTGATCTTCCTAGATCACATGAGTACATATGTATATATTATATAAGTACTTGGATGACTTAAATATTGCCATGTGCCAATTCATTTGTTATTGGGCAAATCCTAGCTTTTAAAGTCTACTTGGATCCTTGGTACAAAAAGTACTTAGATTTTATTGTTTGCTTGGTTGTATATATATATATGTACTTGAGAGAGAGAGAGAGAGAGAGAGAGAGAGAGAGGCCGGAGAGAGAGAGAGAGGAGAGAGAGGCCGGAGAGAGAGAGAGGAAGGAAGGAGGGAAGAAAGGAGGAAGAAGATTTGATGTATATCTTGGCCTTGATTTTTGTTGTACTTCAAATCCATGAGATTCATATTCTTCCAAACCAAATCTTAACTCCATTGTACTCTTGTATACACCTTGCAATGGTTTAAACCCTTAGATCTTGTACCAATCTCTTTCTTGCCACCAAGGATCAATCCTAGCCATTCAATTGATCCAAGATCAAATTTTGGTACAAAAATAGCCATGCAAGCCTAGGATTGCCTTTGATCTTCCATGATCTCTTGCCAAGTGTCAAAGTGAGACTTAGAGAGAGAGAGAGGAGAGGGCCAAGCTCTTGCCTATAAATAGAAGGTCATTCCCATGCTTTGAACTCACACCTCAAGCAATAGCTCTTCCTTCTCTCTAGAAACCATTTTCTGTTTTCTGGGCAGCCTACTGTCCCGTCGGAAATCCTCCATTTTCTCCTACTTAGGTTAGTTTTTAGGATCAACTTCCTTCTGGAAAGTTGTAGAGCACTTCGAAAACTTGAAGTTAGGCTCAAGAATCATCCCAATCAGTTAAGAAATGACCAAGTTATTGTCATCAGAAGTTCAGTGAAAATTCTGAATTTTCATTTCCTGACAGCTTACTGTCTCTTTGTTCATCCCCATTTTTCTCCAACCTAAAGTCGTTTCTAGGATTAACTTTCTTCACGAAAGTTGTAGAGAATTTCTTGAGCTTCGTTCTCGATCCAAGAACGACTCTATTCGGCCAAAGATTGACCGAGTTACGGCTGTCCGAAGTTCGGTCAAGATTCGGGAGAAATTCCACCTAGCTTATTCGGCCCCGACTAGTTTCGGATCAAGGTAGGATACTCTTACCCTATTCCTATGTATACGTAAGATCTCGTTATCTTCCATTTCAAAGTAGGTTATCTTTATAAACTTTCTATTTCAAGTATTTGTATTTTGATCTTGAAATTGATTATGAGCATGCTTATGTGAGTTGTTTGTATTACTTGTGCCGTTAAGCTTTAAGCGTTGATTTGAACATAGAGTTGCATGATCTTGTTGGATTACAATGAATGATGTTTACTTTTGTCCTACCACGGAGTCTTTGCATGTAACGAGACACGAGAATCGAGAAAGTAGAAACATGACACCTAGGGTGTGTTTGAAAAGGTTGAAATGTGTTGAAAACCGCAATGTGGCCGGACTTGCCCGTTGTGTGAGGTGTGTGTGTGTTCCAATGGGAAACCGGAGCAGTGGAACCATTGTGAGGGTGTGTGCCAATGGGAACCCGGAGCAGCGGAACCATGGTGAGGTGTAGCTTGGTTATCCGTGGAGAGGAGCCAATGCAATGTGTGCCAATGGGAACCCGGTGCGGCGGAACCATTGTGAGGATACTCGGGAACCCGGAACGGCGGAACCGAGGTTGGGTGTGTGGCTTGGTTATCCGCGGTTCGGAGCCAATGCTAAAGATTTTTGAAAGGCTTAGTTATCCGCGGTACGGAGCCAATGCAAACGTTTTTGAAAGATTGTTTTGTAAGTGAAAATGATTGACACGGTCTACGATGAGTCGCGTAGGAGAAATCGGGAAATCTTGGACACAACGATAGACGATTAACGATGTGTGATTGTTAGTGTTGTTGTAATTGTTTACCGTCATAAGGTTGGTGGGTAAGGGTTTCCTATTGAGCGTTGTAGCTCACGGTGTTGCCTTTTTGGTGACCCTGACATATTATATCGGTGGCGACGCTGGTATAATGTGTCAAACCTTGTAGATGATCAAGATGGACCGTTCACTTGGAGGCGTTCGGAGCTGAGGAGCTGGCTAGGATGAAAAAGCAAGAGGAGCCGTAGAGTAGGAACCTTAGTTTCTTTTTGTTGTCCTATTTTGTATTTCAAAAGCTCTTATGAGAGTTATGATGTAATAACGAGCTGGACTCGCTTCAATTTTTATAATAAAATGTTTATTTAACGTACCCTAATTTTGGGGGCGTTACACTAGTGCTAGTGTATTTATGAATGCGATGCTCCGGAGTCAACAAAATTTGTATGCAAATACTATAATAGTAGCGTACCTTGGATCACAGAGAGATCCTGCTTTTGTTCTTCAGTCTGCAGTGCAAAGATACGCCCTCCAATACCTTGTTGGGTTCCCATGGGCTGTTTTCTTTTGTTCTGCCCATTCTGCTGCTGGGATGGGTCCCCAAGGTTTTGCTTCACAAAACCGGCCTGTCCAGCTTGCTAAACTTCCTGGTTTCCAAAACTCCCATTCATCCCCCATTGAAGTTAGGGGCAGTCACACTTATAGTGACCCATAGCCTGGCAGTTGAAGCACTGAACGGTCGCTATGTCTCTACCACCTCTTTTCTGTTCGCCACTTCCAAGTTTATTAGTCCTCCAGGGTTGGTTGCTTTGAGGTGGGTTAGAAGGTTTGGTGGGGTAGGGTCTACGGTTATGATTGGGTGGCTGGGTTCGGATTGGTCCGCCCGTGTTGCCTCTTGCCTTCTTCCATCGAGTTTTGAAGTCAGTCTCCTCACTTTCTAGCAGGAGAGCACACTTCACAACTTCGGTATAGTTGGTGAAAGCTTGAGCCACCACAGCCTTTCGAGTAGTCGTCAGTCCCCACTCGAATCTCCTAGCCTTCTTATCCTCATTCGGGATGGAGTCTAGGGCGTAACGTGACAGTTCCTCGAACTTGGCCGCATACTGGGTGACGATCATCGTTCCTTGTTTCAGGTTCAGAAACTCTTGTTCCTTGGCTAGGCGAAGGGGTATGGGAAACTATTTGTCGAGAAACAGGGTTTCGAACTTGGCAAAAGTCATGGTGGCAATGGCATGTGTTGCCTCCATCAGGTCCCACAAGTAGCGGGCTTTTCCCTTCAGCTGGTAAGTGGCTAAGGCCACACGATCTCCGTCCTGAGTGATCCCTAAGGTTCTGAGGATCATTTTGACTTCGTTCAGCCACGTCTCGGCTACGATGGGGTTGGTATCTTCGTGGAAGGACGGGGGTCGGCGTTTGCAAAACTCGTTCATTACTCAAGTTCGGGTCATGGGTCGGTCGTCGTGGTTTTGGTTTTGGCGGTTAGCGTTCAGGGCGATGATGAACGCCTGCATGATCTGGGCCAGGTTGGGGTTTGCGTTTGAGGGTCCTTCGTTATCATGTTCCATTCCATTGCGTCAATTCACCATCTACAAGTAGAAATTGAAAGGGGGAGTTTTGGTCTACAATTTTCTTTTTGGAAATGGTGTATCTAAAGAGCAATTTATCGCGTAGTATGCAACAATACTCTTAAAATTCAAGCAAGTTTTTCATAGATAAAAGAGAGATACAATCATAAGCATAGAGTTCTACTACAAAGGCAAGTAGGGACCTAAGATTTTCCTAGTACAAGTTGAAACGATCCTACATACTCCTACTATATGGTCCCTGTAACGCCCCTATTTTTAGGTACGTTAAGGAAATAATTTATTACCGAAATAAAGTGAGTCATTGCTCATTATTACAACACGGCTCTCATAAGAGCATTTGAAATTCAAAAGAGATAACAAAAGGGAACTAAGGTTCCTATTCTACGACTCCTCTTATTCTTCCAACCTAGCGAGTTCTTCGGCTCCGAATGCCTCCAAGGTGAATAGTTCACCCTGTTCATCTATCAAGTCTGACATATTATACCGGCGTCACCACCCATATAATATGCCAGGGTCACCAAAAAGGCAACACCATGAGCTACGGAGGCTCAATAGTAAAATCCTACTTACTAGCATCGATTTTCACATGATAAGTACATAAGCAGTGATAAAAAGACAATAGCGCTAACACTTTCACAATTACTTTATAACTACCATTGGCGTCGACTCGTCATAAACCATGTTGTTATTACCCTTTTTCAAAAACTCCTTTTTAACTCACCCAACCTCGGTTCCGCCGTTCCGGGTTCCCGAGTATCGTCACAATGGTTCCGCCGCACCGGGTTCCCATTGGCACACATTGTATTAGCTCCGTACTGCGGATAACCAAGCTACTCACCCAACCTCGGTTCCGCCGCACCAGTCTCCCGAGTATCCTCACAATGGTTTCGCCGTTCCGGATTCCCATTGGCACACACACACCCACACAACTCACATAATACCCTTGAAATGGTCATTATGTAGTGTCAAAAATATTTCCAACTGGGAAAACACATTTCTCTTGTCAAACCACACCCTAGGTGCCATGTTTCTACTTTCTTGGTTTTTCGTGTCTCGTTCTCGTGCAAGACTCCGCGTGTGAGACTTTACATACAACATGCATTCAATCGAGCTTTGAAATAGTACAATAAGATCATCTAAGCTACATAGCATGCTTGAATTTCATAAACGACATAATCATGCATTTCTACTTTTTTATCTACGATCAAGTAACTTTTTAAACTTTAGGAAAAGTAAGTAGAGATTCAAGTAGCAAGATTAAAACTACTTATAGAAAATAAAGTAAGGATTTAACTACTTAAAAGTAGTAAGATTGAACTACTGTTCTTCTAGGCGGTGTTGGCTACGGAAGATTGGTCGTCGGTTTTGAAATCGGCGGCGTAACGGCCCTCGGATTGCTTCGAAAGGAAAAGATTTGTATTTCTTTTCCTAGAACAACTTCCTAAGCTTAACTAAACTACTTTAAGGATCGATGGGTGGTATTGGAAGTGGTTTGGTGGTTTCGCTCAAGAACACTCAAGAACAAAGAAATTTTTGAACTTAGAACAAGGATACTTGAATTTCTAGAGAGAAGGAAGAGCTATTGCTTTGAGGTGTGAGTTTGAAGCATAGAATGGGCTTCTATTTATAGGCAAAGAGCTCCCCCTATCCCTCCTTGGCCGGCCCTCTCTCTCTCCTCTATTCCCCAATTTTTAATTTAAATCAAATCCAACTTTGATGGAAGATCAAGGTAGAATCCTAGGGTTGCATGGCTAGGGTTTGTACTAGATTTGATTCTTGAATCAATTGAGTGGTGGAGATGAGAATTGTATGTAGGGAGGTATTCCCGAACAGGTAAGTTTAGTCGCCGAACACGTGATGTATTAGGGCCACGTGGCAGGCGTGATAAGTCTGTCGCCGGGCAGTGCGATGAGCAGCGATGTGGACCAGTGACACGTGAAGTCATTGGTCCGGACAGTCTGTTCGGCTGATAAGGTCAAAGACATGTGAAGTCATTTATCCAGATATAACGACATGGACCAGTTGCATGTGAGGTCATTGGTCCAGGAGGACTGTTCGGCAAAGAGGAAGCCGAACAGTGGAACAAGTTGCCCTGAGTCGTGACGTGGCAAGAATACTCCGGAATGGTAATATTCCGTAAAAGGATAAGATCCCGAGTATATAGGATCGAGGCAAGAGACCCAACGTGAGTGGGGTGTTCGGATAATTATGGGAAAGAGTCCCATAAAGGTTGAGCTATTATACAGATAAGGGAACGAAAATCCATGAGATACTAGGTTTCCTATACGAGGTAGGAATCCTAGGGCAACAGGGATGCTTGGGCAGCAAGCATTCTCAAAATCTATAAATACGAGGGAAACCTGGAGGTAAAAGGTACGCAATTTTTGGTGATCTCTTATTGTCTTCCTACTGATAATTAGGGTTCATTGCTAGTTCGTGATACTAACTTAGGCATCGGAGGGCCTTTGCCACGAGAGGCAAAGGTGCACTTACCCTTTGTCTATTTTGTAGATTAGGGTTCCGACGAAGAACTAGGGTTCCGACGAAGAACTAGGGTTCCGGTGTAGAGGCATGTGAAGCCGTTGCAGTTTGGTGTTGTTCAGAGCACTAATTGTTTTCATCCCCCTACATTGTACAAGATTAAAGGGTTAAACAAATTGGAGAGTGTACAAAGAGGACATTGGTGGTTAGATCTTGCTTGGAAGAGTAAGAATCCATGGGATTTGGAGTACAAATAAAATCAAGGGCCAAGGTACAAGCAAATCTCTCTCCCTCTCTCCTCCCTCTCTCTCTCGGCCTCTCCCTCCCTCTCTCTCTCGGCTTTCTCTCTCTCTCTCTCATGCTAGGTATAATATATATATATATATATACATATACATGTGTTATATTGCAAGAAAAAGAAATAAAAAAGTAGTACTTTTGGTACTAAAAATCAAGAGTAGTCTTTAAGGCCTAGGATTTGCCCATCAACTACTAAATAGGATATGGTACTTTAGGTAATATTCTAACCATCTAGGTACTAATATATATATATATATATACTTGTACAATGGGTAGTTCAAAAATCCCAATAAAAAATAATAAAGGGGTATTTTGGGAATCTTGGTACCATGTACCTTTATATTAAAATAATGAGTACTTTCCCATGTGGTTAAAGGAAAAAGATTAGTTTAATAAACCCCATGGTAC
>BPLS01000129.1:1136054-1160145 GCA_019656275.1 Rhododendron kiyosumense
CTCTCCGCGGATAACCAAGCTACACACCCAACCTAGGTTCCGCCGTTTGGGGTTCCCAAGTATCCTCACAATGGTTCCGCCGTCCCGGGTTCCCATTGTCGCGCAAACACACACATAACTCACATAATGCCACCGAAACCGGTCATTATGTAGTTTCAAAATATTTCCTTCTTCGGAACACATTTTTTTTGTTAACTACACCCTAGGTGCCATGTTTCTACTTTCTCAATTTCTGTCTCTCATTTTCATGCATCGACTCCGCGGTAGGACTTTCCACATAAGAGATCATAATCATTCATTTGTAATCTTGAAACTAAACTAACAAGATTATCCAATTCTAGATTATTTAGCATGCTCAAATCACAACTTAAAGCATTACGCCACATGTACGGACGCTCTTGGAGTGATAAATCACTTATGCTTTATCAACAACCCCAAGTAATGCAAGCAATTCATGTATACATGCTCATAACCATCCTAAAGATCAAAATACGAATACTTACATTCAAACGTTAAAATTACTATCCTTTGAAACTCGTTCTTTCTTTCTTTTTGGGATGTTCAAAACATTATATGTTTTTCCGGGAAATAAAGTTGATATATTTAACATACTCCCCTTCATTTTCATCTTTTTAAGGAAAACACTTTTCATGTTTCTCATGCATCTCATACATTATAGGTGACAGATAACATTATATACTTACGACAGATAACCTTATATACTTAGAGTTAGAGTGCTAGGATAATCTACCGTTCTTCTTGGCAGTAGTGACAACTACGAAAGGTAAGTTGACGAGCGGATGGAGTGACTTTCTACGGTTGGCTTCCGGTATCTTCGAAAGAGAAAGGTTTCTCTCGAAACTAAAACTTGACTACTACTACTAAAACTTTTTGATCAAAAGGGTGGTCGAGTGGTGGTTTAGTGGCGGTCTTGGTTGAGTTTCTTGAAGAACACAAGGAGAACTCAAGAACACCAAGAACAAGAAAGAACAAGAACAAAACACAAGCTTTCTAGAGAGAGAAGTTGAAAGATTGGAAGGTGTGTGTTGAATGGCAAGAATGGGGTGCTATTTATGGCAAAAGTCTTGGCTATTACCCAATGAATAAAATTTTCCCTTGCAATTATTATCCAATGGGTAAAGATTTTCCTAGAAAAAATAATAGGCCAAAAGATACATGTATCCATATATAAATATATTTGTGTACTTAGAAAATCTAGTAAAATACTTTACAAGGTCCTAAATAATCTTTTAAGATTTTCAAGTATCCAACAAAAATATATATATATATATATATATATATATATATATATACACATACACACACATATATAAGATCAAAATTTCCTAATAAACTAATCTAATAAGCACATGTTCCTATTATATTATTATATTAGAGTACTTTAGTACACATATTTTTATATAACAAATCTTCATAAAATCTAGGGTAATAGATTTATAAGGTAAATATACATATTTTTCTATAAATAAACTCACAATATTGTCCGCTTTGGACGCCCAAAGCCCATAGACTTCCCAGTGAGGTCACCCATCCCTAGATTGCTCCCAGGATGAGCACGCTTAACTGTCAAGTCAGGACGAGCACGCTTAACTGTCAAGTTTCTATACGCTTTGGCCCTCCCTCACGGCTTTAAAAGGCCTTGTACAAGTAGGAGGGATCTTTTCTTATGAACCATAACTTACCCCCTCCCGTCCGGACGGAGTTTGCCATCCTGCAGTACTGCCGGCTACCGAAAAGCGGGGTGTCATAATAAAGGTACAAGGTACTAGGTGATCTTTAACTAGATTTCCAAATCAAAATTCCCTATTAAAGTATTTCAATTATGCACATGTTCTTATTAAACTATTGGATCAAGTACTTTAGTAAATCTAGGGCTTTATATAATATGATATATATGTACTCATGTCCACATAGTTAAATATATAGGTACGTACCATGTATAAGGCTAGGATTCTCTTATTAATAAAATTCACAAAGTACTAGTACTAATTTATTTGTTATAGTACTTAGCAATCTTTTGATTTCAGATATCTTTTTCTCGTTTCATTACGTCTCTTCCTCTTTCTTCTCCTCTCTATAGACCTCAAGCTCTCCTTCTCCAAAAGAAGAGAGAACACTGAATCAAACTCTAAATCAGGTATGAAACCCTCTCTTTCTCGCACTTGTGTGTATATTTTTACCTATTTGCAAAAAAATAGGGCTTTATTTGAGTTATAAGACTAGAAATTAGAGATTCATTTGGCTTAATTAGGGCTTGATTTATGGTTTTCATTGTCATTTGGTCTCTCTCTCTCTCTCTCTCTCTCTCTCTCTCTTTCTCTCTCTCTCAATTTTGTGCCTCTGTGTTTGAAACTTTCATCAATCGCTTTGGGGTTTTCCAAGGATGGCGCCGTGGCGTGGTGAAGCTGGGGGTCAGTAGGGCTAGGTGAAGGTGGGTGGTCTATGATCGGTCGACTTCGGGTTCATTGTTTTAATTTTATAGACTAATTTGGTACTTTTCATTCTTGTGCAGAGAGAAAATTTCCCTAGTGCTCGTATTGTCTCTCGCCAATTCATCTCTGTAAGTCTGCCTCTCTCTCTCTATCTCTTTCGTATTTGCCTTTACTCTCACTACTGGTGTATATATATATCTCTCCCTGTATGTTTCTCTCTCGATATTTCTCCATCTCTGTTTCTTCTCCAGCAGATTTGGGTTTCATTGTCCAGAGTGAGGTACGGTATTTGTTAGGCAGTCGATTAAGGAAGGGAGTGGTCGAAGGGAATGAGGGTTTCTCGGTTTCGGTTAGGACGCAAATAAGCTTTGGTTTTGTGGCAGGAAATGGTAAAAGCCCTTACTTTCTCAATGGAATTACTTGTATGAAGAAAATAGTTTTTGCAAATCCAATTCCATGCTAGCAATTTCAATGGTCCTGTTTACTACAATTGGCTATATCAGGAATTTTTTGAGTGCCAAAAGGGTGTTAAGCCAACTCAAGTGAATTGGGCTTTCTATGCTAATTGGGGTTTACCTTAGAAGGTTTTTTCTCAGCTTAAATATAGTGTAGATATTGCTTTGTTTTTTGTTTTCTGTTTTCTATGGCGTGTTTTGCTTGTAATCCTTAGGACTAGTAGTTCAGTTATTATGTACAACAACACAATAATCAGTTTCATTGTTTCAACATGGTTTGAGGCTGCTAGGGTCAATGGAGTCAAGAGGTATGCTGCCCTAGGTTTTGGTCAATGGAGTCACGATCGTGGATCCATTATTCAGCCCGCTTTTCCAGAGGAATCCAGAGCAGAACGCCTCTCCCTCTGCCTCTCTCTTGATTTCTCGATCACTCACCAGCCTCTCGATCTCCTCTCACTCGACCCTCTCTCACAGTGATTCGCACAGTTTGCCCAATGCCGAGTTCGACAACTCCACCTTTCTTCCTCTAGTTTGTTCTGCCACTCTCTTTGTACATTTGTTTATTTACCAATCTAAAACCCCATTGTAATCAAAAACCACTATTTCTAAACCCTAAATTGCTGGATCTTAAAAAAGGGTTGTATTTGTGCTTTGAAAAAAAATGAGCAGTGAAGCTAGGGTTTCATTACGAAATAGAGTTTGAAAGGCGATTGATTGAGGGCTATCTTCTCATGCTAAGGTTTATATGACCCGGATCTGAAAGCTATTGCAGCCCTTCCATCATTTCCGTTTCGTGTGTGAGAAAAAGCATACTAAAGTAGTTGGGGTAGTTTTGTTGCCTTGCTTGAATTCATAAACCAGGCATTTTGTTATGCAAACATATATATGATAGGTGTTCTGTGGCACATATACTTAAAATATTTGTTCTCGATATCATTCGGAAAGCTGAACTACTGTTATTTATGTCGTAGGTGCTCTTTGTTTCACCAGAGAGGTTTTTAAATATCGAGTTATGTCTATATTTTCTGCCACTCCAGTGATATCACTTTTGGTGGTGGATGGAGCTCGTTGTGTTTCAGAATAGTGAGCTGTTGCAATGCCATTTGACTTAGTACCTTCTAACATCGTATTACCACATGATTAGACTAAATTGAAAATACTTGAACAGGTCACATAATTTCCGGCCTTCATATATGAGGCTCAGGGCATCCTTACTTCGTACTAGGCTTAATGTTCAATGCATTCTGGCAATGACTGTAGCTGCGTGCAACCACCAAAACTTTGGATGATGTAATGTGTGAACTGGAGATTCCCCAAACAGATCTCATCAAGTCAGTCCATTTGAGGGACAACTTACTGTTGTCAGTTAGTTTGAGTAGAAACAGGCAAGTGTGGATCAATAAAATATTTAGGTACCATGCCTTTGTGTTTTTATGCATGGTGGACAATTCATTAGCTGTGTGTGGCCCGTGATCCTCGATCTGGTTCCTTCCTCCGTTGGTTCGTCGGTTGCCTAGCCTTCTCCGCCTAGCCTACACAGTGAACGCACGACTAAGACCTGGCCGGGAGTTGCCCGGCAAGGCCCTCCGGCGAGAGGATGAGTATGTGCAGAGAGAGAGCAAAGAGACTAGGGTTTTGAGTGAGTGTTCGCGTGTATTAGGGCATACCTTTCAGAGGCGCTATCCTTGGGTATTTATAGAGCTTTCTTGACTTGCTCCCCAAGCACGGGCACCTGCCTTGCACGGGCTAGGCGGCGTCATCGTGACGTCATCGGATAGATCTGTAACCGCTTTGGCGTGAGCTGGCATGCCCCATGTGCGCTCACGTTTATCTTTCGCCATAACTGTCTTCGCACGTGGGCGGGCGTGTGGTCACGCAGGCGACCGAGCTAAGCAGACAGTGGAGTGAGCCGAGCCTGAGGGTAGGCCGAGCCCGAAGGGAATTGGGCTAGGTGGATATCGTCAGAGGAGCTACTCCCTCACGGTGGCCGAGCTTGAAGGATAGCCGAGCCCGAAGAGAATTCAGGCTAGGCAAACATCGTCTACGGGGGCCGCCCCAAATGGTGGCCGAGCATGATACAATCTTCTTCCCCGCCAGACATTAAGTAAAAGTAGAACCAACGATCAGTGTGCCTTGGCCGAGGCCGAGCCCCGGTGAAATGGGTGCGTTGCCACGTGCGGCA
This sequence comes from Rhododendron kiyosumense, assembly GCA_019656275.1. Lineage (NCBI taxonomy): Eukaryota > Viridiplantae > Streptophyta > Magnoliopsida > Ericales > Ericaceae > Rhododendron > Rhododendron kiyosumense. The sequence continues at coordinate 1,141,145 of BPLS01000129.1, forward strand.
GCTGGCGGTGGCAGTGGAGCAGAAGTGGCCCCCGGTTGAGTCATAGTTGAGCTCGGCCCGCTACAAGCTGTATCAATGTTAATCACTGGTTGCGTTTCATTTTATCCTTTAGTATTGTTTGTCTTTGATTCCTTCACAATTTTTTTTCCCATTGTAGAATGAAGGATCTGATGTCGTTTCTCAAGTCCTCCCCCATTGTGGACATTAAAAGCATCATTATACACTGCAAATCCAGGTAACCACATGAGTTTTTCTGCCAGATATACATGTATCCTATGATTTTATTTTTCTTCACCATAGAACGGAATTGGATGGAGAGTTGTTTTCATCACAGTGATGACTAGCCTTTGATTAATCAACTTTTTTGCAGTTTGAAACTGATTTGATCAGCAAACACTTATGTGACAACAATATTTCAGCAATGGTTAGCTTCTCATTTACTTTCACGGTTCACTTGGATACACTGTTTATAGAGCATGAAACTAAATTACTCTTCAATTCTAACATGGCGTACTTCTCAAAACATTAGAGTTACTGTGTGACCCGTGATCCTCGCTCTGGTTCCTTCCTCCACTGGTTCAGTGGCTTCCTAGCCTTCTCTGCTTTGCCTGCACAATGAACGCACGACTAAGACCTGGCTGGGGGTTGCCCGGCAAGGCCCTCTGGCGAGAGGATAAGTATGTGCAGAGAGAGAGCAAAGAGACTAAGGTTTTGAGTGGGATTCGTGCGTATTAGGGCGTACCTTTCCAGAGGCGTTATCCTTTGGTATTTATAAAGCCTCCCTGACTTGCTCTCCAAGCACGGACACGTGGCTCGCACGAGCTAGGCGTTGTCATCATGACATCACCGGACAAATCTATTAACCGCTTTGGCGTGAGCTGGCATGGTCCATGTGCACTCACGATTATCCCTTGGCATAACCGTCTCCGCATGTGGTTGGGCGTTTGGCCGCGTAGGTGGCCAAGCCCAGAAGACCCTGGCAGTTTGCCAAGCTTGAAGGGTAGCCGAGCCCAAAGGGAGTTCAGGCTAGGCGAATATCGTCTGCGGAACCGCCTCCAAAATGGTGGCCGAGCTTGACATAAATCTCTCCGTCGCCAAACAAAAGGTAAAGGCGAAACCGACGACTGACATGCCTCGGTTAAGACGAGCCCCGGTGGAGTCACAATTAGGTTCACGGCTGAGCCTAGTCTTGAGGGAGCTATCACGGGAGAGGTGGCCGAGCCTATTTGCCTAGCTCCGAACCAAGTCAAGCCTTGAGGGAGGTATCACGGGAGAGGTGGCCGAGCATAATTGCCTAGCTCCAGGCTGAGCTGAGCCTCGAGGGAGGTATCACGGGAGAGGTGGCTGAGCCTGAAGGGATGCAGAGCCAAAAGGGAATCCGAGCTAGGCATATATCGTCCGCGGATCCACTTCCCGAACGGTGGCCGAGCTTAGCATAGATCTCCCCGTCGTTGGACGCAAGGCGTAGGCAAAGCCGACAATTGGTATGCCTTGGCGTAGCCGAGCCCCGGCAAAGCCAGAGTTGAGTTCGGTCCACTACAATAGCCCCTCAATCTCTACCGACGCCGAGCGCGTGGTAGGGATTGAAGTTAGTTTTTGGCTGAATCTGCTTTTCGCTGAACGTGAGCCATTAATAAGCTTCTGCCAAGCCTTGGTCTTGCCGAGTGCGCCTGTTTCCATGAGGACTTGAAGGTCGAGCGTGAGAAGGTGAGGAGCTACAAGGGCAGCCTGAAAGTGGTGAAGGCTTAGGTCGCCGAGATGGAGAAGGAAAGGGAAGAGATGGCGGAGAAGCTAAAGAAGGCCGAGCGCGAGGTCGCCAAGGTTTTGAGGAGAGAGAAGAGGAAGATGAAGGAGGTAGATAGTGCGGCGTATCAGGCTGGTTTGACCGGGCCAAAGCCAAGTACATGAGGGACGCTCAGTCAATGGTAAATGATGCCATCAAGATGAGGGTTCCTATCGCTTACCGAACGGGGTATAAGGATAGAGTGAGGACTGCCTGTGGGGTCATGGAGCTGGAGGCAGATATGAACCTGACGAAGTCGATTCCAGTCCCGGTTACCCCCGAGCTCGTCCTTCCGTACACTGAGGAAGAGTGTGCACCCCTCCCTCCCGAAGAGTTTCTCGAGAGCGAAAATAATGTAGAAGACCTCACCGATGTCGATGCCAATGCGGGAGATGGCCCAGTAGGGAAGGGGGATGGTGATGGTGGTGAGAAAGCTGCTGGGGATGCCGAGCGTGAGCCCGTAAATGTTGTCACAAACGCCGAACCCGAGGCTGATGTCAATGGGTCTGAAGTTAACACTGTTGTTGCGGAGGCTGGTGCAAACGTTGAAGAGGCTTCTCAGGGCTGAAAGGAACGCACTCGCAGGTACCGGATTCTGGGGTGGCCGGTCACCGTAGTTAACTACCCTTTACTTCTCGTACTTGTTAATTTTTTGTGTTTGTTGACCTCTTGTTGGACTGAACGGATCCGAGTTTGGATTTTCCCGTTCCAAATGTAATGGTTGTTGGCTTTGAACATTTCGCCGAGCTTGAATTCATGCTCTCTTTTTAATGGATGCTTTCTCTTTTGCAATGTTTTTTCTTGTCCTATCGAGTTTGGCGTGCATGCTTGTTTAAAGTTGTACTTGTCTGTAGCCCCCACTTTGGTCTGGGTTCGGTGTAATAGTAGGGATGTCGGCCAATGTAGAAATGGTTAGTTGTAGGTGATTGCCGAGCCTTGACCAAAGTAGAGTAGTAGAATGGAGTGGACAGTTTGCCAAGCGTGGTGTTGTTCTCGGCCATGTTGCTAGTTTAGTGGATGATGCTTAGGGTAGCTGCCACAGTTTGTTAAGTGCCCTTACTTATGGTTTGGGGCTCGGTCAATATGCCAGCCCCTAGCCAAGGTTATGAGGTGTTGTAATGTTTGTGGGTGGTTTGCTCACCAGAATGTGAGTGTAACAGGGCTGTGGCCGACCACAATGTCTTGCCAAGCCGAACCGGAGCCCAAATTCCAGCCATATTGTGTGTCTTTGGGCTCGGTGGACCTGATGTCCGTTTCTTGCTTCTTTGGGCGGCAATACTGGCCGAAGCAAGGGCGTGAAAGCCGTTTGTGGGTGTGACCGTGGTCGCACTCGGTGAAAATGATGGTCCACTTGGGCAGTTCGTCTGGTCGTGGGCGTTTCAACCAGGGTCCTACCGCAAGTACTTGTTTAGAAGTGGAGGCGCGATCGAGGTCGGCTCGGAGGTTTGATTCGGATTCTTTTGTTACTGGGCCGTGGATGACATGTATTGTCAGCCATGGTTCGTTAGGGTGGGATTTTCGGCAGGTGGGCAGGCGGGTGTTTTTGCTCGATCAATGTATTGATCAAGATGGCCTTGGGCCGCCAAACGTTCCAACAGCTCCTTGTACGGAGCACATGCCACTGTGTAGTGGCCGAGGTCGTTGTGGTACGAGCACTTCTTCCTTGGGTTCTGATCTGCTTGGCCATTGTCCATGCCGAGCTTGCCTTGCAGCCACTCGAACCATGGTTGCCTCATGATATCCTTCAGGAACGACCAAATGGGTTCTTTGAAGTGGGTGGTTTCGGCCACATAGTCGTGCTCTTTCAGCTGGCGGTTCTTCGCCTCTTTAATGTTGTTGACGTGCTTCTTTTGTTGGGGTTGCTGAGTTGCGATTGTTGTCGGCAGTTGAGAAGCTGTCATTGGCAGAAAGGTCGTTGAATTGGGAATCACCTGAGTGGCTCTGTCCACGTAGAACTCTTCAAGGGCACAAAACCGTTCTACGACACGCATCAATTCTCCCATGCCATGCGGAGGTCGAATAGCCAGTTCGTCGAGTATCTTGTTGCCAGACTCCAACCCATTTTTTAAGGTGCGCGCGGCCCAATACCCGTCGATGCGAGGAATTTCATTGAAAAGTTGCCAGTAACGCTCGGCGTATTGTCGGAGTGTTTCGTTTGGGAGCTTCCTCATTTGGGACAAAGACTCAGGCTCCTTGGCTGTCCTGTTACTGGTGATGAAATGAGTGTTGAATGCGCATTCAAGGTCGGCCAGGTTTCATATGGATCCAGTGGGCAATTTGTTGAACCACTGGAGTCCAAGGGAGCCGAGGCTGGATGGGAACGCTTTGCATTTGATCTCGTCCTTGGTGGTGCATAGTTCGATGGTTTGGCGAAAGTGGATCAGGTGAGTGTAAGCTTCGCAGGTGCTTGGATCAAACTTTGTGAATTTTGGTAGCTGGAAGTTGGGTTCGGCTACAGTGTTGACGATGTGGGAAGTGAAGGGTGAGACGCCAAGATCTTTTAGCTGCTGCTCAAATCCTGGACGCGGCGGTTTGTCGAGCTCGTCCGTCCGCGTCCTCTTTGGGTCCTTTTCCCTTTCCGAAGTTTTCTCGCGTCCTCGGCGGCGAAGCTTGTCCTGCAGGTCTGTTGTTGCCCTGTGGGGGTGGTCAACTGACTTCTCTCTGTCGCCGCAGGTTTTGTTTCCGTTCTGCGCCCCTTCAATCCGTACGCCTTTCCCATTTCACCAAACATAGTTGTCGTTATCCAAGTTTTCGGGTGGGATCTCCCCAAGGCGTTCAGAGACGTGGCGCCTGGTCTCGACGGAGTCCCGGCTTCGGCACGAGGCCGTCGTGGGAGAGAACTCCTCGCGACCAGTCGAGTACGTGCTCGTGAAAGACTCGGTGTCCCTTATGTGGGTCCGCTCGCAGTGGAACCTCGAGCGCTGCGTTCCGGATACCGTAGGCCATTTGTAGAGGATAAGTTCCCTGGCGTCGCCCGTCTCTAGTGGAAACCCAAGGCGGTCTTTGACGGAGACGCGATGGCTCGCTTCGTTGGGTTGCTCGTGTTGTGGCGGAGGAGGGGGGGCGGAGGAGGTGGAGGGGGAGAACCTCTTCATTTCTGCCTTCTTCCTCCAGTGGATACAGAGGCGGTTGGCGTTGGGTTTTGTAGGTGTTACTTCATCTGGGCCACCTCCGCCCTCAGCGCCGCCAGTTCGTTGTCCCTTTCGTCGTCTCGACGCTGCAGCAGGCGGATGTAAGCCGCCGTTATGTCATCTATTACTAGGGATAAGCTTGAACTTGGTGGGATGGAGATGGACATGTGTCTTTCGGGAAACGGTGGGAGGATTGTGTTTCTGCTGGCGTCTTTGGCACCCGAGACGGTAATATCTGGTGGATCTCCGCCCATCGTGGTTGAGTGTTTAACTGTCTTTTGAAGAGGAAGGTGGTTGGGATGAGGGTTTGAGCCGTTTGGATCAGAAGCTGAGAAGGATTCACATCGGGTTCACCAATTGTGTGGCCCGTGATCCTCGCTCTGGTTCTTTCCTCCGCTGGTTCAGTGGCTTCCTGGCCTTCTCTGCTTTGCCTGCACAATGAACGCACGACTAAGACCTGGCTGGGGGTTGCCCGGCAAGGCCCTCTGGCGAGAGGATAAGTATGTGCAGAGAGAGAGCAAAGAGACTAGGGTTTTGAGTGGGTATTCGCGCGTATTAGGGCGTACCTTTCCAGAGGCGTTATCCTTTGGTATTTATAGAGCCTCCCTGACTTGCTCTCCAAGCACGGACACGTGCCTCGCACGAGCTAGGCGTTGCCATCGTGACATCACCGGACAAATCTGGTAACTGCTTTGGCGTGAGCTGGCATGCTCCATGTGCACTCACGATTATCCCTTGGCATAACCGTTTCTGCACGTGGGTGGGCGCGTGGCCGCGTGGGTGGGCGAGCCCAAAAGACTCTAGCAGTTTGCCGAGCTTGAAGGGTAGCCGAGCCCAAAGGGATTCGGGCTAGGCGAATATCGTCTATGGAGCCGCCTCCAAAATGGTGGCCAAGCTTGACATAAATCTCTCCGTCACCGGACGAAAGGTAAAGGCGAAACCGATGACCGGCATGCCTCGGTTAAGACCGAGCCCTGGTGGAGTCGCAATTGGGTTCACGGCTGAGGCTAGTCTTGACGGAGCTGTCACAGGAGAGGTGGCCGAGCCTATTTGCCTAGCTCCGGACCGAGTTGAGCCTTGAGGGAGGTATCACGGGAGAGGTGGCCGAGCATAATTGCCTAGCTCCGGGCTCAGCCGAGCCTCGAGGGAGGTATCACGGGAGAGGTGGCCGAGCCTGAAGGGATGCCGAGCCCCAAGGGAATCCGGGCTAGGCGTATATCGTCCGCGGATCCACTTCCCGAACGGTGGCGGAGCTTAGCATAGATCTCGCCGTCGTTGGACGCAAGGCGTAGGCAAAGCCGACGATTGGTATGCCTTGGCGTAGCCAAGCCCCGGCAAAGCCAGAGTTGTGTTCAGTCCGCTACAGTTACCATAGTGGTATAGTCAATAAGGATTGGAGCCGTGTTCAAGGATTATTTTGTTCCAACAAGATAAGAGTTTGGAACATATTGCCATATTAAAGCATATCTTCTCTATTTATGTCTGATATATGGTGAATTCATCTACTTGCATTAGTTTTCCCCTGAAGGTTGTAGCAACTGTGGCATTTGGCATAGGACTTGACAAGAGGGACTTTGGAGCTGTAAGAATTAGGAACTTAACTAATTAAGTAGATATTATATAAGTTTTGAGTAGCTTGATTTCTTATAGTAGCTATGTAGCTATCTGGACATGCTTTCTTAGTGAAATCTGTTAATCCCGTATCAATCAACAATGCTTCATTCGGATCTCCTTTGTTAACTTGCCTTTGGCGTAGAGGCAATATGGTCATCTTAGGAGTAGAATTTCATTTAGAAAGCTATGAACTAGAAGCGTGTCAGACACGTGTGTCTGAAGTGTGTCCGGAGTGTGTCCATGTCTTGCACATTTTTGACACCGACACTTTGATTTTGGCAAAGTTTTGCTGCTACGTAGGTTGCATTTCATCGATATTTTGTAGAATGACATTAAAATCTGGGTTGGGTAGCTCGTTTAATCATTCATGAGTCATGCCATAATTCGTCATATAACAACTTGGACCAAAATTTCTTTCTTTTTCGGAACCTTTCATTGGCTTGACATGTTACATAATTACTTTTTGTTTTTTTTTTTTGCGCAATTTTGTACAGGTAAGTAAGGAGATGGAGTTGCTTTTTGGGAGTTAACCAAGATGGAGTTGAAGAATTTTTGGTAGTTAAATACAACATTTGTTTTGAGTTCTTTTCGTCATTGGACACACTATGGATATGTATGTTTTGTAGTTTCAGTAATGTTGTTAAGTTTGAAGTGGTTATTATTGGAGGATGAATGTTTTGAAAGATTTTGAAGTTGGATGATAAATGTTGACTTATTGGATATTTGATTTGAATGATATTTTGCTACTTCGCAATTTCAGTTTTGCTAATTTGAATGTTAAGATACAAAAAAATCTGAAACTTTGTAAGCAGGTGAAAACAATATATGGAATAAAGTGTGTATTGCTGCTAAAGTCATATTTTTGGTGACACTCAATTAGTTGTTCTGGTAGATACTTTTAGTGACAACTTTTGTCACAGAAAAATCTCTCTTCTGTGACAAAATGGTACTGTCATCGTTACCGTCCGTGACATAATCACCTCTGTCGCAGAAAATCTTTCTTTCGTGACACCATATTGTTGTCACTGTTACTTTCAGTGACAATTATGTCACGGAAAATCTGTCTCCGGTGACACCAAATTCTTGTCACTGTTGACAACATTCCGTGACAATTGCACAATTTTGTCACCCTTGACTTCCAGTGTCATGGATACATTGACACCTCTTCTTATGTCACCAAAGATAATAGGTGACAAAATTTGGACTTTTGGTGACATTTTTACATGTCACCGAATGTGTTTTTTGTTGTAGTGATGTGCTATGATCTTTTCAACTAAGGGATGAAAGTTGGTGAAGTGCTTGGAAAATGGAGTGTTTCATCTCCATGGGACTTCTTTCAATTTATTATAAGGGTTGATATAAATAGAAGAGGCCATAAAAAACTATATCCAAAACAAGCCTAAACAATCCTAAACTTAAGAGGCACTACAAAGAGCTCCTAGAATCAACAACAATAAGCACAAGGGCAGCAAAGAAGGCAAAAAGGCAGCAGCAAAAGCTGCATTAGAAAAGGGAAGAAAATCAAACCTGTTTGAGGTGTTTTTTTCTGATCACTCCTACAAGACCACAAACCAACAGAGAAAACTATAAGGGTTTCAAGTTTAGGATGTGGTTTTTTCAATAAAATCCAAGATTAGGATGCTATAAAAAGAACCATGACTATTTCTCTGGTGCACATCTTCTGGACTTTTTCGGTAGAAGTTTACACACTTTATACACGGACACAGAATGTTACCTTGCGCATCAACAACTGCTCTTGCAAATTGAATAAACAAAGTAACACCATTATAATACAATTGACTTATTCTTCCATCTGTTGTCATGCCCATTTTCATCCAATTTTTGTCCATGTTTGATAGCAAATGCAAGTACGATTTAAGTAATCAAATGAATGTCATGTCATGCATCACATAGTAATTAAGTTGCTTACCATGAATGAGGTCTTCGGATTGGATAGATTTGAATAAACAAAAATATTAGAGTCGACCTACTTATGAAGCTAAGGCATAGTACAAAGTTCAATCTAATAATTTTAGAGTATGATTAATGGAAGTATTTAGTTTGACTGTGACTAAGTATACAATGGAGTAAAATTCTGAAGTAGGGAAAAAGCTTAAAGTGCCATATGGAAAGCAACTAATGAAGTTAAGAAACCTCCATAATCCATAGACTTCCAAATTAATGAACATCAAAACCAAATAGAACATTATGTAAAACATCGTAGACACATATTCTTAAACTTGACTAAATGCTTGGAATCTCTCTCATTTCACATTCTCCAGTAGGAAGAAAGAGAATGCCAAGAAGGTCAATACAATTGTGCATTGACAAAAAACTCTCTATTAGCATGAGTACTCTTCACAATTAGCTATGCATAAAGCAACACAATACATTAGGTAAAATGCATACTTCAAGCTTAAAAGTTCTGAATACATGTGCATGTGGAAGAATCGCCGTCTTTTAATACCTCTTAAAGTAAAAAAGCAAACACGTAAATACTACATTAAACAACTATTGGTCAAAAGGTCATCTACATCTGTTTGGTTAAGATTTAGTATGCTTCCAGTCCTCATGACAGCTTTTATTTCGAAGGATTGTTTAGTCCCAACATATTTTTCTATACCTCAATGGCTACTCTTGTTTCAGCGATTCCTATGTACAAGCTCAGTGGCGGTAGCCACTATACCATATAGTTAGAGGGTTCAGCTGAACCCCTTGTTTCCAAAAATTTGAACTGCACCTATGAATTCTCAAACACAATACTTGCATTCATCACCATCTCACTCATCTCTCTTGTGTGCTAGCAATTGAGGTAGGGTTTTCTACTAGATACCTCAAAAATGCAAGTATTGTGTTTGAGAATTGATTATTTTCATGTATTAAGTAGTGAGTTGATCTATGGAAGAAAATCCCTAATTTGAGTGGTTATGGAAATTTCATATTTTTAGTTAAATATTGAAATTGATGGATCTAGTGTTTGATTGGGTGTGGAGAGAATATTATGCCTAGGGAAATTGTGGTGTCTAATATTGGCTCATGTTTATTTGGATTGATAATGGATATACTAGTTTAGGGTACTTGGATTAATTGTTTGCATTTTGTGAAGAGCACATTATTATTTTTTGTATTTGATATGGATTACCTCTTTTTGTCATAATTGATGAATTTTTTTGAGGGGTGGAGTTTAAGAAGTATAGACACTTGTATATCCATGATTAGTGCTTCTTGGATTTGAAAGTAAAGATTAAGATTTGTGTTGATAAAAGTTATTTTTACTTATTGGCATTGATTTGGGATTGATACTTGTTATTTGGGCTAGTGAGCCATGTATTGGCGGTTGACTTGGCCATCTTATGCTCATTGTGTAGCCGGAAACATATGGATAATGAGTTATCCGTCGGTGTATAGTCCGTAAACCCGCGCGGGATAAGGTGCCTCATAGGCCTTTGGGTTAGTAGCCCATAAATTTGAATGATTTAGGGACCTGATCAGTCGCCTTGGATTGGTACACAACTGTGATAATTTGGACCTTGGTTTTATGTGCTCTTATTTTCTTGTACTTAGTTTAATGTGTTGGCTTATTTTATGTTTGAAATATTTTGGTTTCGTCTTTTTGAGTTTAATTATATTCTTTAAGAATTGCGTCTAGCTAGCATGAGATTCAAGTTAAAAAAGGGAAATTGGGCATGAAAGTTCATATTTTCAAACTTGTCACTTGCATCTTTTAGTTTTTAGTAGATTTTGTGTGAGCGGTCGTGCTCACCCTTACCTTACATGTTCGAAGGGCAAGGATACACTCTGAGGGACACGGTGATGGAGATATCTTTTGTGCTTTGACGAGTCGATTTATATGATGTTTTGTTGGGTCTTAAAGGCTATCTTTTGACTTCATGTATATGTTTTTGACTTTGGGAATGCAATGATAAATGTTAAATTCTCCTCCAGAAATGCTTTGTTATGTCTTTTAGGTAAAGAAAAAGGGAAAACTTGTATCTCCTTTTGTAATTGGAGTTGTATGGTTTAAGTGGTGTTTTGGTGCCTTGGTGGCTAATCAAAAAAATAATTGAAGTATTTGGAAGTGGATAGCTGTCATGCTTCTTTTAATTTGGTTAGACTTATAATTCATTGCATGTTAGAGTGAAAAGAAAGTTGTTTTTAGTTATTGGGCAGAATTATTTATTTATTGAGGTAAAAATCTTGTTGCCGAATTATTTTAAAGCGGGGCGTGATAGAAGTTTTTAAGTACGAATGACTGAAGGTTCTATTGAACCCGCTAAATTCTGTTTAAACCACATGAATGTTCTGAGTTAATGGTGAAAATTCAGACTTTCTTTGTCCAATTAAGGACAATTCCCTCTACCCTATATAGGATGTCCCTATTACTCCCAACCCCTCTCCTCTATATAGGCTGCTAATTACCAATACGTGCTCTCTCAAGTTATGGGAGTAAGAAAAGAATATAGTCCAAAGAAAAATACGTAGATGAAGGGAAAAAAAAACCCATAAGACCCTACCAAAAAAAACCCTAAAACCAGATGAAATAAACTCTAAAGACTGAAATCATCTCTAAAAGATGATTTGGAGTGGGACAACCACTTATGCTTTGACATAAAAAAGATGTTGTCCTTGCTATGTACAAGGTTATCCTTCCATCATGTTCTCGATATTGTGGAGTTCTTGTTCATCGAGATTCAATAATCCAATATCTGAAGAAAATTTAGATAACAATCTAAAGGCTGATTTTAAAACGAAAACAGACCTTGGCTTTCATAGCCATTACATGACACACAAATGAAATGCAAATGAAAGCAAAGATGCTTTTGTACCAACCAAATGGAAGACACTATTGTAACAACTGTTACGGTAACAAGAATAGAGCCCCAACAACTTGAACCGGTAGTGACTTTCCACATTTTGAACCATTTTCTGGCTTGATTACAGAATAGACTAATCACAATATGGAAAATCTATATCGCAAACATAGAATAGGTTACAATGACTTTATGAAGAAATCGAGGGCGGCTTACAGGATCAACTCGGGATTACAGATCTAGGGCTTTACTAATACTCCAAAGTAAGAAATTCGGAACCTAATCAAGAAAAATCGAGAGAGAGAGAGAGAGCTCACCAGAATCGGACATTGACGACTTGTCACGCCCTCGATTTTTTTACTAAATATTAATATATTTTCTATAAACAAAAGTCTTTCTCTCAACTATATTTAATGTCATGTAAATCCGGAAAGCAAATCAAGTCGCTTCTCTCAATTTTTTTTTTTTTTTTTTACATAAAGTCTCCCAAACATCTTCCATTAAGGAGATTCACAATAATCAAAGAGATGAGTTTATACATAACTTTACATATGATATAATCAAATGGTACAACCCTCAATTGCGAGTAAAGTACATTACATGAATTAAACTTGATGATAAACCACTCCTTAAAGATTCCAATGAAGCTCTCAAGAGACGCCGCAATGTGCACCCCATGCAATCCAAGCTATGTGTCATGACGAGTACCTGTAAGGTTAGGGTGAGCTACACTAGCTCGTAGAGATATCCATACCTAAATTATATGCATAAGCGAAGACAGACATCAAGGAAAAACATTTTCCAAAAGCTTATTTGTTTTATGACGAGTGAAACTCAAAACACCATAATCATGCTAGAGAATATTTAGCTCCATCTCTCAAACACTAAAACTCTCACCTACACACACAAATATTATTAAAATCTCAGCTTATCGTTACGGCGTTACCCAAATCAATCCTTGCTTTTTCATTTCCATTTCAAAGACCTAAAGATTACTCCAAGTTCTTTAATAAGATGTTTTCACTTTCTTTTCTCATGCAAGTAGCCAACCCCTCACAAATTTTCAAATCTCAAGTTAACATCTAGCAAATCCATTCACAATAAGATTTCTTGTAGAAGTCTAGCGTGCAACACCCTATATGAAACTCTCGCAATACGAAATACCACAAGGTGCCAAATATGCATTCACACAAACAAGTTGCCCACCACATATCAAGAGAACAAGCCACAATGATTTGGAGGTCTAAAAGAAGGAATATATGCTAGTATCGACATCTTAGACGATCTAAGTTACCAACCCAAACTGACATTTCAATCTTAGTATGGTGCTAAATAATAACAAGATCCTCCGTTTTCACTATGTCACACGTCTCGATTTCATTTCCGGGCAATAAGGACCCCGTGCATCCTATGTTCATTCCGGCATCACACCTTTCAGTGGATCCCTGGCTTTCTTGTGCACTTCCAGGCATTAGAGACCCCGTGCGTCCCATATTCATTCCGGCATCACACCTTTCGATGGATCCGTGGCTTTCATTCCGGCATCTCACCTTATGGTGGATCCGTGGCTTTCGTTCCGGCATCTCACTTTATGGTGGATCCGTGGCTTTCGTTCCGGCATCTCACTTTATGGTGGATCCGTGGTTTTCGTTCCATTCAATTAGTGTCACATATTCTCACTAGGCAAGCAATCTTTTTATCCACCGTTTCTCTAATCCCTACACATAGCAAGACATATCTCTCACACCAATACTTAGATTCAAATACACGTAAATAATCACATCTTCATCATTTCAATAAAGAAAGCACCAAAAACCCACATCCTTTGCATAGTAAACCGACCCTTTATTTCACATCTCATTTTACCACCTACTGGACCCCCGTTGTGACATCTCCATTAAGAATCTAGTTTGCAATTACCTATAAAGATCCTCATCAATGTAGCACCCATCAATGCTTAGCAACCATGCACTCATGCCAAGTGATTCACCAAATCTTGTTTAACTCACTACAAGTATCCCGCAAGTCCAAAGTCTCAATCTCATGGAAAGACATCAAATAATTTACACGTCGCATCAAACATTCTACAACTTAATTTATCATCGATCGTATTATCCATTTAATCCATTTTCTATTCCAATCGTTTATAAGTATTTAACCCTTATGCTCACTAGTTCTCATGTCCCAATAAGTAATCATCTAGATCAACTAATCGTATCCCCATATATCCAATAGGTTAAATTAATCATTCACACTTTCAAGTTCTGACCATAACCGATCAAATAACATAAATTTAAGAAAGACATTTAAACCATTGAAAAGTATACTTCTTCTTCGAGTTGATAGGTCGTATGTCAGAAACAGAGTTCAAGCAACCTTTCTACGGCCTCGCGAGTATAACTCAACATAACGGTGAAACTAGTGCAAAGACAGATTTGGGTCAACTTTGGATGCAATTCTGTTATCGCTCAGACATGCCCATGATGCATGGGATCTATCGTTGGAAAGCTCTATGTGTCTAGTTTCAAACAAAACAAACGGTGCGTCGTTTCGAGTCCCGAGCTAGGAGTTATGACCATTTTACCAAGGTCCGCCGGTGCTGCCAGATTCTACGCGGGAATAAGTAGAATTGATTGAAAAATCATAACTCATTCATCTTAAGCCCAAAAATATTGAAACCAACGCCAAAAGTGGCACCACTACAAGCCCTACACTCAGTAAAAATCCCAGGTTCAGAAACGAGAGGAGATTAACCCAACAATCAAAAGAAAAACAGATTCGCAATCATTTCCGCCCCAGTCAACCAACTCTGCTTTAGAAATTCACCAAAAATTGTATATTTAACCAAATTACTTGATTCCAACGCCAATCTCTTTTTAACTTAAATATGCAGCTCCTGTAAAAGACCCAAAGCCACCCAAATTGTTCATCATGCCCAGAAAATTAAAAGAAGACAGCCACGCGCAGATTCGCGCATCCAGGAAACAGCCAGTATTCAAAAATTCGTAACTAATTGTGTGATTATCGGTTTTTCATGATCTTGGTACCGAAATCTTCGTATCGAAACTTACTTCAACTGTTATGAAGACACAAAAAATTAATTCCTAGCAGAAGAGCTCCCAAAAGACAGATTACCAAAACCCACGAAATTTTCAGCATAGTCAAGATTCATTCAAGACTCAAAATAGATGATCAAACTTGATTCTTGTACATCCAACTAACACTTAAACATGTAAAGAAGGTAGGAGATCCCTACCTCGAAGGTTAGAAGTAAGCCCATACATGGAGGAAACTTCACAGTGCTCCGATCATGAATTTTCTTGGATGGATTGAAAGCTCTCGTCGCATAGAACAACTTTTGTACTTGGGATTTTTCAGGACTCTCACTCGTAATAGATGAAATCGAAGAGAGAAGGTGGGAGAGGAGAGAGCCGAGAGAGAGAGCCGGCCGGGAAAGAAAAAGAAAGGGAAAAATGATTTCCTACCCCAATTTTTGACTTATATAGTATAAATAACACTTATACCCTTTCACTCCTATTGTGTTACGTCAACTCCCACAACTTACAAGTCATCTCACATTGACCCAACTCATATCTTCATCATTATCCATACTTTGATAATACATATTAAACGTTTAAAATTTGAGAAAATAATTGTGGGTCTCCACACGACTGATGATGTTGCTGTAAAAAAAAGAAAAGGGAATGCAATAGAGGTTAGAAATCGGGGGAGGAAAGTGATGAAGGGGATCCATAGAGGAGAAGAGAAATAAGTTGAATAGCATACCTTGAGAGAGAGATTTGGAGTTACAGAGATGGCGGGGGGAGCGGTGTGAGTGATGGAGTTGTAGAGATGGAGTGGGGTGTGGTGTGAGAGACAGTGATGGGGTTTGTGAGAGAAATAGAGGGTGTAAATACTTTAGAAACGAGCAAGGGCTTTCAGCTAAAATTTTGGGATTGATTCCAAAATTTTCACCGCTCTTTTCATCTGCCAAAATTTCCCCTCAAGGACGACAAAAAAAAATTCCTCACCCAACCTCTTTCCTTTTGTGAGGAACTAATTTGTCACGCAATGGTTGTAAACATCTATGCAGATTATGAAGGGGACAGATTAGTGATGAAAATAAATTTTTCGTCACCTTATATTTATTTGTCAACCCTTTAGGTGACGAAATTTATATTTTCCTCACTAATTAACTACTCCCTCCGTCCCATTTTCATTGTCCATTATTCCTTTTTCACTTTTTTGTCTCTTGCGTATATCTTTTAATCTATAATATTTTTCATGATTTTGACATCTTTGTATTATAGAACAAATTGAAATCTATCAAATAAGATCCATATTGCATATTTTTGGAGATTCACATTGAAAGATATAAGCGATTGAAAACTGCACGAACATCAAAAAAGGACGATGAAAATGGGACGGAGGGAGTATTTTTTGTGACAAAATAAAATTTTCTCACCTTAAATTTGTTTGCCCTCTTAATTGGTGACGAAAAAAAAAATTTCTCACAAATAGGCACAATTGGAGACGAAATCTATTTTCCTCACAAGCAATTTCGTCACTTACTCTCATTTTTGTTGTAGTGCCACATTGACAGGGATTTCTCTTCCTTTTCTGCGTGTCCGTGAGTTGTGTATGTTTTTAGCTACCATATTACTTGCCATACTTCAATATTTTGTTAAGTTCTAGTTGTGGTTAAATGTATAGAGCTCTTGGTGAAACTTATAAGATAAGTATGTGGGTTTAGTTTCATTATTACTTGTTTTCAGAAATCATGTGTTAGAATCTCATCGTGTGATTGAGCATATTGAGTTTGCGATGAAATTTTTGTAAAACCTAGGAGGTACATGTACCTCCCTTATTGTGGTACCGGTACCACCTGGAGAAAAATAAACAGTTCTCTCTTTATGTGCTATGTTCATGGGATTAAGTTGGTACGTGTCACACCCCAAAATGATAAGTGACCGGCCGTGAACCATAAGGCTAATCCATGGAACACGCAGCCAAAATAAATCAAAGTAACTGAAAATCAAATGATCCCTTTTTCATTATTAATCAAATAAAAAGCCAAATGTGTCTCAATCATAAACATGGGGTATAACCATCCCATGAACTAAACAATATCCAGTAATCCAACAATAATAAAAAGAATTCATTATCTGACAATTGTTATGAATGCGGAAGCGATTTATTAAAATAAAACTAAGATGAGACACCCTAAGGAGGTCAAACAAAAGAATCCCCGAGGTGCCTCCAGAGTCCTTGCCTAACTCCCCAACTTGCCTGAAAGAGAAGTTGGAATAAATCCGTCAGCTGACGAGCTCAGTGGATAGCAAGTATGTATAGTAAATAAAGTTGAAAGCGGGGATTAAAATAATTTACCATTAAATCATAATTTGGCATACGAGGTGTCCAATAGAATAATAAAAATTAATCAATGAAGCATTTAACCAAATAAATATTCTTGGTGGTGATCACAACAATTACTCCATCAACAATGGGGAACCACAATCAAATAGTACCATGGCCAAAATAAATCTCATCAAAGTTGGATCCAATATCGAACTTAGAGTCACCAGGGTTGGCAGCCCGTGGTACTTTTCCCTAAGACAATCCGGCGAAAGAAAGTCGTTGAGCATTAGGGTCACCGGTCTAACAGGGTCTTTTCCCCAATGGCCAGGGTCACCAACACGAGAAGGAATAAATTCCCTGGACTTCTGAAATAAATGTTCCCATTAATAACCACCAAGTTCTCACCAAAAAGAATATTAACAATTGATCTCAGAAAATTCATCGTATGCCAATTTATAGTACAACTTACAAACAGTTTTGAGTCTCCGAATAACATTCATGTAAATTTCTGAAGGAAATACTTTTAAGGGACACAAGGATCTTTCGAAAATACGTAACATACTTAACTACTCACCTGGGTCCAAAGGTAATCTAACCGAACAACGCGAAATGAAGGTAACCTGAACAAAAGAATCATGTAGCACTATTATCACTAACTGTATCAATATAATATAATCTGTAGCAACATGGAACTCCCTAAGAAAAATAGTCTTCTAACCTAGGACTAAGCCAACTTAACTTCAATTACAAAAACCCATAATTGTAATTCCAAGTCTCAACTTCCACGTCCACAACCCATGGTAGTCTACCATGTGCCAAACTCTCCTGTTCCTTAATCCCAAAATTACTCCAATTACACTACAACAAACCCTTGTACAACTCTCAGATTTAATTAGCACTATATAGCCACCACAACCCCATATACATACATATCATTGATCACCTTCATGCTTCACCACGCACACACACCGTACAAACCACCAATAAACCCAAATCAATCTTTTACTCCACACCCATGTTCACAGTTATAGCCCTAGCCTGAGAAAATCAAAAAGAAGGGAAAGAGAAATAGATATGAAGAGAAGAAGAATTACTTACTTGAGGCTATCTCCAACCAGACAAAATCCTTTCAACTATGGCTGCTGCTCCCCCCCCCCCCCGCTCTCTCTCTCAATAAACTCTAATATGAAACCCTAGTCTCATATTAATGATCCACGTTCTCTCCTAAATAATACGTAACCACTTAATTAAATTACTTATTGCGGTACAACACCAAATACTAAAACTATTTAGACTTATACCCTGTCACGTCCTCGATTTTCAACATAAATAAATAATACATTTTTTTTATTAAAAGAACCTTGCGTGTCATACATATTACCCCAAAGGATTTCCCACCTGTTTAATTTATAATCAAGTCCCCATGTTCAAAGAAATACAGCTTTGGCACCATGGCCCAAATCAACTTAGTTACAAGTACAACCAGCTCAGAATAATACAAACTTTCTAGTTAAAAGGAACCTATGAATAATTAGTTACAAATCCATCTTTGTCAAAGAAAATTCATCACAAGGTGTATAAGTAACTCAAAGGAGTTGGCTTCCAAAAGAAAAATCTTCATGTCCCGGCACAACCATTTCATGCAATCTATTGCCCGGCATTAGAACCTGAAAAGAAGGGTTTTGTTGAGCTACACTAGCCCAATAGGAAAATCTTTACCAATCTTATATGTAAATCTGATAACAAGTGCAAACAAGAAAGGATAAGGAAATACAGCTCGGAAGACAATAGTCAATCAATTTTGTAAATGAGCCCTTATCGAAAATGAATGCTTAAACTATATGACACAACCCCTCAAATCATCCCAACTCGACTCGCTAACCCAAAAACTTCACCATCGGTATTTCCACCACTTGCGTTACCGTATAACACCATAAGGATTACCGTGTTAGCACCACTTGCGTCACGGTGATCCCTAACGACTCGGGTTACCGTATTACCACCACTTGCGTTACGAAACCATCTAAGTCTCCGTATTACCACCACTTGCGTTATGGGACTTCCTATCCCCACTTCCGACCTAAAAATCAACTATTTCCTCATACGACACGCAAACTAGGACTTCCCCTTGAACACATTCTTAGATAGAACATCATACGTTAGGACAACGTCATCACACATGCAGCATGAACGATCACAAAATACCAACAATCTATAAAAGTACATTAACAAGGTTTAACTAAGTTAATTCTTATCAGATTCTTGCTAACGGAAGACCAACGGACCAAAGAATGCATCGAGCCA
>BPLS01000129.1:1165145-1180685 GCA_019656275.1 Rhododendron kiyosumense
TCGATTCAAGCTCGACCCAAGGATCCCCGAGCTTAGGAACGCGAATGCATGGAAGGCTTGAGGGAGGTTGATCTTTGAGGGTTTTGTGAGATTGATTGAGGTTTTATGGGATAGAGCAAGAGAGAGAGAGTGAGCCAAGAGAAGGAGAGAGGAACAGATGAGAGAGAGAGAGAGAGAGATGGGGGAATATGATCTCCTACACACCACACACTCCCCTTTTATAGCCCTAAATCTATTTAACACACTCACACTCCCTCAAGTTTCAATTCTTTTACTTCAATCCTCAATTCCATTTACCAAAAATAATCCACATTTCTCAATCATGCATTTAATAAACATTTCAATAATTAAAATTTTACGGGTCTCTACATACCCCAACACTATAATAGTGCCGACAATAATTTATACTATATCGAGAGAGAGAAAATATCAATTAGGATCCAAACTATAAATCTTTTTATTTATTTATTACAAAAATATAATTATTAGGAATAAGAAAAGACGGGGTGTAACGGTACGTGTGTTCTTGACATTGGGAGATGCTAGAACATGATTTGATGATGTTGTTTGAGTGACAAGAGCTAGCGTGAAATTGTGATTGATTGTAGTTTCATATATGCCAAAGGAAATATTGAATTTAAAGGTTAAGCCTTAAAGAACGATCAAATAATAAACCCACAGGTTAAGCACTGAGAGGTTGCAAAGGTTAAGCCTTGAGGCACGATCGAATAATGAACTTTAAGCCTTGAAAGGAATGTTTGGGATATGTAGGAACGTAATGGGGTTGATTGATAAATAATTGAGTTTGTTGCTACCTTATTTGGCGGAGTTGTACTCTTGAATACTATTAGTTACTTTTCAAGGAATTGATTTTCGCAGATAAATTCTTGGAAGATGGGGACAAATGCATGTAAGGGTTGATTGCTTTGGAACTTTGAAATGTAGAAACCCAATACGTTATTGAGCATACTCTCGTTGATCTTATTGTTGAAATTCTAGTTGTTGTCTACTTTTTGATTTCACACATAATTTTATAGCAATTAATGTCTGGGAATTATGTCCATGTTATGAATGAGGGAAAAGACCTGGGCTATGTCTTGACTCTAAGGGTGGTGTTGTCGATCTAAGGATTTGGATATCAAGTGGTATTTTGCAATTTGTAATAATGATTTCACTTTTGCGATTTGTATTTTGCGATTTGTAAAAAAGAGAAACAGCATTGAAGATGTACGGTAGTTTTTTTTTTTTTTGGAAGATCGATGAATATATTGAATATCATTGACATAGTAAGAAATGTACGGTAGTTTTGGTGTACGGTAATTTTGATGAAATATTTAAATATCCATGCTATGTAAGAAATTATCCCGCCCTTTTTCATGCTTATGTTTTCATCTTCTTAGTGTGTGAATTACCTTTCTTATCCTTTTCACTGTGATATACATATATTATATTATATTGCTTTTCTAATTTAGTGGAATTGGATTGGATTGTTTTCCCAATTTAGTGGGATTGGATTGGATTGTTTTCCTAATTCAGTTGGACTTTATAAATTTAAATATGATTGATTACTTTTATATTTTTATCCTATTACTTTTATACTTCAAATTAAATCGCATCAAAACAATCACAATTCATATTTTTTTGGTGATTTTAATATGATTGATTACTTTTATATTTCAATGATAATATTTTGGGAGTATGTCATGTTTATTAAATCCGTTTCAAGCTAGATTACGAATGTCATGAAATGTTGAAATCAACATGGTAATTTAACCATGAAACGCTAATCACGATAACACCTATTTTGATGGTAATTTAACCATATTTCATGGAATAAGATCAATTAAAAATATGACCTTTTTGGTTAATACGTGAGCATTTTAACATAATCAATACATGAAAAAATGTGGTCAACTTATCATGTTTTTTTTTATTGGAAAGTTAAGCTGTTATAACCACCAAAAGAGGAAAAAACAGAGCAAGGGCATACCCTTGAACTCAAAACAATCAAAGAATAATAGAAATGACAAACATATCTACTGGTGTTTACATGAAAACAACAGAGGGGACACGCCAACCGTCCAAAATCCTGATATTCTCCCTAGTTCGCTTGACATTCCGCCAACCACAAAGGCAAGCACGAACATTCTCTACAATCAGGTCGAAGAAAACCTGCCAAAGCATCCCTTTAGCTTTGAAAATTCTATTATTCCTCTCAAGATGCATTTAAACGAAGTTTTAACCAAGTAATCCACTATTCGTTCCTCACTAACGGAAGGCCAACGGGTCAAGAATAACTTCCACCAATCATAGAAAGCCATAACGACAAAACGAGAATCCTAGGAGTACCCAGCGGATGTTGGCAGACTGACACACCCTCACTCCAATGGTCATACTATTTGTGTACTTAGAGTTTTAAGACGGTATTGGTGGCACTGGAAAGTTGACTTTAAGACCTACGAATCGATATAAAGTTTACATGAATAGGACATTGGACAAGGAAGTTATGGCCGTTTGAAGTTGAGCTGAAACCAGAAGACGAGCAAAGTTTCCAGAGAGGGGAGGGATCGATCCCTCATGCTTGGGGATCGATCCCTGGGCGATTTCTGCACTATTTTGTCCGCTTTCTAGAGTACAAATGGGGACGATCAAGGTTCGATTTTCACATCTAATCAACATATAAACACATAAAAGAGGTAAAGAAGTCCCTACCTCGTGACAAAAACCAAGATCTACGAGATTTGAGCAAGCCCTAGCCTCCTTGAACTTCAAAATCAAAGAAAACCCTTCTTCAAGCTTTACTCAAGGAACTCTGAGCTCAAGAACGCGATTGGAAGGTCGAGGGGAGGTTGATTCTAGAGTTTCTTGAGAGATTGAGCAAGGTTTTGTGAGAGAGCAAGAGAAAGAGAGGTTCGGCTGGGAGAGAGAGATAGTGGAATGGGAGAAAATGAACTCCTACACACCACACACCCACTTTATATACTCATATATCTTTTAATCACACACACATTCCCTCAATATTCTATTCTTTCACTTCAATTGTTAATTCTAATTACCACCATTTAAATCCTATTTTCCCTATTAGGCATTTAATAAACATTTTAATAATTAAAATTATCTGGGTCTTTACATGATCAATAGGACTTTTGGGGCCGGAGGAAGGCCCTGTTTAGTCCAAATAACAGTCTTCGCCAAAGGACAGCCTTTAACCAGTTTGTTTCACCTTTTTCCTCTCATCCAATGAGAGGGAAGCCTTTGGAGGGAAGCATGGCCAGCCCCTTTGACTGGCTGAACTCCTCTCTCTCACCCCATTGCCCTATATATACTCCCTTCTCTCACCCAAGCAAAGGGTTCATCAAGTTACAAGGTCACAAAATTTGGCTATCACCTTGTACTCTTCTTTACAAACTAAAGAGATACAAAGGCATTCAAGAACACAATACTTGTTCTTCACCCTCAAACTTACAACCATCCTCCAAGCATCATCCAATCAACCCATCCATTCTTTAAAGCTCAAACACCATTCAAACCCTAAAACCAAAGGTATAATACATTTGTACAACATTCTATTCTAATCCTTGAGGGGGGCTGGTAGGGTCAAGGCTGGTAATCAATACCAAGTCCTGGCCCAAAAGCTAGAAAGGTTTCAAAAATTGTGTTGCAGGTGACTAGTGCGAGCTGGTCCATAGGTTGCGCACGCCACTCTGTGGCTACGCCCGCAGACATTGCGCGGGGACTGGAACCTTATTATTTTGTGTTCTCCTTTGTATATCAATCACTGCAAGTATGCTAAAAACCAGTTTACTGCTTTCCTTAGTTAAAACTGCTTGTTTTTAGTTAATATTCTTACTTGCTGCAATGGAATACCTCTGGGGTCTTTTTGGACATGTCCCAGAACCCATATGATAATCACCCGATGATGCAATAAAGGGTACACTAAATCTCTATTTAGTTTAAGTTAATTCTTCTAATTAGTTGTTTTTAATGACCTTTGCTCGTAAGGTAGTTTAGTTTCATTTTGTAGGTAAACCGCTCAATAAGGGAGCCTTAAAGCCTAAAGCAAGCCAAAGGCATCCAAAACTCAAAGGTGACGAAGCAATGAGGCCATTGGGGCCAACGAATCAAGTATTGAAGACCCGACGGGTGGCCAAGGATGTTAGAAGTCAAGCCGGAGGCCGGAAGCTGAAAAAACCAAGCATTTGAAGGCGGAATCGATACCCAGAAACCCCGTATCAATACCATTTAAATACAGAAGGGTTGGGAACTGAAATTATGATTGGGTATCGATACTTAGTTCTGTTGTATCGATACCGGTTGGTTTGAGCGGCCTAGTGGAACTATTCAAAATGATTCGGTATCGATACTCCATTACTCAGTATCGATACCGAGTGTCTACATGGCAGAATTTTGTTGGAGCGTCTTTGGGATATTCCGTGTGCGATTAGGGCCAATATAAAAGGCGTGATGTCATATTGAACAGACAACTTTTTGATTGCATAATTTTAGATCTAGCCTATATTGACTTGCTTTTTGAATTGTTCTTCATTTTTTAGCACTTTAACTTTGATTTTCTGCCTTAATTAATTAGTTTTTGCTATTGTTCTTTTCATTAAAGTTGTAAACAATCGTCCGATCTATCATTTAATCTAATTTTCTCTTACTGTTGTTATTTCATTATGCTTAGTAGATTTTTTGTTTGCCCTTATCTTTTTAGATATGTGTGAGTAATTCTCTAGGGTTAGGTCATGGGGTGAATAGCACCTCATGGCTCGGGTAAAAATTGCATTTTTCATCAATAAAGTTTGAATCTTTGGTTTGAGAATTCATGTGTGGTTCGGATTTATTTGTCAAATTGCTAAGGTGTTAACCTCTTTGATCATGTGTAACTAAGATGATCGCCTACTTACCACACATGATGCTTAGAGCTCTGTCGCTCGAAGTGTTTGCTAAATAAATTCTAGAGCTAGCTTGGTAATCAATCATTTTATCTTTCGGCTTAAGAACCATAGTTGAGCATCCTAAATCGCGTAATTGGGTGAGAATGTGATTTAACTCGAGTCGTGGGTGTTGGTAACTTCTAGACCTAATCTGCTTTTTATCCTAGTTAATTCGCTTTTAATTTAGCCTTTTTTATTTCCACCGCATAACGTAAAACAAAGTTGGCTGCCTAAAGGCCGAAAACCCGTGCTTACGTCTAAAAATCCAGCAAAGCCATACTAATTATTCCCGTGGGTACGATCCCGGTCTTCCGGACTATTATGCTTCAACTGACGTATCAAGCCCTACGCTTGGGGCATTATTCCTTATATCGAAGCGAACGAAGAATTTTTGGCGCCATTGCGGGGGATTTCTTATTATGGCTTTCTTGGAGATTCGACAAACCACTGTAAGTATCTCGCTTTCATCTAGTAGTAGTAGTTTAGTAGTTGATGTGTTAGTAACTCGTATTTAGTTTGGTGGATACCTCTAACCTGGTTGTACCAAACCTAAGGTGTAACGAAGCTCGGCTAAATATTGAGTTTATTTTTAGTTAGTTTAGTTAGTTTAATTTGATTGCATTGCTTAGCCGAGGTGGTGGCATAATCCCTCGCATATTCTGTTTGCTGAGATGGGGTGGCGGCATAGCCCCTTCAGTCTGTTAGTTTGTTGGTAGATAGTTTGTTATGTTTTGTTTATGCATGTGCTTCGAAGCCAAATTTCCAATCAGCTTCATCGTTCTTCTTCTCCGCCAAGAATCCGTAGCATTGCCAGGGCGTATCCTGCCCACTCTCTACCTCGCAAATTAAATCGCAATCGTAAGGGCCCAATGGCAGAAGAAGCTCCAGTTTGTACTCTGCATGATTATCTAAATTCAAAACGGGCTCCTCAAGTCTCTCCTATCGTTATTCCGACTCTGACTGCTAGGAATGCACTTGAATTCAAGGCTGGGTATCTTCGGATAATTCTAGAGTTTTGGGGGCGAGAATCAGAGGATCCATATTTGCATATCTGCGAGTTCGAGAATATTCTACACTCTTTCATTACAATTCTGAGGCAACTTGATCAAGCTCGCCTGAAGTTGTTTCCATTTACTCTCAAGGACAAGGCGAAACAGTGGTTTAATTCATTAAAGCCTCAATCCTTGCGTAACTGGGGAGAAGTCCAGGATGCTTTTACCACTAAGTTTTTTCCAGCAAGCCGGACGAAGTTACTTATCGATCAGATTTAAAGTTTCTAGCAAAGAGATGGAGAAAGTTACCATAAGTATTGGGAGCGATAAAAGGACTTACTCATGTCGGTTCCTCATCACAACTTTCCATTGTATTTCAGAGTTAATTATTTCTACACAGGGTGTTCTCAAGACACTAAACAGCTTCTGGATACTATGGGTGAAGGTGACTTTATGGGGAAGACACCGGAAGATGCTTGGGATTACTATGAGTCACTAGCTGAGAAGACTCAGTCTTGGTAGTTTGCAGATCCAGGAGATAGGGCAATGTTCAATCAGGGTCCTACGGGTTCGGGAAAATTCTCTATAGCGGAGCATACAGCTTTTGAAACTCGTTTCGAGGAGATTGCTCGGAAGCTTGATAAGTTGGAGCTTAATAGTGCCCAATCTCAAGAAGTGAAGGAGGTACGCCAAGTGGAGGAAGTATGTGTCATTTGTGAGATGATTGGTCATTCTACCGAGGCTTGTCCTAACATCCCCGCTCTCAAGAACGTTATTAATGGGATTGCTCAGGAGGAGGTAGATGCAGTGCAACGCTTTGATCCATACTCTCAATCTTATAATTCGGGCAGATCTTTCATATTCTCTCACATTGACCCCCAATTTAATTTAATTTTATTTTATTTTCATTAATCCATCACTTTTCCATTTATAAAACAATAAAATTATAAAATGAATTTACGGGTCTCTACAAAAGGGCCCCACAATCGGCGACAAAAAAGAATTTAGTCGCCAAATGTTTATAATCGGCGACGAAAAATATTTCGTCGCCAAAAGTTGTCAATTAGTGACAAAATGTGATTAGTCACTGAAAATTGGTCGCCAAATGTGTTTTTTCTTGCAGTGTGTGTCACCTAGTCCTATTTTGTATCCTAGTCTGTTTCCTATTCTTTGCTTCAACCTTAGGGAACCGGATGTTTGGATGGATGTGTGGTGTTTCAAAAGTGTGTAGAGTGTTGAGTTGCAAGGCTCCGAGTGTTTTTCAAGAACAACTGAGCATTGGCATTGGCAAAAGGGATTGTATATCAACCCCAATGAGGCCGAAGACCCCCATGTACCTGGAAAGTTCAAACTAGAGTACAGGATTTTGAACCAATTTGTGCACAACATAAACCCCCGCGGTACCGAGAACAAACCAAGTGAAGAGGAAGGGAAGTTGCTTTTTGCCTTTGCGCAACCAAGTTTGAAAGTTGATTGGGCGGACTACATTTTCAAACAAATGGAAGAATTCAAGGGAGTGGCCGCTTTGCAAACGCGAATGTCGTATCTGTGTTTGATCACAAAGATTTGTAGGAAATACAAGGTGGTCGGGCAAAAGTATGTGGAGAAGACAAAGCTTGAGCCGGGGGTGATCAATAGTAGTATTTTGACGAGGAGCACATCCCAATCCCGAACACCAAGAAATTTGCTCAGTGGGACTTACTTGACTTCAATGCCGGCCTGGAGTGCACCAAAGCCTACATGGTATAAGAAGTTGTTTTGCCAAGGTGTCTCAATCATTGGGAGCCTGAGGAAGGAAAAGAAGGAGCGCCGGGAGATGGCTAGGAGACAAGCCCGCATGGATCACCGTTTGGAGTGGCTGACTCATCGAGTAGAAGGAACTACCAGTGAGCCATACATCCCACCTCTAGTTGTCGATGAGGAGGATAGTGATGACTTCGGGGGTGCTGAGCCAACTTGGGGTGATTGAGAATGAGAAAAGAGAATGATGGAAGGAAGAGAGAAGAAAGTAACACCCGGAGGCCGGAGGTCTTAAGTAGAAATCCCGCAACTTGGTCAGGGTCTAGGAGGGTTGACATGCCTTCCATTCTATCCTTAGGTTTATTTTTGTTTATTTGAGTCGGAGGACAATGTTTAGTTCATGTTTCGGTTGGTAGTTAATATGTTAGTAATCGAGTCCAGTAGGATAGCATGCTCATGGTTAGCTAAGGGTGTGTCGTTGACCATTTGGGTAGTTAACCAAGCTAGCATAGGCCATTGACACTTTTGCAATGTTTTCCCTTTCTCTTGCTAACCTCGGTCAATATAAGCTAATAAAAGTCCTTAGTTGATCTTTTGTGCGCCTGGATTTCGTTATGATTGATTTTCTGATATTTGCATAGTTAGTATTATGGCATGTTTTCATTTTGTTTTCCAAATATCATTCACTAGTTTTCAATTCTGTTGAATAAAGTGCTTTCATTGTTGAGGCATAGTATTTCTTGTTCATTGTTGCCTGTTTGTCAAGCACTTTTTCGGTGGATATGGTTTTACTCTGAATTCATGGGTTTTGTGTCCCGTATTCTCCCCTTGTTTGAGAACAAATTTTTTTTAGCTTGCCCTTAGACTTGCTTGCTACTTAGCCTGTTTAGTTGGATGCTGAAATTGTGAATTGTAGAAATGAAATAAAAAGCCAAATTGTGGAACTCTTGCTAGTTGGTAGTTTTGAGCATGTTCTAACTTATGATAGCGGAGGGATTGCAAAGTTACTATTTTAAATTTTTTGCATTTCATTTGCTACGGACTAGCAAACCTCAAGTTGGGGGGTGTGATACGCACCCGATGATGTAATAAAGGTTGCACTAAATCTCTATTTAGTTTAAGTTAATTCTTCTAATTAGTTGTTTTTAATTACCTTTGCTTGTAAGGTAGTTTAGTTTCATTTTGTAGGTAAACCGCTCAATAAGGGAGCCTTAAAGCCTAAAGCAAGCCGAAGGCATCCAAAACTCAAAAGTGACAAAGCAATGAGGCCATCGGGGCCAAAGAATCAAGTTTGAAGACCTGACGGGTGGATAAGGATGTTGGAAATCAAGCCGGAGGCCAGAAGCTTCAAAAACCAAGCATTTGAAGGCGGAATCGATACCCAGAAACCTCGTATCAATACCATTTAAAGACACAAGGATTGGGAACTGAAATTGTGATTGGGTATCGATACTTAGTTTTGCTGTATTGATAGTGGTTGGTTTGAGCGGCCTAGTGGAATTATTCAAAGTGATTGGGTATCAATACTCCATTACTTAGTATCGATACCGAGTGTCTACGTGGCAGACTTTTGTTGGAGCGTCTTTGGGATATTCCATGTGCGATTAGGGCTCATATAAAAGGGGTGATGTCACATTGTACAAACAACTTTTTGATTGCATAATTTTAGATCTAGCCTAGATTGACTTCCTTTTTGAATTATTCTTCATTGTTCTTTATTTTTCAGCACTTTAACTTTAATTTTCTGCCTTAGTTAATTAGTTTTTGCTATTGTTCTTTTCATTAAAGTTATAGACAATCGTCGGATCTATCGTTTAATCTAATTTTCTCCTAGTGTTGTTATTTCAATATGCTTAGTAGATTTTTTGCTTGCCTTTATCTTCATAGATATGTGTGAGTAGTTCTCTAGGGTTAGGTCATGGGGTGAATAGCACCTCATGGCTCGGGTAAAAATTTTATTTTTCACCAATAAAGTTTGAATCTTTGGTTTGAGAATTGATGTGTAGTTTGGATTTGTTTCTCAAATTGCTAAGGTGTTAACCTCTTTGATCATGTGTAGGTAAGAGCATCGCCTACTTACCACACATGATGCTTAGAGCTCTGTCGCTCGAAGTGTTTGCTAAATAAATTCTTGAGCTAGCTTGGTAATCAAATCATTTTATCTTTCAGCTTAAAAACCTTAGTTGAGTATCCTAAACTGCGTAATTGGGTGAGAATGTGATTTAACTCGGGTCGTGGGTGTTGGTAACTTCTAGACCTAACCTGCTTTTTATCCTAGTTAATTCGCTTTTAATTTAGCCTTTTTAATTTCCATCGCATGACATAAAACAAAGTTGGTTGCCTAAAGGCCGAAAACCTGTGCTTACATCTACAAATCCAGCAAAGCCGTACTAATTATTCCCGTGGGTATGATCCCAGTCTTCCGGATTATTATACTTCAACTGACGTATTAAGCCCTACGCTTGGGGCATTATTCTTTATATCAGAGCGAACGAAGCACCATAAACATGTAGAACCAGGCACTAGTTTGATGACTCAAACCTGCGCGCAGTAGTGGTCTACCCGGGTGCGTAGGTTCATCTCTGATCAGTGGTTAGCCTTTGCATGGGTAACCAAACATTGGCCTCTGTTTTTTATCCCCACACTGTTTATGGGGTATTTTGTTCATTTTGTGGCCTCTGAGCCCATTCAAACTTTCCATAACTGTATATTAACTTCCATAAGAAATGCTTGGTTTGTCTTGGGTGTGCACTGGTCATTCCAGAGTTCAAAGGGTTAAAAAAAGAGCTGTGGGTTTAAACATATTGGCACACGCAGGTTATTGTGTGGTACGCTCAGGTCTGGTCATCATGCAGTGACTTGATCAATGCATGTTGGTTTTTTCCTGCGCACGTCACTCCAAAACAATGGCTTTCCAATCTGTTTAAACTCCCATAGGAGTCTATTTTCATCCTATATCAACTATTTTCAATAAGCAAGCATGCCATCTATCACATCCTGTAAATTTGTTACAGTTTTAATCCCCTTTAAACTGTTCCCCCGCCCTAACTGGCTAAAAACTAATTAATGAGAGAGAATCACAAATATTTTACAAATGCCCGAGTAGAGACCGATCTCTGGATTGGGCAAGAGAGGTGCCTTAAAACCCTTCCCCTCTCGTAACCTGGCTCCCGAACCTCAGATATCAAGGTGACAACAAACCAGTCTAGAAGCCTTTTTCAAATCAAACAACGTAGCAAGCATTTCAAGTTTGGTTCCTTTGGTAGCGAACCTTCAAACCCAAGTGGCGACTCTAAATTGAGCATTTCGTTGTGCATTAAAAAAGGGCGCACCCACTTATCGCGATTGATTTTCGAGGTGTGTGCCCAAACTCTTCTTATTCTTCTTTTTCTACACACTCTTTGTTTGGAGGCATTGTCGACGGAATGAGATCCGGTGACATCATCTATTGGTTAAAAAATGGAAACAATTACATACATGTCAAATCCCATTTTGCCAAAATAATAAACTCATAATGCAATGACTAGAGTGAACAACAATTTAAGATACAAGAAGCTATAATTTGTAAGTGTATTGAACAACAATTTGTATGACAATTTATGAAGCATTGATTGATATTTTAAAATGAAATTGAGTTTTAGGAATTGCCCCTTGTGTATGTGTATTGATCTTCTTTTGTATTTTGCCAGGCAAACGAGAAACAGCACATGTGGGGAAGTTGTCCCTAGGTTTATGAGTGGTACGAGAGGCTTCCACAGGGTGCTGAGGACACAGTTGTATTGGCCGGCTTTGAGCTCTTGATACTTGGCTTTCATCTTCCGAAGGTGGAGTTGGGATTGACCACGGCGTTGGTGGAGCGGTGGTGGGATACCACAAATACTTTCCACTTTCCGGAGGCCAGAGAGATTACGATTAGTCCAGGTGATTTTGCTCTGCTCACAGGTCTAAGAGTTGGCAGCGATCCTCTTCCACTTAACCCATGGATTCATGAGCGTGAGGGTGCTTATGATTATCTTTTGGGGAGGAGTCTTGTTACCTACACAAGGCTCCGGGAAGAGTATGATCGGGAAGGCATTCTGGCAGGGGTATCTATTTCTCAACTGGTTCAAGCCTTCTTCTTTTACCTCCTTGGACAGACCTTATTTTGCAACAAAGAGAACTCAGTGCATGTTCAGTTTCTAGCTGCTTTGGTGAACTTGGAGACCATAGCAGAGTTAGACTAGGGGACTCCTGCTTTGGCTTTGTTGTATGGACACCTTAGTGCTTGTTCCCAGGGAATTAGTTTGTCGCTGGGTGGGCACCACCGCGTTCTTAAGGTATGTGTTTCAGCTTTCTTTGTCATTACTATTTTAATTTCTTCATTCCATACTTATCTTTCAATTTGGCCTGCAGTTATGGGCTTTTGAGCACCTGTTGCAGTTTCCTCCCCCGACTAGGCATGGAGAGCCTAAGTCATTCCCCAGGCAGCCCGCTGGCTGAAAGGAGTTCAAAGGACACGATCGCCTACTATGGATCTGTTGGCTTGGAGGAGAGTTTTGGACCGTTTGACGGTGGATCAGGTATAATATGTTTTGCCCCTCTTTTTTTTTCATGCCATCTTCCTGCTTCGTTATGTTAATGTCATTTCCTTTGTCAAAGGTACAGTTTGATCCATGGGATACTTTGCTTGACGATGCCCCTTTGGAGTTGACCTTAGCTCGGGCTTTGGACAACCAACACTTCCTTCTGAAGGGGCCTTTCTCGAGAGCTTGGTATCTCGGGGAGAGGGTGGCTAGCTAGTACTTCCCACGCTCAGAGGCGTTGTAGCTTGTTCCTTTTCCTCCCCCTACTGGTATAAGGTCAACTCACCTTTTAACAGGAGAGGGCTTACTTGTTACCCTTGACAGACAGATAGCCATGAATTTTCTCGAGGTAGGAGATTATTCGGCCTTTCGACTAGCTTTGCTTGCTTTGCCTACTACTACCACCACTGTTGTTCCTCCTGTTTGGCCACAGGCCCCTGGCTTCATTTCTTTCCATAATGCCAATGGAGAAGACGAGCGTTTGACGCTGACACCGTGTGTCACTCAGCTTTACATGCTACCCACTGGGGTCCAACAGGTGAGTTTTCGTTGCCTTTGATATCCTTCCTATACTTTGCTGTAAATAACGCGACTTCCTTTCCAGGTACCAGCGGATGTAATTCAAGAGTGGCTGCATGCATTTTAGAGTGCAGAGGCCTTGGTTCGATGGCAGTGTAGCCGGATAGTTGCGGTATGGATCCTCTAACTCTCTTCTTTCCATTTTGTATCCTTGCGTGAATCTGAACATTCACATTTTGTAGCTTGAAGAGAAGCAGGTGCCAACGGTATCTATTACTTAGAGTGCTGGCGTCAGTGAAGGTGGGAGCACAAGGGCTAGCGATAGAGGTGCTGAAGCTAGTGCTCGAGATACTGGAACTGGTGATGGGAGTATTGGAGCTGGTGATGGAGGTGTGGGATAGAGGATCAGTGTCGCAGCTCGTGAGCGCTTTCGTCCTTCCTCTTCTCGACCTGCATCCAAGAGGGGTTGTAGGCAGTTGCTTGCTTTTTCCTTTGTACCTGTATTATTAGTCCTAAAACAGACAAGGATATGTATTTTTATGAAGTAATCTCAGCATGCTTGGCGAGTTTTGTGATTTAAACTCTTCGTTTTTACGGGAACTTGTTTTCTACCTGAGATACTCCAAGTTTGTATGCAATAGCTCTAGAGCATGGTTGAAAACTGTTTTGAACAGGTTTTTGCTGTCTTGAATGAGTTATGAGTCTTGATAACCTTGAAAATAGTTTTGCATCAAAACTGTTCTTTGGGTTGGTAAATCAAAACATTGACCGAGGAATGGATCCCTCAGCCAAGGATTCCATTCTTTGGCCGCTACTTCCATTTCCTAAAGAAGTTGGACTTTTTCATTTTAGCCAAGTGGCATTCTTTTTATGCTTGAATCTGATTCATGCCTTTCATTTGATTTTGCCATTACTACAGTCTCTTTGTCATGGTTTAGGATTTCCGAGATATCTTGTCCTTTGTATCGATGACCCTTGAGTCAGAGGGGACGAGCAACGACTCTTGTGACTTTTGGTTTTTGTCAATTCTTTGAAAAATAATTAAGCTCATCTTTTGCGAGCTTAATACGCAAGGTTAGCTATGCCTATCATTGAGTACAAATCTCTTGACATTTTTACTTCTCTCCAAATGTTTGGGCCGTATCTCAAAGTGAGATTGCCTACATATCCCAATCAGAGAATCAGGCCTTTTACATAGTTCCAAAGAGCACCACCTTTGAGGTTGGGTCTCCGCTCTTGGTTTTTTTTTTTTCCTTAACATCTTTTAATCTTGCCTTGGTTACCTAATGGAGGTTGAGTCCCTAGCGAGCTTTTCTTTGAATGCCTTAACTTTTGCCTAGGCTACGCTTTCGCAGTTTCTTGCCCTAGCAGGCCTTTGCTCTTACTTTTGCTTGGGTTCTTGGATTACCCAATGAGCATTTCTCACAAGAGGGATTTTGTGTTTTGGAAAGGAATTTGGTGGAGATATTTTTTTGAGTCTCCTACGTGTTTGTACTTTCACAGTGGGCAAGCTGTAACGCCCCTAATTTTAGGTACGTTAATGAAAGAAATTTATTACAGAAATATCGAGTCACTGCTCATTATTACAAAACGGCTCTCATAGGAGCATTTGAAATTCAAAAGACAACAAAAGGAAACTAAGAAGTCCTATTCTACGGCTCCTCTTGTTCCTCCAACCTAGCGAGTTCTTTGGCTCCGTACGCATCCAAGGTGAATAGATCGCCCTGTTCGTCTATCAAATCTGACATATTATACCGGCGTCGCCACCCATATAATATGCCAGGGTCACCACAAAGGCAACACCATGAGCTACGAAAGCTCAATAGTATAATCCTACTTACTAACATCGATTTCCACATGATAAGTACATAAGCAGGGAAATAAGACAAAAATGACAACATGTTCACATTCGCTTGTAACTACCGTTGGCGTTTGACTCATCGTTAACCTTTTCATTGTTACCCTTTATCAAAAACACCTTTTTAACTCACCCAACCTCGATTCCGCCATTCCGGGCTTTCGAGTATCCTCACAATGGTTCCGCCGCACCGGGTTCCCATTGGCACACAATGCATTGGCTCCGTAACGCGGTAACCAAGCCATACACACCCAACCTCGATTCCGCCGTTCCGGACTCTCGAGTATCCTCACAATGGTTCCGCCGCACCGAGTTCCCATTGGCACACACACACACTTACGTAATACCCTTGAAATAGTCATTACGTAGTTTCGAAGATATTTTCCAACCGGGAAAACACAACAACCTTGTTAAACACACCCTAGGTGCCATGTGTCTATTTTCTTGGTTTTCGTGTCACGTTTGCATGCGAGACTCCGCATGTGGGACTTTTTCATACAACATGCATTCATTCCAACTTCGAAATAGTATAATAATAACATCTAAGTCACGTAGCATGCTTGAATACCATAAACAACATAATCATGCATTTTTACTTTTCAAACAACGATCAAAGTCACTTTTAACTAAAAGAAAGTAAGTAGAGATTCACATAGTAAGATTACAACTATTTTACAAAGATAAAGTAAGCTTTTGAAAACTAGATAAGGATCACTACCATTCTCCTAGGCGGTGGTTTGGACGTCGGGTTGATTTCGGCAGCGTAACGGCCCTCCGATTTGTAACGCCCCCAAAATTATGGTACGTTAAAGAAGCATTTATTACATAATAAAGAGAGTTTATTACATCAAAAATACTTCAAAGGGTACATTTATTCAACAAAAAGGAAACTAAGGTTTCCTAACTACAGCTCCTCTTGCTTCTTCATCCTA
>BPLS01000129.1:1190685-1220619 GCA_019656275.1 Rhododendron kiyosumense
GGCATCGATGGGAAGTTTGAGGATCCATCGATGCCGAAGTACTTAGCAGTTCACTCCTAAGCTGCTCGGCATCGATGGGAAGTATTATGATCCATCGATGCCGAAGCCTTTAGTGTAGCAATCTAAGCCCTTCGCCATCGATGCCGAGAGCCTTAAAGGGGGATTTTCAGAGCATCTTTTGGGATATTCCGTTCACGAAACAGAAGGGGTATAAATACCCCGTTATGTCACCTTTGCACGATTTAGACAGAAATGTACCCATAGTTTCTAGATCTAGGATAGATTTGCTTTCATCTTAATATTATTCTTGAGTGTTCTTAAATTTCCGGCTTTGAATATTTTAATTTCTGTCTTTAATTGTTAGTTTTTGATATTTTTGCCTTAATTAAAGTTGTTATTCTTCTTCCGATCTATCGTTTGATCCAATTTATTTCTAGTCTTGTCTTTTCAATTATGCTTAGTCAATTTTTGCTTGCTCTTATCTTCGTAGATATGTGTGAGTAGTTTCAATGGTTGGGTCATGGGATGATTAGCATCCCGTAGCTTGGGCGAAAATTGCATTTTCTCATCAATAATGCTTTAATATCTAGATTTGAAAATTAATATGGGGTTTGGATTCATTTGGCGAATTACCGAGGTGTTAACCTCTTTGATCATGTGTAGGTAGGAGCATAGACTACCTACCACACATGATGCTTAGAGCTCTGTCGCTCGAGGTGTTTACCAAATGAGTTCTAGAGCTAGCTTGATAATCGAATCTCTATTTCCCAGTTTAGGTACCTACAATTGTGTATTTTAAATCGCGTGAATTGGTGAAAAATGTGATTGAGCCCAAGTCATGAGTGCTAGGATTCCTAGACCTAACCTATCTTTTTCCTAGTTAATTCGTTCTTAATTTAGCCATTTTAATTCCACCGTTCAAAGTAAAACCAAGTTGACTGGCTAAAAGTCGAAATCCTTACTTGCATCTACAAATCCGAGGCAAGCCATAAACTAATTCCCTTGGGTACGATCCCAGACTTCTCCGGATTATTTTGCTTCATCGATATTCAAACCCTACGCTTGGGGTAATATTTTTCTACATCGGAAGAAATCGAAGAAGCAGCCCCGACCAAGTCTTAGTCGTGTGTTCACTGTGCAGGTTAGGAGAGAAGGCTAGACGATCCCTGAACCAGTGGAGGAAGGATTCGTATCGAGGATAATGGGCCACACAATTGGTGAACCCGTCGTGAAACCTCTCCACTTCTGATTCAAATGGCTCAAACCCTTTTCAAAGCCACCTTCCTCTTCCAAAGGCAATTGCAAATTCAACCACGATGGGCATCTGCCAGATGTTACCATTTCGGGGGCCAAAGACGCCAGTGGAAACACAATCCTTCCATCGTTCCCTGAGAGACACATGTCCATCTCTATCCCCCCAAGTTCTGGCCTATCTCCGGCCACAGACGACATAACAGCGGCCTACATCTGCTTGCTGCAACGTCGAGACGACGAAAGGGATAACGAACTTGTGGCACTAAGGGCAGAGGTGGCCCAATTGAAGCAACATCTGCAGGATGCAACGCCAGCTACCTCTAGATCTGGTGGAGGCAGAAGGCGAAGGTGACCAGACTCCCCCCCTCCTCCACAAGAGCAACCCCATGAGGCGGGCCACCGCGGCTCCGTAAAAGACCGCCTTGGGTTCACGCTAGAGAAGGGCAATGCCAGGGAACTTATCGTCTATAAATGACCTACAACATCTAGAATGCATCACTCGAGGTCCCACCATGAGCGAACCCACACAAAGGATACCGAGTCTTTCACGAGTACGTACTCGATTGGTCATGCAGAGTTCTCTCGTACAATGGTTTCACACCATAGCCGAGACTCTGTAGAGACCAGATGCCATGTCTCTGAATGCCTCGGGGAGATCCCAATAGAAAACTTGGACAATGGAAACCAGGCTCGGTGGAAAGGGAAAGGTGTGCGGATCGAAAGGACGGAAAATGACAACCAAATCCGTCGCGACAGGGAGAAATCTGTAGAGACCCGTAATTTTGGCCAGTATTTTTTTTTTTAGAAGTATTGTAATTATTAATGAAGGCATGACACGTGAAAATACGCATAGTGTCGTGGTTATATGATTAGGGGATCAATGTGACATTATTGCAAGTGCAAGGGTGCAAGTGTGAGAAGTATATGTATATGTATATATGTGGACGTGTACAAGGGGAAAATTTCCCTTTCACTTTATTTTTTTTCTTTCTTTCTTTCTCTCTACTCTCATCCGGCTCTCTCTCACCTCTCGCCTCCCCTCAACCTCTCTCCTCGATTTCATCTTCTTAGAACAAGATTCCGGACAAAGTCCGAGAATTAAAGTCATTATACGGAGCGCGGGCTTTCCGGTTATCCAAGAAAAATCATGATCGGACCACGTGGGAGTTCGGTTGACTTGGTCAAAGGGTCGGGTTTTGCTCAAAACCCTTGAGGTAGGAATTTATTACTCTTGTTATGCGTTTATACGGTGTTTATGTACCTAGATCGTGCTTTGTTTCGTTGTTTGAGGTTGTCTATTCCATTTCCGAAAATCTGAAGAACAGAGCCTCTGTTTTTGGGGTTTTACTCCTTCTTAAACTCATGATTGAATTTTGGTTCCTTCATATGAAATAGAATAGACTTAGAGCCCGTTCTAATGCCGCTGGAATCACTCAAAACCGTTGAGAATTGAATTTATGGTGACTTTTAGAAAACTGGTCAGTAATCTGTCTCGTTTTCTGGGTTTCAGCCCACTTCGAACGGCCATAACTTTCTCGTCCGATGTCCGATTTACGAAAACTTTATATCGATTCGAAGGTCTTGAAGTTAGCTTTCGTTTGCCACCAAATTGCCTTAAAAACCTTTGTACACAGAAAGTTATGACTGTTGGAATGGAGGTGTGTCAGTCTGCCAACTTCAAAGGTTGTTCTTGTTCCGTCGTAATGGCTCCCTATGTAAATAGAACATGTTTAAGTCACTTTCGGGCATGATTTCTCTTGTCCTAGTAACTCGTTGTTTGACCTTGTCTCTTGACACTCATTAGTGTATAATATTAATGTCGTTTGAGTAGGAAATGTACCGTAAGATTCATAGGAGTACCTTGGGCTATAAGGGGCAAT
Organism: Rhododendron kiyosumense; assembly: GCA_019656275.1. Classification (NCBI taxonomy): domain Eukaryota; kingdom Viridiplantae; phylum Streptophyta; class Magnoliopsida; order Ericales; family Ericaceae; genus Rhododendron; species Rhododendron kiyosumense. The sequence goes on from BPLS01000129.1 coordinate 1,193,820, forward strand.
GTGGTGAATATTATGGGTAGACATGAGCTCGTTTAATAATTCGAATGGTATTATTGTGACCCGTATTCTCGTGCTTCGTCTTGTTGATTCTCCTATGTTCCTTTGGCACTCGTTCTATAAGATTCTCGATTAGAAACTAGCCGGTGATGTGTTGTGGAATTGTTGTGGGTCCAGTACGTGGCATAGGGCAATGCAATAGATTTAGAGGAATAATGTGGACTTAAAGTATTTATCAGTGTGCGATGGGGTGTGATTATGGATTTGTATGCATTGTTATAATGATATAAGAACGAATGTGACTTGGAAAGTGACGTCTACTTATATATGGTTTGATAATGCTTTTATGTTTACGTGAATTGTAAATTTTGAATTGAGGGTCCTGCAACGCAAGGTATGGTAATGCAGAGACTCTAGAGGGCCCGCAACGCAAGGTGTGGTAATGCGGAAACCCAGGTGCAGAGAATTCAATGTGACACAAGGGGTGGTAACAGTTGAATGTCTCGCTTGATGAAGAGAATTATGGTTGACTTTAGAAGTTTATATTGACGTTTGGATTGTTTGTTGACTAAGATTGTGGCTGCTGAAAAAGAGAATGAAAGGTTGATTCTATTGAGATTTTATTAAAGAAAGAAATTTTGTTTTGAAAAGAGGATTTTTATCGAAAATCCTCCGGTATTCTTGAGCGAATCAACGGATCCGGCATTTGGGCACAAATCAATGGACTCCGGCATTCAAGCTCGAATTAACGGAGTTTGACCCGAAGTGGTCTTGAGTTTTCCCTAAAATTGTTTTGGAAATCAAAAATGAAAGTTTTATGAAATGAAGTCCCATGGTGAATGGTATGAGTTGAGGAAGTTGACGTGGTGTTCGTTCGAAAAGTTATTAGATGGTTGAACAGTTGTTGTAGTCTATTAGATCGATATGAGTTTAATATTACTTCTAGTTGACGTTTGAATGGTTAAGAACATTTGTGGGACGTCCAGGATTTTCCAGTCTTAGTCCGTCTGTTCATAGTGGTAACTCTTGCATCTTACGTTCCTTTGTTAGAATTCATTCGCTCTAGTTGCATGTTTCATCGCATTTACTTATAACTTGAGTATAGATTTTCCTACTGGGCTAGTGTAGCTCAACCTATCATTTTCAAGTAAAAAGCAAGGAAGTCGGCATGGCGTGCATCTCGTGCTTGTTGTTCATGTGTCTCAGAGGTATAAAGAATGAGTTTAATTTGTAATTTTTTTAAAAGTAGTATTCGGAAGAATGGATATTGAAAATTGTAATATTATTTTGGTATTTGTATAACTTGGGGTTTCGAACCAGGATTGAAATTTTTAGTTTTAACTTTGAGAACTAGGAAAAGAAGTCATTTGGGTATTATCTGTACGTCGATATGATTATTATTTATGTTGAAAATCGAGGGCGTGACAAAATCAGTTGACAGCCCTCACCAAACAACAACAAATTTGCGCAAAAAGCTTCGGAACTAAGTCCACAAGAAACCCTCATAAAAAGAGTCCAAAGAGAAGGACCCAAAGTGGACACAGACGGACAAGCTTGGCAAACTGCTGCGCTCAGGCTTCGAGCGGCAGCTAAAGGACCTCGACGTCTCGCCCTTCACATCCCACATCATCAACACGACAGCCGAACCCAACTTCCACTTGCTGAAGTTCACAAAGTTCAATCCAGCCACTTGCGAAGCGTACACTCACCTGATTCACTTTCGTCAAACAATTGAACTATGCACCACAAAAGACGAAATCAAATGCAAGGCATTCCCATCAAGCCTTGGCTCCCTTAGACTCCAGTGGTTCAACAAATTGCCTGCTGGATCCATACGGAGCCTTGCTGACCTTGAACGGGCGTTTAATACACACTTCATCACAAGCAACAGGATGACCAAAGAACCTAAATCCTTATCCCAAATGAGAAAACTCCCAAATGAAACACTCAGACAGTACACCGAGCGCTACTAGCAACTTTTCAATGAGATTCCTAAAATCGACGAGTACTGGGCAGCAAACACCTTCAAGAATGGATTAGAGTCTGGTAGCAAGATCCTAGACGAACTGGCTATTTGCCCTCCACATGGCATGGGAGAGTTGATGCGCATAGTGGAGCGATTATGTGCTCTTGAAGAGTTCTACGCAGACCAAGCAGCTCAAGGGATTCCCAATTCAATAACCTTCATGCCGATGGTAACGCCCCAGCTGCAAGCACCAATCATAACCCAACAGTCCCAGCCAAAGAAACACGTCAACAATATCCAGGAAGGAAAGAAATGCTCGCCAAAAGTGCATGACTACGTGGCCAAAACCACATACTTTAAAGAGCCCATCTAGTCTTTTTTAAAGGAGATCATGAGGCAACCATGGTTCGAGTGGCCAACAGGGAAGCTCGGCACAGACACTGGCCAAGCAGATCTGAACCCAAGGAAGAAGTACTCATATCATAATAAGCTCGGCCACTACACAATGGCATGCGCCCTGTACAAGGCACTGTTGGAGCGTTTGGCGGCCAAAGGTCATCTTGATCAATATATTGATAGAACAAAAACACCCGCCCGTCAACCTGCCGAAATCCCAACCCCAACGAACCACGGCCGATGATACATGTTATCCATGGCCCAGTGACAAAGAAGTTTGAAATAAGCCTTCGAGCCGACCTCGATCGCGCCTCCACTTCCAAAAAGGTAATCGCGGTTGGACCCGGGTCCAAACGCCCACGCCTAGAAGAATTGCTTAAGTGGACAATCATTTTCACCGAGCGTAACCTCGAGCTTGTGTAGATTCCTCACTCTGATGCTTTCATTGTAACTGTGCAAATCGCAGTCCACGACGTCAAGCGAGTCCTCATTGATCAGGGAAGCTCGGCAGAGGTGATGTACTATGACTTGTTCAAAAAGCTTGATCTACCAGAGTCAGCCTTACAACCCGCCAAAGAACCTCTCATCGGATTCAACGGAGCACCTGTTTGGCCACTTGGTCGAATCTTCCTTCCAGTCGTTGTCGACTCAAAAACGTTGAGCGTTGAGTTCATCGTCGTCAATGTACCGAGCCCATATAACTCAATTCTCAACCAAACTTTACTTCTCATCATGCAAGCAATCGCTTCAACCTACCACCAGGTCGTCCGCTTCATCGGCACCAATGGGAGACAAGAAGATCTGCGAGGTGACCAAGTAGCCTCCAAGAAATGCTACGTCTCGGCCATCCACAACTCCACCAAGGCCAAGCAAGTGCAATGGGTTGAAGTCCCAGACATGGCCGTGATTGAAGGCTGCCAGAAAGCTGAGGACAAAGCAGAAGAAGACCTAATCACAATGCCCAATGAGGATGGCTCATGTTTCTTCTTACTCGGATCTTCCCTCAGCGACACCGAACAAGAAGAAATGTTCCAATTCCTAACAAAAAACATAGAAGTCTTTGGCTGGACCCCCAACGAAATGCCAAGAGTTGACCCAAAGTGTATTAGCCATTCTCTCAACATAAAAAAAGACACGAAGCCCATAGTCCAGAAAGCGCGACGATCAGCCACCGAATATGCCAACACCGTAGTGGAAGAAGTAAAACATTTACTGGAAGCCAACGCCATCTAAGAAGTGCAATACCCAACCTGGCTGTCCAACACAGTGGTTGTTAAGAAGAAGAACAGTAAATGGCGAGTTTGCGTTGACTATACCAATCTTAACGACGCTTGTCCAAAGGATTGGTTTCCACTTCCCAAGATTGATCAACTAGTCGACACAACGGCGGGACACGCTCAGCTAAGCTTCCTCGACGCTTACCGTGGCTACCATCAGATAGCCATGGACCCAAAAGACATGGAAAAAATGGCCTTCATCACTCCTTTTGGCATTTTTTGTTACCGCATTATGTCGTTCAGCCTCAAAAACTCAGGCGCCACATTCAACCGAGACATATTCAAGATGCTGCATGCCTAAATTGGCCACACCTTAGAAGCCTACATTGACGACCTCATCGTCAAAAGCCAGAAGGAGTGCAACCTCCTCCAAGAATTAACCGAAATATTCGACATTCTCAAAGTCCACAAGCTCCGCCTGAACCCTGAAAAGTGTGTGTTCGGCGTTGGCGCTAAAAAATTTCTTGGGCATTTTGTTACAAGGCACGGTATCGAGGCCGACCCCAACTAAATCAAGGCCGTTGCAGACTTGCAGCCAACGAGAACAATCAAGGAAGTGCAAAGGCTTACTGGGATGGCAACCGCTCTAAACCGATTCATCAGCAAATCCTCCGACAAATGCCATGCATTCTTCCATGGTTTGAAGGGCAAAAGTCGACGCAATTTTGAATGGATTCCAAATTGCAACTCCGCCCTGGCCGAACTCAAAGAATACCTAAGCTCGGCCCCATTACTGGTAAAAGCGAAGGAGTTCGAGACCTTATATTTGTACCTTGCCATCTCCGCCCACACGGTCAGTTCAGCATTGGTTTGGCGAGTTGGCACAGACGACATGCCCATCTACTTCACTAGCAAAGCACTCCTCCCAGTGCAAACATGCTATCTCCCACTCGAGAAGTTAGCATTTACTCTTGTCTCGGTGGCCAGGAAACTCATGCCTTACTTTCAATGCCACACCATCACCGTCTTAACGGAGTAGCCTCTCAAAGGTCTTTTTCGGAAAGCTGATCTCTCCAATAAAGTCTCCAAATGGGCAGTCGAGTTAGCAAACTTTAACATTCATTTCGAACCACGGACGGCGATTAAGGGGCAGATTCTCGCCGACTTCATCACCGAACTTACACCGGCAGACACGGACATTCTCAACACTCCCACCCCACCCGAACCCATCGCCGAGCACAAAGTTTCACCGAAGCCTTGGAACCTTTTCCAGGGAGACATCTGGCCCCTACATGTTGATGGAGCCTCTAATAGAAATGGGGCAGGGACACGGGTCGTCCTGGTTTCCCCTTACAGGACACTTCACAAAAGTTCTATTAGCATCAACTTCCCTGCCACAAACAATGAAGCTTAGTATGAGGCCCTTCTTACTGGCTTACGCTCAGCGATAGCAATGAAGGTTGATGATCTGGCTGTCTTCTGCGATTCCTAGCTCATATTCAATCAAGTCCGTAGAGACTATGAGGCTCGGGACCCAAGGATGCTGAAATACCAAGCAATAGTGGCCGAACTTACCCAACAGTTCAAGAATTTCAAGATCGAGCAAATCAACCGCGAGCATAACGCCCACGCAGATGCACTCGTTGGCCTAACCTTAGTGTCAAAAGCCTCAGAATTCAAGACAATCAACTTTGGCAGCATTGACCACTCGTCCTTCAAAACAACTCCAAAAGTACTCAATATCAAACTTGGCCCAAGTTGGATGGACGAGATCGTGGCTTTTCTCCAAGATGACACCCTACCCACTGACAAGAAGGAAGCCTACCATATTCGCAACAAGGTCGCCTACTACTGGCTCTCTGAGAGTGGCCAACTCTACAAGAAATCCATCTTTGGACCGTATCTCCTTGTTGTCCACCCAACATAAGTCCCCGATATCCTCGCCGAGCTTCACTCAGGCAGCTACGGCTGTCACTCTAGTGGCCGCTCACTCTGTTAGCAGGCCATAAGCCAAGGATATTTCTGGAAGAACATGAAGAAGGACTGTAAAGAAGTTGTTCACAAATGTCGGTCGTGCCAACTCTTCTCCCTAATTCCTAAGCAACCTGCCAAGAATCTCTCCCCAATAACCAACCCTTCGCCTTTTGCTCAATGGGGACTCGACATTGTGGGCAAATTACCAACCGCACCAAGTGGCTTTAAATACCTCATCACAGCAACAAATTACTTCTCAAAATGGGTTGAAGTCGAGCCTCTGGCAACAATCACCGAAGCCGACGTAGGAAGATTCTTCTGGAGAAACATCATCACTAGATTCGGCGTCCCTTATGCCATTGTATCAGACAACGGGAGCCAATTCGTCGGCAAAGACCTAACTAGCCTCTACACCGAAGTTGGGATTCGCTTCTTCAACTCCACTCCAGCATACCCCCAAGGGAACGGCCAGGCCGAGGCTATGAACAAGACAGTCTGCGTTGGAATCAAGCGTCGGCTAAACTCCAAAAGAGGCAAATGGGCTGAGGAATTGCCACGCATTCTATGGGCTTACCGTTCTACACCAAGGCGCATAACAAGCCAAACACCCTTTTCCATGGCGTTCAGCATGGAGGCCGTAATCCCACTAGAGTCCAAGTTCCCCACTTTGAACAGAGCACTTTAACCCAAAGACCAACAATGAAGTCGTGGAACAGGAGTTGATTTTGGCAGAAGAGAAGCGTGATGACGCTCAATTAAAGCTCGTGGAGTACCAACAGCAAGTGGCCAAGGGATACAACCAAAGTGTGCGAACCAAGACCTTCAAGCCAGATGACTTGGTTTGGCGAAAAGTGGTGCAAGCCAGTAAGAAAACAAAATTTAAGCCCAATTGGAAGGGACCTTTTTGTGTTGTCAAGATTGCTAGTGAAAGTGCTTACGTGCTGGAGGACATGAATGGGAAAGTCCTCACCAACCCGTGGAATGCACAGAATCTGAAGAAGGCATACATGTGATCAACCTTTTCTAGATTCACTCTGTGCTCGGCCACATACTATCATTAGTTAATCTTTGATTTCCCAACTCTACTTTTTGTCAACATCTGGGCTTCGGCCTCATTATCTATTGTGCTTCATCTCAAGAACGGCTTCGGCCCTTAGTTTTTAATTTTTCCTTGTATTCCAACGTTTCTCAATACCAAGAAGAATCTTATTTGGCAATTGACGTCTTCTGCACTTTTTAATCGTATTTCAGTACTTATGTTTTCATAATTTACCCTCGGCAAGTTCTGCCAACCACAAACGTTGACTTTGGTCACACTCACAAATAGCTTTTACGCCCTTGCTTCGGCCACCATCGCTGCCCAAATAGGCAAAAACAGGACATATGGTCCACCGAGCCTAAGACACACATTACGGCTGGAATTTAGGCTTCGGTTCGGCTTGGCAAGACAATAAGGTCTGCCAATGCCTGGTTATACTCACGCTTTGGTGAGCAAACCACCCACAAACGTTCAACATCTCAAGCCCATAAAACCTTAGCTAGGGGCTGGCAGCTTGGCCGAGCCCCAACCACAGGTAGGGGCACCTAACAACTTTTGGTTGCTAACCTAAGTGTTATCCACTAAACTGACACAATGGCCTAGGACAACGCCAAGCCCAGCAACCTATCAACTCTATTTGACCACTCTACTTTGGTCAAGGCTCGGCAACCATCCAACCACAGTTAGGCAATTTCTACTTTGGTCCATATCCAACTATTCAACTGAACCCAAACCAAAGTGGGGGCTACGGACAACTACCATCCAAACAAGCAAGTCTACAAAAAATTGCCAAAGACATAGAAAGGATCAATCAAGTTCAACAAAACTAAAATAGTGCAAATGTGAAACCATGTCATTCATTCAAAGTAAACAAGCGTTGTAGAAAATCCCTAAGCTGTGAGGTACGGCGTGGTATATCGTTCAATGCCGACGGCCCACAAACTATTACATCTGACACGGTAAACTCCAAGCTCAGAGTCGTCCAGTCCAACAAAAGCTAAAAGTTCAAAATCAACAAGTTCATGAAGAAAAATAATACTTTAAACTTGAGTACGTCCTCGGGAGCAACATCAGAAATGGCCTTGGCACCTTTATCAATGGCCTCGGCAACTTTATCAATATTCATGGGCTCTTGCTCGGCGTCCCCAGCCACCTTTTCTCCCCCATCACCAGCCCTCCTCCCATTAGAACCATCTTCACTCTCACCAGTCTTTTTCCCACCTGAGCCATCTCCAGCATCGGCGTCAGCGTCAGTGAGGTCATCGACAGCATCCTCACTCTCGGGAAACTACTTGGGAGGGAGGGGTACACACTCCTCTTCAGTATAAGGAAGGACGAACTTGGGGGTAACTGGGGCTGGAATTGATTTTGTCAAGTTCATATCAGCCTCCAGCTACAAAACTTCACAAGCAGCCTTCACCCCGTCCTTATATCCCATTCGGTACGAGATAGGGATCCTCATCTTAATTGCGTCATTCGCCATCAATCGAGCATCCCTCATATACTTGGCCCCGGATCGGTCAAAACCAGCCTGATAAGCCTTCCCATCTACCTCCTTCATTTTCCTTTTCTCCCTCTTGATCAGCACCCTTCCTACCTCACGCTCGGCCTTTTTCAGCTTCTCGGCCACCTCCTCTTTCTCCTTCTCCAACTCGGCAATTTGAGCCTTTGCCATCTTCAGGCTGCCCTTATAACTCCTCAATTTTCCACGCTCAGCCTTCAAATCCTCATAATAATGAGCCCTTTCGGCCGAAACAAGCTCGGGTCTGTTAGACGCATAGAGCAAAGCTTGTCCAGCCTACACAATAGAAAGAACATAAGCTCGGAAACATTCTCAAAATTAAAAAAAAATGATTGGAAAAGGGTTGGGTTCGGACAATACCTGAACAAGATAAGCACTAGCATGAACCAGGCTCGGCTGGAGGCCTTCTGGAATCATCTTCATATCGTTCAACAACGCCAAGCCTTGAAGAATAGTAGGTGTAGGGGGATGAAAACAATTGGTGCTTAGAACAGCACTAGATTGCAACGGCTTACTCTTGTCACTTCACCGAAACCCTAATCTGCAAAACAGATAAAGGGTGAGCCACTACAACAAAAAAGGTTAAAGACGAGGAAAAAATTTCGTCGGCAATTACTTGATTTTCGTCGCCAAATTGATTGCCGACGAAAAATTTCGTCGTCCCCGTTCGTCATTTTATGTTGGTCGAGAAAGGCCCTTGACGACGAAATTTTTTTTTTCGTCGGCCTTTTTTGGTTTTGGCGAGGAATTTTTTCGTCGTCTATTTTGATATTGGGCGATGAAAAAGTTTTGTCGGCATTGGTTTTTTTTGGCGAGAAAATTTTTCGTCGGCAATTGTGTTTGCAGCAAAAAAAAATTTCCACCCTTATTGCTCACTGTTTTTGCTCCCAGTGGGTTTCGAACTCATGACCTTGCGCCTACAACACCCAAGCCCTTACCACTACACTAGCACAACTTCTATTACTAGAAGACTAATATTTATTATATATACTATTTCTGATTCGTTTTTTTTTTTTTCCAAAACCACCACCTCCACGACACCACCACCCCCACCACCACCACCACCACAATCACCACTCCACCACCACCAGCACAGTCACCATATTCCACCACCACCACCACATCAACAATCACTGCAACCACCACATCACCACTACACCACCACCACCATTCCTACAACTCCACCCAGGCCACCCACCATGCCGCCACCATCGCCAATGGATAACTATCGAAAATTTTAAACTAAACTATGTATAATATATATTACCTTTTATGATTAAATTTTAAACTAAACTATATACGTATATTTTATTTAATATGTATATTTCTATTTATTTTTTATGCTAAATAATATATAAAAAATTAAAAATTAAAAAATATCAGCCAAAAAATTCGGTCAACGCCGACGAATTCTAAAATTTCATCACTAGAAGCCAACCTTTGTCGACGAATTTTTTTTCCTCGCTAAATAGCTCCCCCTATGATGACGAATTTTGAATTCCTCGCTAAAAAGCTGCCCTATGACGACGAATTTGGGATTTTCTCGCCAAAATTTTGCATTTGACGACGAAATTTGGGATTTTCTCGCCAAAAATTTGCATTTCACGACGAAAATAATTTCGTCGCCAAAAACTAAGCCTTTGACGACGAATTTTTTTTTCCTAGCCAATAGCCCTCCTTTGGCGACGAAAATAAATTTCGTCGTGAATTTTCGTCGCCTTAGACCAACTTTGTTGTAGTGAGCGCACCTTTGCCTCTTGTGGCAAAAGCCCTCCAATGCCTAAATTAGTATTGCGTACTAGCAATAAACCCTAATTATCAATAGGAAAGTGAAGAACAAGTGCAATTCTCTACATACCTTTTGCCTCTATGTTAACCTTCGTTTATATAGGCGTATGTATGCTTGCTGCCCAACTATCTGTGCTGCCCTAGGTTTCCTGTCTCGTATAGGAAACCCAAAATATCTTGGATTCTCGTTCCCTTATCAGTTCATTACCTTAGTCCATTTAGGACTCTTTTTCCATAGCTGGCCGAACATCCCACTCCCGTTGGTTATCTGAATGAGATCCTACTTAATTGGGATCTCATTCTTTTATAGGATACTACCATTCTGGAACCTTCTAGAGCGTTCCTACCGCCTTAGATTAAGGTAGTTTTCTCAGTAGTTCTTTTTCTGTTCAGCCATCTCATTGCCGAATAGTCCATCTGGACCAGTGACTTCACATACAACTGGTCTTTATCATTTATTTGGATAAATGACTTCGCATGTCTTTTGTCTTTATGTGCTGATCAGACTGCCTGGACCAATGACTCATATCATTGGTCCATATCGCCGTTCACCGCCCAACCCGGCGGTACGATCTAACGTACTTACCACGTGCTCCCTTATACCACGTGTTCCGCTACTAATTGTATCTGTTTGGGAATATCTCCCTACAATTGCTCCCCAACTTTGCACGTTAACACTGTTCGGGGACAACTGGTAAAGTTAAAGTCTAGACCTTGAGCCAAATTTCTTTGATCCTGGGCAGTCACGGTATCAATACTCATTGATGCTTTTGGCGCCTCAATCACCATACCTTCTCGAGGCAATGATTCCACGTGGCACATTTTGTACGCCTTACATTTAACGTGATCTGACGTTCTAAATGAACGACGTCAGAACGGCATACCTACCATTACCTTTTCTTGTAATGTCATCAGAGGCGTCGTTTCCCCTCCGTTTTCCCTTTGTATTCATTCAAGGGTCCGTAAAGGGTTTTCATCCCTATATTTCAAACCCATCATCTCTCTCTTAAAAACTAGGCGAAAGCTTTCTCCTCCTCCACCATTGCCGCCGTCTGCAACTTGATTGCTTCTCAGGCGATTGCTGCAACAACTCCGTAAGATCCTCATTCTATTTAACCTTACCAATTCCATTTGAGGTCTCGATCTCAAGTTCATTCTGTTAAGGTTTCGTTCAAAACCATTTTCAACATTTCATTCTGCTTTAGGGGTTTTAAACATTACCTATGGAAGATGAGAACGAAAACCCTTTAAAACCCAATAAGTTTAGGAAACTTTGTGAAATCCCCATTACCATGGTGGCATTTAGGATGGAATACAACATTCCTGAAAATGTTGGGCTTGAACTCGCCCCGCTGGGTGTGGATAGGGATGAAGGCTCATGGGATAGAACGTGTATCCCTATCGTGGCCATTGTCGAGGGTGGAGTTCACTTCCCCCTTCACCCACTTCTTCGTCAAGTCTTGAATTGGTATCGACTCACACCAATGCAGGTTTCTACCAACTTCTTTAGGTTAGTAATGGGAGTGGTGGCTTTGAATAGGATTCTGGGTACCCAAATAGGTTTATGGGATATCCAGTGGTGGTACAACATTGTGCTTAACCCTGAGTATTATACTTATTCTTCAAGGTTAGAAAGGTAGAAAAGCGCCTCGTGCTAAACCTGCCTGACTCTGCTCATGATCACGAAATCGATTTCCTCTACGTCACTGGAGGCTTCGAGCCACTGGGGGAGGATGGTCAACTGGTGGGCTTTCATTGCCCCTAAGTATGGGGCTACCCACGTATGTTCCTAATTCGCTTCGTAATTCTTGTTTAGTGCTTTCTCATAGCTTCTTCATGTTTCTAAATCATGTTTGCACTTGAATTCTGCAGCGGATAATGCTAACAAACATCCAAGACGTGAACCTAGCTACGTTCGAATAGCAAAAATCAACAGGATTCTCAGGTACGCAGGAGAGCCTAAGACATTAACAGCTCATCGGGGTCGTGACGCGAACGTCCTATTGGGCTATGACCCTACCTACAAAGGTTTTATTAACAGAAGGCTAGCCAACCCAAGCACCAGTGCTACCTCAACTTCGACTACTCCCCAATCAAGAAACCTGAGGTCAAGCGTCGGCGTAATTGTTGTTGGGCAACAAGGTGAGGTACCAATTTCCGAAGGCATACCGTTACCACGCTTGAGACTCAGGAGACCCACACAACGACAAATAGAATAGCCGGTCCCCAACTGTGATACCAGCCAGTCCTCATCATCTGGGTATTCTCGCTCCCTCCTTTATCAGGTACGATGACTCGCCAACCCATGAACTTAAGTTCACTTCTTACTGTCTCTGCTCGGGGACGCGGTGCTGGTAGGGTGGCATCGACCGGGCATGCTCCCCTTGCACCTCGTCGTAATAGAGGGGGTTCTGCCCATTCCTTTTCATCTCCTTGGGGAGCAGACACTGCTCCCAATGGCAGCGATGCCCACCGAGACAAACATCCTAGACCCGAAGACCCAACTGGCTCCGCCGGGCAGGTCGGCATGTCCAACCAACTGCCTCTCTGGCCGAGTGCCCAAGCATTTTCGGAAGTCTGGACCCTCAGCACATTAGAGGCGACCAGCCCATCAACATTGGGGACAGTGCAAGCTCTTCGAAGACCGCGCTGGCCCTTGCTCAAGGCCTACTTTTGCCGGTAGATATGCAAAAAGAGTCTTTGTCTCCTCCAGATCACCTTGTCTCCACTGGTCTTGTCAGCGGGATCAAGGTAAAGTGATCTTGTACCATTTCCCAGATCATGAATTTTCCTTATATCCTATTAGTTCTCATCTTCTACCCTGCACTTGGTATTTCTCAGTTTATTCAGAAGATGGGAGTATTAGGCCAAAAACTGCAGGAAATTGAACCCGAACGGAACAGACTCCTGAGGGACAACACCAGGCAGCTACAGACCATTTCCAAGCCTGAAAGAGAGAGAGAGAGAGAGAGAGAGAGAGAGAGAGAGAGAGAGAGAGATAAAGCAAAGCTAGAAGTTGATGGAATGAAGGTCAAGCTTGATACTGTAGAGGATAGCCTTAGCCTTGCATTATCTGAAATTGATAACACCAAGAAGGCAGCCTATGAAGATGGATACCAAAAGGGTTTTGATGCGGCAATGGCATGTTATGTCGATCAAATGCCAGCAATTCAGGATCAAATCTGGGCGGCGTGCTGGGAGGCATGCCTAACAAAGGTTGGTGTCCCAGAAGATTCTCCTCTATGGGTTGCAAAATGATCTTCCGAGCAACGGCACTCTTGCATCTCATGATCCTATTGAACAACAAACTGATGATGTCGAACAACAGATTGACAAGTTTGCTGAAGTTGATGAAAGTACACCAAATGAATCTCTGGGAGCCATCGCTGAACGTTCACCTGTTCGGGAGGGGACCAATGATCCCATCAACACGTCAACATGATTTTTTAAGAAGCTCAGTAATTCAGCCCATTCTTCTACTGGTAGTGATTCCCCAATTAGAAAATACCTTTCAGGATCAGTCTCATTGATCTATATTTTCTTCAGGCCTTCAATTACTCTTTCAGCTAGATTTCGTCCGACATCCTCAATAATCGGTTGATCTGGTACTTCCACCGTGTGTACCTGGTGGGCCTTTTGGATTTTCTTGATGATAGAAATCAAGCACTGTTGAACCACCTTTTGGTTACCCTTGATCTTTTCGATCCCATTGGACCCTGGAAATTTCACCATATGGTGATAAATAGTGGAGACGGCCCTCATCTTATGCAACCTGGTCCTCCCTATAATCACGTTATAGGAAGAAGGAAGATCTGTAACAAAAAATCTGTCCTCAAGACTACTGATCCAGCCCGAACGGGCAATGTTACTTTTCCAAGGGGCCAAACGGCCCCTGCACTAAACCCAATCAAGGGTGTTATAGATTGCTCCAAGTCTGTCTGGGCCAAACCTAATTTCTTGAATGCATCGTAGTATATTACCTTTGCACAACTCCCTGAGTCTACCAAAATTCTCTCAATGTCATATTCCCCAATCCGTAGGGTTATGACGAAAGCATCATTGTGGAGCACTTGGACTTCTCCCAGATCCTTATCTGTGAACGCTATGCTTTCATTGCATATATCATTTCCTCGCCCTCTCTTGTTTCCCAATCGCACAACATGCTGGTCGTGTTTGATTTGCCCTTAGAGCAGCCTAACCTCATTTCTCGTATAAGGTGTGGCCAACCCATGTATGATATGGATTATCCCCTTAGGATTCTACTCGTAATTGATCTCTAGGGTTTTCCTTTATCTTTGGGGTCTTCCTGGATGAATTCCTTGAGATAGCCCCGGGAGACTAAATCATCAAGGTGCCTTTTAAACATTTCACAGTCTTCGGTCATGTGACCCCAATCTTTGTGGTAGCTGCAGTGCTAATTCGTAGCACGTTTTGCATCTTTATCTCCTCCCAGACTTGGGGGCCATTTGAAATAAGGCTAATTCTTTATTCAATAAATAATCCTATAAATCGGTTCCTTCCAAACCATGTTTATTAAAAAGGACTTAGAATCAAGTGCTTGTTTTTCTTTGTATGGCCCTTTCTTAGCCTACTCGTATTCTTTCCTTTCTCGATAGGTTTTGGGCTCTGGTTTATCAACTTTCTTTGTTGATAACTTAGGCTGTTCGGCCACAGCCTTGCCATCTTCTCGAAGTATATCATCTTCCATTCTGGCATGTTGTTCAATTCACTCCATCAGCTTAGCCAATGTTGCCACCGGATGCATATTCAATGACCGGCGCAACTCTCCCCGAACAGGCAAGCCAGTTTTGAAGGTTGCAATCGCATACTCTTCACTGCAACTTTCAATCTCGTTGAAAGTCTCCCAATACTTCTTAGCGTAGTCCCTGATCGACTCGCTTTCTGCCTGCTTCTTGGTGGAAAGGCTTTCGAACATCTTTGGGGCTCTTCAGCTTGTCAAGAACCGAGCAGTGAATTTCTTGGCCAGATGCCTCCATCCACGTATGGAGCGCGGGGACAATTTATGGAACCAAGATAAAGCCACCTTTCCGAGACTTGAAAGGAACATCTTGCACATGATGGCATCATCCCCATCGTGCATGAACATAGCCTGCTGGTAGTATGTGAGCCATGGGGTCTGCTTTTGTCTCGTAAAGAATGAACATACTGTGTTTCACTCTACTCGGCAACTTCCTCTTGTAGTCTCCTTACAAAGGGGGAAGCCGCTATGTTGCTTAGGGCCTTCCGTGTTGCTTCTCGTGTAGTCATTGTTCCGTCCTTAAGTTCCTTGGTTTTGCGAGCCACAATCTTGGCCCAATCAGCATCAGGTCTCTCGTACCTGTCCCAGTGATGTTTCCTGGTCTCCTCCTCCTCAGGGATGGACTTCCGCCTCTGCTCCTCCTTTTTCGTGAAGAAGCCCTTCGCCTTGGGGTGGGACTCCTACTCCTGCTCCTTCTTCCTCGTGAAGGAGCCTTTTTATGGATTATCAGACCTTGCCTGTCTCCCCTGGAATTCCTTCGTGAAAGTCCAGAATCTTCTGAGTGTTCTCATACCTGTTGTAACTCTCGTATCTCATACTCTCAATTTTTGATTAAACAAGCGAACTCCTTGATCTCCCTTCTCTTTTTATCGAGGATATCTTCACTGTTGTGTATACTCTATGAATGTGCAACCGACTCTCCTCTTCAGTGGGACTTGCTCCTTCTCGTGGGCCTGTGGCCGTCCTGCTCTCTCTGTCCTTGGAGTCATTTAGGAATATCAGATGGTCATCTCTGCTTGTTGTTTTCCTGCCATAACTGTCATTGGGCTTTCTCAGAGCCCTTAGAGGGTATTTATATCCTCCCCCTCCCGTCGGGTGTCTTGGGTCAAGTGGCATTAATGGATTTCCTTCCACCATGGTTGTTTTTCAAAGGGAATTCTTTCATTTCCCATAGACAGCGCCAATTGTAGGGGGATGAAAACAATTGGTGCTTAGAACAGCACTAGATTGAAACGGCTTACTCTTGTCACTTCACCGAAACCCTAGTTCGTCGTTGGAACCCTAATCTGCAAAACAAACAAGGGGTGAGCGCACCTTTGCCTCTCATGGCAAAGGCCCTCCGATGCCTAAATTAGTATCGCGTACTAGCAATAAACCCTAATTATCAGTACGAAAGTGAAGAACAAGTGCAATTCTCTACTTACCTTTTGCCTCTAGGTTAACCTTTGTTTATATAGGCGTACGTATGCTTGCTGCCCAAGTATCCGTGTTGCCCTAGGTTTCCTACCTCATATAGGAAACCCAGAATATCTTGGATTCTCGTTCCCTTATCAGTTCATTACCTTAGTCCATTTGGGACTCTTTTTCCATAGCTGGCGGAATATCCCACTCCCATTGGGTATTTGAATGAGATTCTACTTAATCGGGATCTCATTCTTTTACGGGATACTACCATTCTGGAACCTTCTAGAGTGTCCCTGCCGCCTTAGCATTAAGGCGGTTTTCTCAATAGTTCTTTTCCTGTTCGGCCATCTCATTGCCGAACAGTCCATCTAGACCAGTGACTTCACATGCAACTGGTCTTTATCATTTATTTGGACAAATGACTTCTCATGTCTTTTGTCTTTATGTGTCGATCAGACTACCTGGACCAATGACTCCTCATGTCACTGGTCCATATTGCCGTTCACCGCCCAACCCGGTGATTCAATCTAACGTACTTACCACGTGCTCCCTTATACCACGTGTTTGGCTGCTAACTGTATCTATTCGAGAATATCTCCCTACAGTAGGGGCGAGCCCGGGCTCCAACTTAATGTTGTCGTTGATGGACACCACCCTGCCCTCGGACATTGTAAATGAAGGTGCAAACTCCTGCATTATCGTTTGGCCAGCCGAACCCCTAGACTTTTCCACAGCCTTCAAGCCACTAATAGTTGATGACTCGGTTTGACCTTTCTCATTTAGGATTGGAGTCGGTGGTTTGATTGGAAAGAAATCTTGAGTGACCTTTTGCCTCTTTTCTGTCGGCCCAGTAACATCAGCCTCCTTTTGCCGAAGCACAGCGCCGGCCTTGATGTTCACTTAGATTATGTTTCTTTTTCCCATCTATGCTCTGAACTTAGGCACAATGGTCTGGAAAGGAACATTGATACCTGGGAGGTTAGCTATCTAACTCTCCTAAAACCCGAATTTTGTTGGCTTCTTGAATGAGGGGAACTTCACCCTCGGCTCGCCCCCCTTCTTGCTCTACCTCGGTTTGTGACTTTTCCTTTGTTGCCCTCCACCCTTGTTTTGGCCACCAACTTTATTGCTCTACCCCGCTTCCTTCTCCTTCCTCCTAAGCTTTCCTTTGTATAAAGGAATGTAACCTAACAAGGTCGGCGCGTCTCGACAAGCTTATGCCTTCAAGATATCCACATGCTTCTCGACAGCCAAAGATTGCTGAGTCTTTGTAATGGATTGGTGATCTGCAAATAAAATTGATAAGTAGGACTGGTAAAATAGACATACATAGGCGAAATTTGGCCTCGGCAAAATAAAAGAAAGATAAACTACCTGGAAAGTCTTTTATCTTCGGCACAGCGTACCTGCATACGGACTAGTCGCCGAACTCATAATTTTCGTTAACTTGAACATAGAGATTAGCCCACTTATCAGTGCCAGGCAATCCATCTATTAAGGGCTGTTTATCCCTACGTGTTGACAAGTACCGACGCTCGGTCTGGCCGTGCTTAGACATAATATATGTGTGAAAGAGGTCGGCGACCGTGAACTCTAGGTTATGGAGCTCTTTCAACTTGATCACAGACATCACTATCCTATAACTATCGATAGCAAAGAAATGGGGGCCCAGACTAATCCGAGCCAGTAGTTCCCTCAAAAACGGGTGAAGAGGGAACCGAAGCCTAGCCTCACAGATAGCCATCAAAGGAACTGTGATTTGCTCAGGATGGTGTTCTCTCTTGTCTTGGATCTGGTTGCTGGCCACCTGGCTAATGACCACATCGTCTGGAATGTTGTACTCTCAGCAAAAATTTTCATACTCACCAGATTCGCCACTAAAGAAGTGGGCATGGGGGCACACCGGACCCCTCTCGTAGAGGTCGGCAACCTCCCAATCCTCAGATAGGACTTCACTGTGCCCATAATGCATGATGGTGGACGCTTCAACTCGAGAACGAAATCTCGAGTCGGCCTCAGGACCCAACTGAGGCTCAGCCTCGACGTGGGTGGACAGAGACGACAAGTTTTTAGGCTCGGTAAGGAATTCATCCTCACCATACTCTTGAACACTCTCGGCGTTAGAATCTTAGGAATCCTCGGACATGTTGGATGCAACAGATGAATTTTGGCATCGGCTTGTAGCCCTATTCAACCACTCTCAGATTATGGAATCACCAGAGTCATCTCCCGAGCTCGCGGAATCAAAATTAATGACTATCACCGAGTGAGCTAGACCTAACAAAACAATAAGAAAATAATGAGGAACCTCGTCGTCGGCTAAAAGGCAAGGATCTCACTACGTTTGGCTACCTTACTGGCCCACCTTGCTTCTCTCTATAAAGACACAAGCTCGGGAAACACTAAGACTAGAGTTTTGAGGCTCGGCCTGCCTCAGCATTGGCCAAGCCCACCAGCATCGAAGCTGGGGCTCTGAAGAACAAGATGAAGGAGAAGTTGAACAGACGATTCGCCTCTGCTTTCGTACTGTTCATACGGAACTAAGAGTCGCCAGAAACCCAAAGAAGCGGTGTAAAAGGGGATAAAAGCTACATAAACATAAAGAAAAGCAAAGATCGAATGTATACCAGGAGTTTTTTGGAAATCTGACGACAAATCGATTAAGGAATCAGATTTGAGGTGAGTGGAAGGCTTCGAACGAGCTCTATGATGGAGTTCTAGAGAGAGAGAGAGAGAGAGAGAGGATGCAACGCTTCTCTCTCCTCTCGTTGCCCAATTTATAGACAAGGGTTGGAAATTGAATTTCCCGCCCATTCTGACACCACCAAACCAGTAACCAATCGACATTTGATGCGTGGCATTGATGGGACAACCTAGCAGAACACCTCCACTCTTCTGGTGTCCTTTCAGCCAGCCGCACTCAAACAGGAAATGACACCTGGCGTTTTCTCATTGGTATTCAACTCTGACAATAGCTACTACTCCAAAGATATGGATGAATGAGGCTCAGCCGAATCTCATCGATGATTCATGATTCGGTGGTCAGCGGGTTCGGCAAAGGTCCAATGTCAATCCCTACTACGCGCTCGGCTCCAGCAAAGATTGAGGGGCTATTGTAGCAGGCCGAACATAACTGTCTGTTCTTATCTCTAATAACTGGGCCCAGTCCATTTGTAGCCATACCTGAGCCGGGGCTTGGCTTAAGCCGAGGTCCGTCGGCCATCAACATTCTACTCGCTTCACGCCCGGCGATGGGCGTTTGTGACTTAGGCTCGGCCACCTTCAGGGAAATAACCTAGTCAATAAGATCTCCACATGGGTCGCCCACTAGGCATGGCCAAGTATGGGGGCTCGGCCACCGCTGAGTCACGTGCTGAAGCAGTTATGTCAAAAGATAATGATGAGCGCACATGGGGGTGCCAGCTCACATCAAAGCGGTTACCAAATCTACTCGGTGGTGTCACAATGACATCATTCGGCTTGTGCAAAGCACATGCCCGTACTTGAAAAGCTAGCCAAGGAGACTCTAAATACTTAAGGATCTCAACCCTAAGAGGTACACACTGATCCCTACCCATAAACCCTAGTCTCTTTCCTCTCTCTCTGCACATACTTATCCTCTCACCGGAGGGCCTTGCCGAGCAGCCAGGCCAGGTCTTAGTCTTGTGTTCACTGTGCAAGTTAGGAGAGAAGGTTAGACGATCCCTGAACCAGTCGAGGAAGGATTCGTATCGAGGATAACGGGCCACACAGATTATGCTTCCTTTTGCCCTAGCCTTTTCCATGCTTTCTTTCTTCTTCTTTTCTATCTTGGACTCCGTTTGGGTGTAACCCAGACTAAAGGCGAATTGATTGAGCAGGAAGTCAACCATTTGTGGGATGCCTTGTGATTTTTTGCCTAAACCCAATCCAAGGAAGTAGTTCTGCTTCTTCATCATTCGTATGGCGAGGGTGCTTACGTAAAAACTTCTTTCAGCCATCAAAGCTTACACGACAGTTGCTTCTTCAAGACTGAACCCAGTAAGAAAAGTTTCCTCTGCCTTGGCTCCCACTTCAAGACGTATGTTGGCGGTGCCTATTCCCAGCTTGTCGAGGGTTCTTTGAGGGCACACATTCAAAGCGGATCCATTATCCACCAAAACCAACGGGATCCACTTAGTAAGACACTTGAGGGAGATGTATAGGGGATTGTTGTGTGCAAGACCTTTAGGAGGCAGATCCTTGTCAGTGAAAGCTATTGTTGGTTTCAGGGCTTTGGATGCCTTTATGAATCCTACCAAATCCTCAAGGGTGATATCGATGGGAACTTTGGCTTTTCCCAAGGTCTTGACGAAGGAATTACGGTGCTCATAAGAAGACATGAGTAATCCCCAGATAGAGATATCAGCTCAGATTTTCTTCAGTTGTTTCAAGACCCTGTCTTCTTCAGGTTCCACCATTTGACTTTCCTCCTCTTCTTCTATTACTCGGGTTGTGGCTGAACTTTCTCCAATGAGATTAGGAGGTTTGTACACTCTTCCACTTTGAGTGAGATGGCCTATTTCTTCTTCTTGGGTGCCCCAGGGGTCAGCTGGCTCAATTCTTTTAGTTTCCCAATCGCTTGGCAGGGCTTGGGGCATTTCCAACCACCAATCCCCATTGTCAATTGCCTAGATGTAGGGAAAGTTGGACTCTTCTTCAAGACACCCATTATCCTCAAGGAAGATCAAAGATGGTTTGGCTTGGGTATTGGGGATAATGTATTGGGTAGGATTATATGTGGAGTTGTAAGATAGGCTTATAAGATTGATGTTTTTCGAGGTGGTGGTTCAGCATTGTGAGTGGGGAGCAGGTTGAATTGTACGTTGGGTTTGGGTGGCTTTATAGCTTGGCTGTCAATGAGATCCTAGATATCATGATGGAGACGCATGCAACGGTCTGTCTCATGCCCAGGGTGTTGGTGGTAAGCGCATTGTTTGTTGGCATCATAGTTTGGGCCATGAGGTGGCTGAAGAGGTGGGTTGTTCAAGGGCTTGAGATGCCCTTGATGACTCAGAATGGCTAAGGCTTGGGATGAGGTCATACAGAGAGGGTCAAAGTTGCGGCATGGGCGATTTGAATTTTGGGATGAGCTAGCTTGGCTTAAGGTGAGACTGGGTCAAGAGCATTTACGAAGGTACGAGATGTGTGGGTTAGGAAGGTTTTCTTTGGTGAAGGTGCTTCTTCTTTCCCAGTGAGCCCCAGTTTGATCCCTTCTTTAATCTGCAGTCCAGTAGCATGTAGGCATTTGAAATCAATGATAGCTTGAGTGTAGATATGCTTGAGATATTTGGATTGCAGATTTTTGACAACTATCCTCACTTAATCTTCCTTAGAGGGACGGTTCTTCATCTTGGTAGCTTTTTCTCTCCATCTAGCCACAAAGGTAGCAAAGTCTTCGTTTGACTCTTGCTTGGTCATCTCCAAATCTTGGGTGGTTAGCTCAATTTGGACATTGTATGCGTATGGCTTGACAAAAGCATTGGCAATTTGTGGCCAAGTTTGATAGTGCACAAATTCCATAGTGAGAAACCAATCGAGAGCGCTTCCAGTGAGAGTCCTTTGAAATAATTGAGCGATGAGCTCATCACTCAAACCCATTAGCTTTAGGGTGTTGATAACATGGCGGACATGGCTGGCTGGGTTACCAATTCTGTTGAACTTCTCAATGTTTGGCATTTTGAATTTCTCAGGCAGTTGAGAATCAAGAAAAAGGCAAAGTCCCTCAAAGTTCAGAATTTGGTCCCCCTGGGAACGGGCCAAGACGTGTTTGATCTCCTTAGTTGCTTGGCCAATTCAAGATTTTTTGCCAATACCACTTCATGAGGATTCTTTGCTTCTTCCTCGCCTTTCTTGTCTTCAACATCTTTTGCTGCTTTTTCGGCTAGTAAATAAGTAATTTGAGCTCGGAGTTTAGCTATAGTGGCGTTATTGTCTGTCATTCTTGAAATGGGAGTGGGAGATAGCTTGGTGAAGCTTGAGGATTGGTAGATGATCGGGTTTGCTGAGAAGATGACTGCGAAGTCCTTGGAAGTGATTGGGACCATTGCGGTGAAGGTGTTTTGACAAGCGAGAATGACAGTCGTGATGGCTATAAAGACCTCTGTTTGGTGTGCCTTCGGGTGTTATAAGAGTATAAAACTGGTTGTGGTTGCTTTTTTAATCTACCTATTGTGCTTGCATGAAAAGTAAAATACCTACAAGTCAGTACTTGGTTATATAGGGTTAGAATTTGGGCTAAAAATCCCAACCCTTTTGCACAAAAAGAGATGCTATAACAACAAAATATACAAGTTGTGAAGAAGAACTTCAAAGCAAAATGTAGGAAAATTCCTTATCCTACAGGTTCCTGTCTTATTTTGATAAGTTCTATAGCTCTCTAACACATGCAAGGTTTGGGTAGTCTCAAGGGTGCTCCGTTGTCAAAAGGGCACCAGTCCTTTCACCAGCCCATCATAGGCAGTAATTGGATGATTCCTTTTTTGATATACCACTAGGTACAAGTGACTGTGGAGTTTGCTGGAACCCCTAACATAGCCCGTGACATGGCGAGATATTAGGTGAACTCAACGAGGTTGCCCGCTCAATGTAAATGATAGAAGAATTAGATAAAGCATGTATTACGGCTCTCAAGTCCCCAGTAAAGTCGCCAAAAACTGTAGACACCTCCCAAACGAGGCATCGCCATAGAGATTGATCGTTGCTGTTTGTTTGGTTGTTTGCTTCATAAACCAAGATCGTGGATATTCCCATGTCTAGGAACATCGCCACACCATAGCGGTTATCATCAAAATAGAGTCGCCACCTAGTTTATAAAACTAGGAAAAACAAGTAGAGATTCAGGGTGGAGTAGCCAAAAGTACAATAAGGGGAAGGTGTTAGGCACCCCTCTTTGCCCAGTCGTGAGACTAGCCCATAATTGTTCGACACATGATTAATGCTTGCTTTATTTAATTCTAAACAAGTAATCTGTTTAATTAGATTTTACACAGTTAATGGTGAGCCGAGATAATAATTGAAAGCATGCATTAGCAAAACAGGATAAAACAAATCCGTCCCAGGGAGATGGATCCCGCGACTGGTGAATAGATGTCACAGCCGAGGGATCCTCCTACTTTGATGTACCGGCCGATGGATCGAAGACCCAGCCGATGTTCTTCCTCACACCAAACTAAATGATTAGCTAAAAATCAAGATGTTATGATTACTATATAAAGATAGGAAATAAACCAAACCATAGGCCCATGGGCCTCGCCGCGTTGATCCTTCAGTTGCTTAATTGTTTCTGATTAGAAGGGATTGACTGATTTTCTTCTCGAAAACCCTAGGGTTAGGGTTTGTACTTCGGGATTTGATCGTCGGATCACGGCTGCCTTTAGGAGGTTAGCGCTTTTGTAGAGGGGATATGAGAGAGTATATATGCATAAGTTTGTGGCTAGAGACGGTGTATGAACATGTTAATTTCAGAACCCTAAGGGCCCTTTATATAGGTAATTGGTGACTCACTCCAACCAATCAAAATGCACGATTGAATTAGTAATGTAGGGCTACACAAACTCTTCATGACAATCACTTTACGTAGCCCGAATGCATCAAAATTTGGCTGCTAGGGTTTTGAGGATTGGATCAAACGTATGACAAAACATTCCAGAATCTGGAATATAGATGATTTGGAGGCCAATTAAAGGATTTGGCGGTCGAAGGATTGATTATGCTGCCGAAGAATCGATCTGGCTGTCGAGGAATTAATCTCTCAGGGAGATTTTCAAGCAACATGTTTCACAGGTGAAAGAATGATGTTGAGGCCGTGAGATCAATGTTACGGCCGAAAGATAGATTTTCCTAGGATTCTATATTTCTGTCTGAAATGTTATTTGGCTCTGGATTGGGTCCTCTAAGTGGTTAAAAGTACTCACCATAAGTCCATGGGTTCACGAGAAGTCAATCAACAATCACTGTATCCATATCATCATCGGGATGGTCCCCAAGGTGGGACTAGAAATAATCGTTAGGCCAAATTGGGGTGTCTACACCCGCTCAAGCGTTCATAATGGCTGACACTCCACAAGACCAAGTCGCTATTCTGGAGGCTTCCAGCAAAACATGTGCATCATGTAGCAAAGGGCTGATTAGGCTGAGGCTTCTATGGCCAGCTTGCATGCACTGATAAAAAATCGACTACCGCTGAGAGTTGAGGCTGGAGCTGAGGAGGAGAGGGCCAATCCCGATCTCAAAGTTCAAATTCCTCACCCTGAAGCAGCTATTCCCAATCCTGAAATGGCTGCATTGATAGCTAAGATGGCCAAGCTGAAGGAGACTGTCTCGAAGTCTGAAAAGATCAATGCGGGAGGAATAGACTTGGATCGACTCTACTTGTATCCTAATGCAAGGCTCCCTGAGAGGTTCAAAATGCCCGACTTTGTCAAATTCGATGGGAGTGGTGATCCAAAGACTCATCTATTGGGCTATCATGCTGCCATGAAGCTACTAGGAGTGGAAAGTGAGACCATGTCTCAACTTTTCCCTCAAACTCTCTTTGGGCCTGCCTTCCATTGGTTTCTGTCACTAGACATCTCCAAAAGAAGAACTTGGGAAGACATAAGGGTTGTCTTTGTCTCGCAGTAAATCTACAACTCCCAACTCAAGATGATTACTCAAGAGTAGGAATCTACAAAGATGGAAGCAAAGGAGTCGTTTGTTGATTTTATCAAAAAGTGGACAAGCAAGGCTGCTTTAATGACTAATCACCCAAGTGAGAGGGATTAGATTCGTATCATCTCCTGAAACCTACAACCCGGCTATGCCAAGCATCTTGTGCTGGTTCAAGCATCTACCAACTTTGAGACTTTCTTCGAGTCTGGTTTGGCCATCGAGGAGGTGCTGCCAAGAGGAGAGTCCTTTTCTTCCTCTACTCAGAAAGTGAAGCCATGGCCCTATTTTGGAAATAGTAGTGCACTGTTTGGTAACAACATCCACTTCAATACAGCTACAAGTGGGAGCGATGCTCCGGCTTTCAACTCCAATCGCACTGCTGATATCAAACAAGTTCAAAATGCTCAAAATAGCCGATTCCAAACCCAACCTCAGAACTTCTCTGCCATTGAAGCACCTTTGTCTGCTATGATGGAGAAGCTTTTCCAATCCGAGCATCTCAAGCCTTTAACCCTAACTCCCTCACCCAAAGTTCTCCCTGCCAACTACAGTGCTAACCATTTCTATGGCTTCCATCAAATGTCTGGTTATATCACTGATAATTGCTTGTGTCTCCGCCACGAGATATAACATCTCATTGACAATGGTACTGTTCAAATACCACCAAAGCCCAATGTCATTTCCAACTCCTTGCCTCAACACAAGTCTGACCCTCTGGTTGGTCAGACATACATCATCTCAAATCAAGCCAAGCTCCACCATACTCAACCCTAGCCACTATATTATCCCAAAAACTCAATCCAAACCGATTGTGTCTATCCTGTCTAAACCCGATTTTGGCATGATGGCCATAGGTTGCGAAATAGAAGATGGGACTGAAAGTTGGGAAGCACTGGTTGAGGACCGGGCCGATCAATCGAAGGAAAGCACTGACGGACTGAGATCATTTGATCATGGGAGCACCAAGTAGGTTTGGTTGAAGAAGCTAAGGGAGCCAAAGTGTAGTTGCTTGGGCCAGATATCTTCTAGATCCTACCTCTCTGTGAGGAAGCCAATGATAACTACAAAAGTTGCATTTTCCAATCACGTCTAATTTGCATCGACACTTTTGAGTCTGAGTCTGACACAGTGTCTGTCAAGTCGTCTAAGTCTAGCTCTGAGTTGATGTAACGCCCCGAATTTTGGGTACGTTAAATAAAACATTTTATTATAAAAACGAAGCGAGTCCAACTCGTTATTACATCATAAACCTTACAAAAGTACTTTTATTCAAATAACAAAGGGATCTAAGGTTCCTAACTACAGTTCTTCTTGCTTCTCCATTCTAGCCAGCTCCTCGGCTCCGAACGCCTCCAAGGTGAATAGTTCGCCCTGTTCGTCTATCAAATCTGACATATTATACCGGCGTCGCCACCCATATAATATGCCAGGGTCACCACAAGGCAACACCATGAGCTACGAAGGCTCAGTAGTAAAATCCTACTTACTAATCCTTAATTTATGAACGAATATCATAATAAAACATCGATTTCCACATGATACGTATATAAGCAGTAACAAAAGGCAGAAGCAATATCATATCCACATTCATTTCGTAATTATCGTCGGTGTCCAAGATCCTCGAAGTTCTTCCTACGTAACCCATCGTAGACCGTGTTGTTATTACTACCTTTCTTTTCCAAAGTCTCCTTTTTAACTCACCCAATCTCGGTTCCGCTGCGCCGGGTTCCCGAGCATCCTCACAATGGTTCCGCCGCGCCGGGTTCCCGTTGGCACACAAAACTTGCATTGGCTCCTCTCCACGGATAACAAAGCCATATTACCAATAAGGCTACCACGTCCGGCCCTATTGGCAATCTTCACAAAGGGCTACCAAGTCCGGCCACCTTGTGGTTTTCACAACCCACGCAATGGGCTACCAAGTCCGGCCACATTACGAGTTTTCATTCACACAACGGGCTACCAAGTCCGGCCACGTTGCGGTTTTCATAATCCACACGATGTGCTACCAAGTCCGGCCACGTTGCGGTTTTCATAATCCACACGATGTGCTACCAAGTCCGGCCAC
>BPLS01000129.1:1229847-1256661 GCA_019656275.1 Rhododendron kiyosumense
TCTCTCTTCTCTTTTCTCTAATTTTGAATTTCTGATCATGAGGTGGAGGGAAGGGAAAGGGGTAAACGCGAACAGACCCGGGGTGGTTTTTCTTTTTTCTTTTTACAAAACGACGTTATTTTGTGCTGACGTCAGCAGTTGTGTGAGTTGTTGTGCTGGGTTGGTTGTGTGTGTAGCATTTCCGTTATTTTATATGGACCCTTCTACAAAAATAGATGAGGGCCACTGATAGCCACATGGGGCCGACTCCGGACCCCACATGGATGATCCGAGCCGTTCAATAATTTTATTTTTAAAAACCGAGTGGGCCCACCGAAAATTAGCTCAATCCAATATGTGTAGATACTCGATCCAATCTTTTATTTTTTCATTTAGATTCCAAATTTGTAAAAAAATGGAAGATTCGATCAAGCTCCTCCACATATTGGATTGAGCTGATTTTTGGTGGCCCACTCAGTTTTTTTTTTAAAATTATTATACGACTCGGATCATCCATGCGGATCTAAAGTGGACCTTCTTGACCGTTGGTGGCTATGGTCGGTTTCTTTAGAGTTATCGCTATTTTATTATAGATAGAGATAAACAATGTCACAGACTCATGTCACTGACCTTTTTAGTCCCGGCCCAACTGTGGTGAAGCTACAAAAGTGGGATATTGTTGGGGGTAAAAGGATATAACGTAGATTCGATATAATTTCTGCCTCAGTTCCAAACGGAATAATGGTAACAAGTTTTGCCTGAAAAATAAATGGCATACAAGGGATAGTGGGACACATCCACTCCACTTCTATGTAAAACTCATTGTTATCACCTCTCACAAACTTTTGTAAGCCCCACATTGCAAATTGGTATACTTGACCGCCGAGAACCTTATATAAATTAGAAAAACACACCTATATATATCAAGGAAACTTAGACTAATTACAAAATACGAATAATGACCTAGACAAAACATGAAACATAATAATAGAACCAAAAAATTATGGCAACATAATATTAGAATATTATGTTAACATTCATTATTTTTTTGAAAAATAAAAAAATAAAACACTGCAACAAATAGAATAATGACCCTAAAAGATGATTGTATGTTGTTGAGGTAACACATCCTCCTTTTACGATGGGGCCCACTAAGACTTGGAATCGTTCTTTTCATGTAAATCATCAGTTGATATTATCCATGAAAAAATCAGACCGAACGAAATCAATAGTTAATTATATAATCTGATGACATTCTTATTCAAAAAAATAGAACTCCTATTTAAGATATCAAATCACATCCACACACACACACAAAAAAAATTAGTTAATATGGTTTGGACGATAGAAAACTGAATTTTAAGGTCAATGTAGTCAAATAATAAGCTTGTGTCCGATCAATTTCAATTTTATTTACATACGTATCCAACTCGACGAACTCAACAAGATAACTGACAGACTAACGATTCCGATAAGATGATGGACTAACTCCTTCTTTAACTCTTACACCAGAACCCATTCCAGTTGTATCAAAGGAACAAAGAACAAAAAAACACACAATAATTGAGAACATAAGCCAAACAAATGGAGGAGAACATATGAATGCACATAGTTGTATGTGTCTGTTTGTGTGTTTGGATACAATCTAAGAAAGAGGAACGAAATGAATAAAAACGCACATGCAGGCGATATTGTCCGGCCCATTTCATGTTTTTTCCGGCCCCACTTCAATAATTGAGACACTTCGATTTTTATGAGTGAAACATCAATTACACCAAAAATCAAATTAAGAAGATATTTTGATATGCTTTTGGAATAAATTTAATTATCTTGAGAAAAATGGATTTTGACCCAATGTTGCAATTCTTTTCCTAGTACAAATGAGTTCTAAAATCATATCAAACAATATCTAATTAAGATACTTTTTGGCGTGATTTGTATTCTCTACGATGTCTAAATTAAAAGATAAACAATCCCGATTATCAAAGTGGACTCGAGCAGGGCTAAGAACATGCAGAGAGTATCATCCAGTCCTGCTGCGGGATTGGAGAAGATCTGTATCAAATACAAGACAATGGAGAGTTCACCGATACTAACCATAGGTTGGCATTACTAAGCTTTAACATAGTGCAAAACGCGTAACATCTTCCAAACCCTAATGGTACCGTAGAATTTGTTGGCATGAGTAGCAAGCTTCACTCTCTCCCTTTCAAGTTTCCAAACATTGACACAAAAAAATTATGTCTGGAAATGATCGCTAATGCTTCGTCTTTCCAATATCAGTCTGCAGGAAGACAATGGTATCGACTGTGAACAGGGTATTGGACACCGTATTGAGCAATCAGGGCAAAAACCTAAGGGGTATATATGCCATATATATGGATGTTAACCAAATATTAAGAGTTAGACAAAGAGATTCTCTACCATGCAAGATAGGCAACTTAAACCAAGCAAGTGAGCACGAATAATGAATGACAGAGTAACAACAATACAAAACCTGGATTAACCCTCCTGATTCAAAGGAATCAAGGATTAATAATACCTCTTCGCCAAAAATCACGACTCTCACTAAGTAGTGCTAGTATGTCCTCTGCAATGGTCCAATGATATGCAACTTAAATCAAGCAAGTGCGTACAAATAATGAATGACACAGATAACAACTATAAAAAACCTGGATTAACCCTCCTAATTCAAAGGAATCAAGGATTAAAAACACCCTTGCACTGTGGTTTTGAAAAATTTTGCCACTAGAAAAAGGGTAACCTAACAACATCTGTTGAAAAATATCCAGAGTTCTGCACACATAAACCGAAAATTAGAAACACCACGAAAAAAGAAAACTTAGGTGGTTAATTCAAACACAAGCATGTCACAAGCAAATAGTGCTAAATATCCACCTTGCCAGAACCAATGTTTGCACTAACAATGGATGAAAATTGAAATATATATATATATAGGCTACAAGAATGGTGCCAACTTGAGAAGTGGTAAATGTTGTTTTGTAGGTTTGTATGTACAATATTTCGACCAGAATAATGTACTGTGGCGTTTAAGCAACTAACAGACATCTTGATGGGACTTAGATGGAAATTCAAGAACATCGTTTTCTGTATATTTCTTTCTGTTTGTGACTTTGCATAGCATTGCTCTTCGAAAAATATTAGTTACAGCGTATTCACTTATTCCATCGCTAAGATCATTAAATTTTGTTCACCTCTGCTTTTGAAATACTACTTGGACGAAATGCTAATGGAATGGATAGGCTACCTAACGGTAACAATGGAAACCAATACAAATAAGGAGTTCAACAAAGTGGCATGAGCATTTCAATTTCTACATATGGAAAAAGGAATACATATGGATGGTTAATAAACGATGATCAAACAATTAGTCAGTTGTCGTCAGAATTGTGGGGACTAACATGTTAGAAATTTGAACCAAAAAAAAAACAAGAAATGCTCACTCTTTCTTCCATTCATATGACTTGTCTCACGACTTTATGTATGCATTAGGACTATGTTACCTAGATTCTGGTACTAGAGTCCGATTTGGATAGTGTCTACAATGGTGAAGTGAGAAATTTGGCCCGATGGGGGGCTGATTTAACTTGAGAGAAATATTTTCATTGAAAAATGCAATCAACATATCGTTTTGCGTTTGTAGTGTACAGTAATATTTTTGTGATGGTATTATTTTGTTTTTCAGTTGGCAAACGCAACGCCCAAGTGTGCTTATTTTTGTATATGAAAGAAATTGAGAACATTTGATATAAAAGTGGAAAATAACTTTAATTTTCAACTAGATCCAATAAACATTAGTTAGATTTTCGAAGGTAGCTATACTAACTTTCTAAATGATACCCATATTACAATGTAAAATATGCTTGCTAGGTGAATCTCCATCTAAGTATATCGGATGTGGATCTCATACCCTTATCCGAGTGCTAGTGATCCAAAGCAGGCACTATAGCACCGGGGGATAAGGAATATTAAAGAATTAACTCTTAAAGACTTTGACCTATATAAGTTCTCATTATCACCATATGATGCATTCAAATAATTTTCACCTCTTCGATAATTTGAAATTTTTTCGAAAGGCATTCCACAACAACTGTCCATGCATACCAAACCAGTTTTATTTCCTCTTCGACACATTTTACCAATACCATTTGCGCGCCGCTCATCATTTCCAAGTGACTACCTTGTTGTAGCCAAATGCATAATACACGTAAGAACAAGATACGGAATATGACCAATGTTATGTGAGTATGTGCTTCCGTGTTCATGCATGTGTGTGTGTGTGTGTGTGTGTGAGAGAGAGAGAGAGAGAGAGAGAGAGATATATTTACATCTTCAGCAAATCGATTATGAGAAAAGTGATCGCCATTGTAGAGGAACGCCATGGTTTTGTTGTCAAAGTTTTGCTTTTGGCAATAAGTCACCAGGAGCTTTTTCAACACGGTGCTACATTTGATACTGAAAAACACTTCAATTCCATCCTACAAATCATGTGAACAAATAACAAAGAGGAGAAACAAGTATAGAATGAGATAACAGAGTAATACCTCTGAATTTGAGGGATGTGAATCCAAAGCCAGTGTGAAGAGAGTCTATCAATACTCAAGTAACCAAGGTAAAAGAATCACAAGTGGCAAAAATATCAGGGCTACTGGTTTTCTTTAGGCAACCGTTACCTCAAAATTTACTGGAGTAGTTGAAT
Source organism: Rhododendron kiyosumense (assembly GCA_019656275.1). NCBI lineage: Eukaryota > Viridiplantae > Streptophyta > Magnoliopsida > Ericales > Ericaceae > Rhododendron > Rhododendron kiyosumense. The sequence goes on from BPLS01000129.1 coordinate 1,234,547, forward strand.
ATTTGATAGGGTCCCTCTCCTTTGAGACAAATGGAAGAACACAAACATAAAACGGATAATCAAGAACGATTGTGGATGTTACGTAGCTAAGGCTTGTTATCTTGAATATGTTCCTTAGAGTGTAAAGGAGTTCTTTGTTCTTGAATGAAATCTATTTATGGGTACGATTTGATGTAATATTTTGCACGCTCACTTCAATGTTTTCACTTACATATTACGTAAATGTCTCTCATAGTTAAAAGGATGTGTCCATCCATGATCACATACTTATATGAGATATTAATTTGTAAACTGCTCTTAGCATTTCAATGTACATGCTGCAATGATGCAATGGAACAATAGAAATCTAATTAAGCACTAAAGATCAAAAAAATTTACTAGTAATTTTGTTGGCAAACTCGAGTTTTGTGAGTAGATCAATTTCTTGCACAAAAGGCTTCTGGGGTCGCCATTCAAAGACTTCCCAACTAATCTCCTGTCAATAAGAAGAACGAATTAAATGCTTGACCACAAGTTTATGAACAGATTTGCAGTAGGAATCTAGACAATTATCGCATTCATATTACTCATTTTGAGTGCTAGCATTTACTCCTTATTTCTCCATCTTTCTTTCTACCAATGCAATTTAGTATTTAGCAAGATATTTGGACAAATGAATGAAGTAATTATCAACTACAATAAATTTATGAGCTAAGTTGATTTGATCATACTGCAAAAATGATATGCAAAGATTATAGAATGATAAATTTTTTGGGCTGTGGAACTTTTATCCCATTGTTAGAAGTAGGAATTAACTTCTCTTTCACACTCAAACGTGTGATAATATTGGCCACTAAGATATTTCAAGTTGTACAACCAAATATGTTAGCCCAAGGATTTCTGTGAGAGACTAATTGGAACTAATGAAAAATAATGAACAATAAACATGATGCAGAGTTGTGTGAAGAAAAGAAGCCAACGAAATAAATAGCTAGTTAGCTACAAAATTCCTTGAAATCATTGATTGCCATACAAAATCCGGTTGGTTATTCATAAGACGCTATAGTTAAAAGGACAAAATATAGGAAAACAAAACGTGATTGTGAAACAAATGCCAAAGCAAAATTGGCATTTCAAACATTGAATAAAGGCGAAATAAATATGTTTACTTGGTAAATATTACCTAAATAAGGTCCCAGGCTTCTTTACAACTTATTCTCTTTGGAATGATTAAGATCCTTTCCATTACATAAATAGAATGGAGAGATCCATTTCAATCAACCGTGTTTTTGGATCTAACAAACGAAACAAGAAAGAAAGTCATGATTTTACCTAAAGCATATATAACGAAGAAAACCAAACTAAACTAAAGAAAGGATTGCCACCGGATCAGTTCTGCTAAGAAGATGCATTTTATTCCAAAGTAGTAATGGTGAGAGTATGTATTCACTATGTTCAGCAGAGGAGGAAACACCAAAGCACCTTCTTATGCATTGTCAATTATCTAGGAGTATTCTACAATTACTAAGTAATGGAACCTAGTGTGGTCTTGCCCCGATGATCTATTGAAGCTTGTGGAATAGTGGTTTCACTACAAAAAAAATGGGATTTGCCAGCGGCCAAAAGCGTTGGCAAAGGTGTCGCAAAGCGCTGTTATAGACCTTTATGCCCTATACCAGCGATTGAGTAAAGCGCTGGTGCACGACCGCCGCAATAGCACTATACCAGCGTTTTTTGTGGGGGCTGGTATAGATTAATTTTTACCAGCGCTTTATTTCCCAGCAGTTGCAAGCGCTGGCATAGACCCTTTACCCAAAACCAAAAATCGATATGAGGGAAGCGGGAGGCAGGAGCACCTGTGCGGTTACCAGGTTTCGAACTCCGAACGTTGGACTCACCATCACCTGCATATACCTTCTCCAACCACTGCACCATCATTTTTGTTACAAGTTTTGAAATATTAAATATATAACATCTGTTTAACATCTATTTTTTTCTATTACGTAGATTATTATAAATGGGTGAATCACTCCCCCCATTAGAATTATTTTTATGTTCTATGCTCTATTTTTGTTCCACTAACATTTCAAAAGCTTTATTTTAGTAGTTTTTATAGGGAATTGATTTTTTTACTCCCCTTTTTGTTAATGTCACTCCTATTTCCACACAAAACAAATCATCTAATAAAGACACAAAGATGAGTGACATTAGCAAAAAGGGGAGTGGCAAAATCACTCCCCTTTTTATATTTGTATTTTACAAGGTCTTCTCCAACCATTACCACCACGACCCCAAATAATGCATCTAATGGGAATATTTGCTTATTTTAATTGAGGCAAAATTTTACGAGAATGATTTAATCTACAACGACAACAAAATGAACGGATTTGGATCATCGTGATTGTAACGACCCTGATTTTTGGTAAATAAAAATTTTGTTCAATATTTGAATTTTTTTTAATTACTTGAATTTCTTTTAAAATTGCTTTTTAATTCCTAATAATCCGTCATAATTAGATTCTAGTCTTTTAAAATTTTATTTCTTGACTAGAGTCCTACATGGCAAGTAGAGTTAAATTTTAACCAACTAGTTAGAGAAACCAAACTACCATTTAACTTGGTTACATTCTCCTAACCCTAGATGAACCTTTACCCATTGGACAATAGAAGTTAGGGAAACTTTTATCCATTGGACAATAGGAAACCTAGATTTTCTATCAAGGATTTTTTGTGCTAAATTTGATAAAGTACTCATATATAGTTGTATATAGACTTATAAACACATGCCTAAAGGACATTTGGTTATTCCAAATATTATTCAAGTATTTATTACCTTATTCCTTTTATCCATTGGTCAAAAAATGCAAGGGAAAATATTATCCATTGGATAATAAGTTAGTCTTACTAACTAGTACTAGGATCTATTAAATAAATCACTTCCTAGATTTTTTTTCATGTGTTTATATGCATTAAAAATATGTGAATATCTAATTTCCTAGATTTCTAAGTACACTAATAAATATGTAAGTACTTATACTTCTTGAATTATTCTAATAAGAAAATCTTGGCCATATATTTTATTTGATATTTGGAAATCTTGATAGATTATATGGGACCCAATAGTACCTACATTTATATTTGAAAACTTGGACGTGTGTGTGTGTATATATATAATAGTATAATGGAACATGTGCTCATTAGGCTCTCCCAGCTTGTGCTTTCCTTTGTCAAAGGCCGGTGAAGTTGTAGGCACTTCCATGTCCAATCCCAGATCTTTAGCTAAGTCTTTCATCAACAACGATTCCCAAAAGTCCAGGTCCTTAACTGATGCAACCTCCGCGACAGGTTCTGGATTGGCAATGAAAGGGACATCCCAAAGTCCGCCATTGGCCAAGGAGCAATTGACAATCCAGACTTCTGCTCCAACTTGGACGTTGACTACATCGTTAACATCCCAAAGATTGGCTGGCGAGACAAGGTCCGTGACCATGATGCTGCAATCCTCTTCGGCTGGAAAAGGGACCACAAGGCGCGGGAGTCCCTCATCGATGATGTAGAAAGCGGGGTCATGCTCAACATCAGACACCGAGTTGATAAGCCTATCGATGGTAGAGGGGAAGAAACATTCCCCTAAGATGCGAGGTTCCTCTTAAACAAGATCGTCTTCTACAAAGTGAGTCATGTGATCTGGCAAAGCGTAACCTTAGAGAGGATTAGGGTCAAAACCCAATGGAAATTGCCAAGCGGGCTCGAGATCTCAATAGTATTCCTCCTCGAGAATCACGGGTTCAAGCTGCTGAAAGAGTGTGTATAAAGAGATGTCATCCAAGGGGTCGAGCATTACTGCATCATTACTGGTTGAAAGGGACGTTTCTGGGTCTGGTGGGAACCCGTCCAGCTCAAGTTCAGTCCATTCGTTGATTATGGGAGCGGCATAGTCATCATTGTCGGTTATCGCCCAACCAACGGCTTGCATGTCAACTTGCGGTTCTGGCAAAGGAGACATTGCAGATCTAAAAAGACTCAACAGACTTAGAGAGGGGTTTGGATCTGTCACATTGAAGTACGGGCTATCAAGACAAGAGGCAGAATTAAGCTACATAGAAGGAATAGACTGATGGAAAAGGTCGCTGATAGACACGCCGAGCAAAAATGCCCCATTCTGCAGGCGTGTGGAGGGTGTATTGGAATTGGACAATTGTCCCTCCTCCAGATGAATGTGTAAAACTTCCATTTCGGGCTGAGAGGGTATGGACGCGACTGGCCTGGGTTGATCTGTTGAAATTATATGGTCAGTAGGGTTGAATATAATGGAGTTGGGGTCGATATGGGTGGAACTGAGAGATATATGGTTAATATGCGGGGCAGCATTGTGCTTTGGCATGGAATTGGAGATGACATTTGGCTTTGGGGGTGTTCCAAGCGTGCCATCATCAATGAGATCTTAGATCGCATGACGGAGGCGAAACAAGAATCAGTGAGAGGACCAGCTCCTTGATGGTAAGCACAGTAGAGGTTAGACTTGAAGTTGGGTGATGGGTTTTTAGGTAGAGGAGTTGGGTCAAGGGGCTTGAGATGCCCAGACTTGATTAATTTCTCCAAAACCGAAGATAGAGGTGCTTCAATGGCGGAGAAGCTACGGGGTTGATTGCGAGGCCTGTTATTCTGTGGTGTTTGCACCTGATTAACATCAGCAATGTGGTTGGTAGTATTGGAGGAAGAGGCATTAGTGCCGCTGGTCGCCATGTTGGAGTAAGTCCCTCCCCCAAACAGCGCGTTGGTATTCCCAGAGTATGCCCGAGGCTTTAACTTTGGAGGGTTAGAAGATTCCCCTTTTGACAGGATTGCGCGTTGGTATTCCCAGAGTATACCCGAAGCTTTAACTTTGGAGGGTTAGAAGATTCCCCTTTTGACAGGATTCCACTCTGCAGTGCATTCTCGATGGCCAGGCCAGATTCAAAGAAGGTTTCAAAGTTAGCTGATGCATGAACAAGAACCAGATGCCTGGCATAATCTGGTTGGAGATTGCGGGAGATGATGCAGAGTTGATCTCTCTTGTTGGGGCGCTCAGTCATTAGAGCGGCCTTAGCCTCCACCCTTTGACAAAATCCGCAAAGGACTACTTGGCCTCCATCTTAGTGGACTCAAGCTCCTGAGTTGTCATTTTCAGCTCGGAACTGTAACTATACTGCAAAATAAACACCACTCCAATGTCCTCCCAAGTCCTCCGCTTGGCAATGTCGAGTGACAAAAACCAATGGAAAGCAGGCCCAGAGAGAGTTTGTGGGAAGAGTTGAGACATGGCCTCAGGTTCAATTGATAATAGCTTCATGGCAGCATGGTAGCTGTAAAAATGAGTTTTGGGGTCACCACTCCCATCGAACTTAGCCAAATCAGGCATTTTGAACTTGTCGGGAAGTCTGGCATTAGGATATAGGCAGAGGCGGTCTAAGTCGATTCCCCCAACACTGATCTTCTCAGACTTTGAAACAGATTCTTCCAGCTTAGCCATCTTGACAATGAGAGCAGTTAGGTCAGGGTTCTGAGCAAACCCGCCCCCCGTTGGATTCGGGTTTGGAGGAGGTACCAGATGTCTTCTAGGGTTAGGCAAAGCTACAAGACGCCCTGGATGATTTGGATCTTCGACCATGACAAGCTATTCATGAACATCCTCTTCGGCCTCGCCTTCCTCTTGGACAGCTGAAGGAAGATGAGTGTTAAAGAGGTCATTCAAGCGGGTAATATTGGCAACTGTCTGAGCAGCCCTCTGCTGCATAGCCATGATGCTATTTTGAAGGGTCATGAGCATGGTTTCTATAGTGAGAGGTTGTGGTTGATCTGCCATGATTGGTGCTCTTGAGGTACTTGATGCAAAAGAAAGAGTTAGTGACGGGGATTCCACTTCTTGAAAGATTGAAGGCGAACCTAACTGTAGAGCGGCTAACAAAGAACGCGAAGAGTCTTCCGTGGTGACTGACTGGGACTGTAGTCTAACAAGCCTTTGAACTGGTTTCTGACGCAGACGTTCCCAAGTGGGTTTGCCTTTCTGCTTCGATACCCTTCTTGGCGGTGCATTGGTTCAGAACTTTGCTTGCAAAGAAAAAGAAAGCTCAATAGGGGTCCTGCAGCAACTTTAATCTAAATAAAAGGCTAAAGTACAAATGCAGCTAGCGTCATTAGTGTCGCCCTAGACTCTAGAACCAGAAGACAAATCCGCCTCAAGATGTTTAGACACTGCCACAATCCTCAAAATTCTTCCTGATAACGTATCCTTGTTTGAAACAAATGATTCTAAAGAATGTCAAAAAGATATCTAAACCTTTGACTATTCCACTGCTAGGAATTTCAACTTTGAAGTTGGAACAACTCGGATATGAATGTCATGATACAATAACCAGTATGGCGTGAGTGGCACAGCACTGTTAGCCGAATGGTGTAAATGATGAGGCACTTATTACCTAACTGGTGTAAGCATCATAACATTTTCTTCATTGTTCCTCCTTTTCTGTTTGAAACCCCTATCAGGTGTATAGACAAGGGTGTAGAAAGCTTTTGATATCCAAAAGTTCCACTGTTCTAAGGATTTGAATTTGAAAACGTGCAACATTGAGATGCACGACTCCTCATTGGGCCATGACAGTGTCCTAATAATCTTAAAACAGAATCAAAAGATCGAGAACCTAGGAGCCGCCTTAAACATGCTTCTACGCAAGACGGTATGGATGTATAGTGCATGCAATAGGGAAAGCAGTAACACATTAACAGTATATGAGGTTAGATGCAAGTAGATCTTACCTTGTAGGTACCTGTCCTAGTTTTGGAGAGTCCTAATGCTTTGTATATGCAAAGGCCGATTGCCGATTTTGGATTGTAACTGGTTCCTCGGACTAAAGCCAATATATATCTCCCGCTGCCCGCGTAACCGCAGAGCAACAGTCAAACGGTAGAATGACTTGTCATCGTCGAAGGTTGTTGGGCATTCAGGGTCCCCGGGCTTCGGTAAACTGTGCCAACTTGCCAAAACGCTCCAACGTAGCTATCCCACATCGATGCAAATGAGAAATGCTAGAAATTGATTAAGAAGAAAAAGAATCACAAAATCGCAAAATGCCTTTTCAAATTTGGCTCACTTTATTAGTCCATCTTTAGAGGAAATTAAACAAGTGATCAATTGAAAAAGTCCCAGATTGGATTGGCCGGACACATTGTCCTGTTAAATCACCATTCCGACCTTCAGCAGCATGAAGCTTACCATTTTGACAGACTTTTAAGGAATTGTTCACAGATGTATTAAACTCTAAGTATGGATTAATATTGGTTCGATCCCCAGCAGAGTCGCCATTGTGGGCAGCATGCCCTTAGAAAGGATTCCGCTCTGTTTCCAAAGCAAGGGCCCATGATCGAGGGAGCGCGAGCGCAGATGGCAAGCGCTCGGAATACAGAGTCACCACTCGGGTTTGAAGATCTGACACCCAAGGAACCGTATTTCGAAGCACCTACTACGCTGTTTAATTTGAAAAAGTGAAGGAACCAGTCCGTCATAACCATATCTAGGTTCGGGAGCCAAGTTATGAGAGGGGAAGGATTTTAAGACACCCCTCTCGCCCAATCCGAAGATCAGCCTTTACTTAGACATTTTGTGAAAATATTTGTGATTCTTCTTTTATTAATCAATTTTTAGCCAATTAGGGCGAGAGAACAGGTAATTGGGGATTAAAACTATAACAGTTTCCAGGATGTGATAGATGATAGCATGCATGTATGAAATAATGAATAATAAATGGAATAAAACCCAACACTGTGACTAGATATCAAAACGGTGCCTTATATGAATTGGACTTGTACGCTGGCCAACTTGCATGCATGGATCTATGTACATGCAAACTGACCGGCACACGCTCAAGCCATACAAATGCACGTGTCTCAATACCTCACACAGATTGAATTTTATCCCCTTCTGGGCTCTGGAATGACCAGTGCTCACCCAAGGGGCAAACCAAGCAGTTTATATGTACTAGAAATAATTAATAATTACAGACAGAACGAATGAAATTGAGATACGACCCTTAAACAGTGGGGGAGTTGAAACAAAAGCCAGAGGCCAAATTGCCCACACAAAAACAATTTCTAGAAATAGACTGAGCAGCACGCGTGTGACACAAAGTCGTGCGCGCAGGTCATGACTGGACTTCCAAGAATTGTCCTTACATGCCTGGGCTCTGAGACATGTTCAGATGCAACCCAGGGGCATTACAAAGCAAAAGATTAATTAATCTAAGTTGAGCTATGAACTTTTACATAAAACTGCTAATCAGATTTTGTCATGCATCACAGTGATTTTAAAAATACACATAAAATAGTAAATAACCAGCATCCCCATCCCCACGTGGACCATCGCGTGCTACCTATGAAAGGCGCGCGTGTAAGCAAGTCCATCGCACGTGGGTGTACTTGTCACACGATTCTTGTAACCCTGCTGACTTTAGGGCCAGAACTGGTATTGATTACCAGCCTTGGCCCTGTTAACCCCCCTCGGGGATCAAAACAGTAAACATGCAATAAGTTTATACCTTTGCTTGAGTGATGTGGAACTGGGTTGAACAAAGTGATAGGTCTTGTGAAATGAGTGTATGAAGATAGGAAGAGTGATGAGATAGCAAGAGTATTAAGGGTTGTGTAGTCTCTTTTTGCTTGAATTTTTGTAACCTTTTACTTGGAAGACCAATGGGGTATATATAGGAGAGAGGAAGGAGGGTAATAGGTGGCAAATAAGGCCATGCAACCAGTCAACAAGGCTAGTTGACCTTACTTGGTGGAAAAGTGTTCCAACAAGGTGATGTAAAAAGGTGTGAGGGTGGTGGACCCCATGCACCTGCAAGAGCTATGATGGCGAAGAAAACGGGGTTCTATAGCCCTGTAAACCCCCTGATGATTATAAAATCCAGCTGAAAAAAGGTGATTGGGACAGGTGTTGATCAGCGCGCATGAGAGTGACATCATCGTGCGTATGTTCCACCAACTCGCATGCTTTCAAAGCTTTGACTTTGACCAACACCTGGCAAGTGGAGTAACGCGCGTGAGAGCCAGTGCAACACACGTTGGTCAAACCTAGGATTAGGGCTTTTGACTTAGGGTTTTGGGATTAAAAAGGGGTTCCAATCACTCCAAGTTCAAATTTTTCCATTCTCAAGACTGCTCCTCAATCCAATTCATCATTGAGGAAACAAGAAATCGAAAAATAAAGTAAATCAATTGGGAGACTCAGATTGGGGTGTCTACACTACCAGTAGTAGGTCCTCCGTGTAGGCTGGGTCCTTAGCGTGTCGAAACATAGGAAAATGCTCCCGAATCCATACTTGCATTTTATTACACATTATACATATAATTACTAATGATTAAATGGAATAAGAATACATCATAGTTATGAATGTGTCCGAGTTTGTATCTAAGTCTCACTCATAGTTGTCAATGTCCCGTGTCTGTGTCGGACACAGTGTCCGTGTCGGTGTCCGTGTCCCACTCGTAGTTGTTAATGTCACGTGTCCGTATTGCCGTCTCACTCATAGTTGTCAATGTCCCGTGTCAATGTCGGACACAGTGTCGTGTCCGTGTCCATATCCAAGTCTCACTCATAGTTGTCAATATCCCGTGTCCGTGTCCAAATTAATGTACAAAATGTAATTGATGTATAAAATATAATTGAATATAACTATGTACCTCCAACAAAAACATGTAGCCACTCAGCTGCTTGCAATTACGTCTGCTTGCTTGTCCAAGTGGTCTGTACAAATGCCCCAACCCTCCTACACCCCAAGCATAGTCGCAAACCCATCCCAAGTCCTCCAAAAGAGTGAGGAACTAAATAGAAACCATCATCCCAGTCTTGTCAGCAAATAGAGTGCTGCCAAGGATATAGAGCAATTAAGCCCATGTGCAACAATCAACCCTTTCCTCCGAGTCCCCATCTACCACCTCACTAAAAGTTTTCTTCAACCATTCAAACTCAACGCGACTGTTTGTTGTAACTTTATTCTCTGCAACATCCGCCGTCACACCAAAACACCTCTGTACCGTTGCCAAACACTCCTCCCTCGTCTTCTCCACTACATGCACCGCTAACCCCTCCACTTGAAGACCAACAAGCTGCGGCACGTCATCCAATGTAATAGTCATCTCCCCAAATCGAAAGTGAAAACTATTTGTCTCCGGATGCCGCCTCTCCACGAAGGTAGACAATAATACTTTGTTGCAGTAAGAAGAATTAATCTGAGAAAGTGGAAACAATCCTGAACTTCTGACCCTCATAAGTAACCTCTCATTTGCCTCTACTATTTTGACCACTTCATCAAATTGCATCCGTGCGAGTGCAGTTTCAACAATGGTCGCTCCCTACCATTCCAAATATCAACAGCAACATGGTTCTTAAAATCCACTAACAAACTCCGGTCTTGTGGACCAACTACCTCATCGTCTACCTCCTTTTGCCTCGCCTGATGCCCTCTCCCCTGTCCTTGTCTTCTCCCCCGTCCTCGTCCTCTCCCCCATTCTCTAGTTTGTGTCGTTTCCTATATATATAGCAAACAATAGTTTAGTCGAATAAATGAATTCTAAATGAAACATAAACGAAAAATTCTAGACTAGTAGTAGCAGTAGTAGTAGTTTTTGAGTGAAATATATCTATCCAATTCAAAGCTAGAAACACATAATCGTATTCTAACTTTCATGTACCTCGTCCTCCTGTTGATTAGACTCACGCTCATTCTCCCGTACATCAACATGTGGCTCATCCTCACAAATTTCAGCATGTAGCTCATTACTTGGCTCATCCTCACAAATTTCAGTATATGGCTCATCCTTCCCTACATTAGCATGTGGCTCATCCTCCCATAGATCAGCATGTGGCTCATCCTCCTCAACCTCCACATCCTTCTCTACCTAAGCATGTTGCTCAACCTCCACATCCTCCTCTACCTCCAAATGTACCTCAACCTCTTGCCTCTGCCTTCGTCCTCAAGTTCTGCCTCATTTACTTTTTGAAGCTAAAGCTTCTCAGCATTCCTTTTCCTTGCAGAAATAGTAGGAGAAACTCGTTTCATTTCTTATACATTGCAAACAATACCTTAGAACCGTAGTTGTCAAAATCGTACAATTCACGCAAAAACAATACGAATCTATACATGAATCAAGCTTTATGCAAACATTATTGCATTTGACTAATATGAAACCACATGCAAAACTTTATTATGTTATATAAGCTTTCATTTTTATAACAAATCCCTAACATCTACATGCACATATCTATTATACTATAGTATTTATTTTCCTACTAGGTACTAGAGTCTACCTCACGATATTGTTCAACCACCACATCCTCCTCAGCCCCAACCTCTTGCCTCTGCCTTCGTCCTTGTGTTTTGCTTCGTTTACTTTCTGAAACTAAAGCTTGCTTAGCCTTCCTCTTCCTTGCAGAAACAGTAGGAGGAACTCGTTTCATTTCATGTACATTGCAAACAATACATTTGAACCATAGTTGTCAAAATCGTACGATTCACACAACGATATGAATCTATACATGAATCAAGGTTTATCAAATTGTTGCATTTAACTAATATGAAACCACATGAATGAGCTAACAATTCAACTTTTATAATTGGGAAAAGGTCAATCCGATTCTCAATTCGATTCAATATTTGACAACTATGGTTAGAACACATGAATTAAAGATAGGAGGATCGGATACTAATTTCTGAATAAAGATAAGTAAATCGGATTCTAATAACCGAAATAGAGGGGACTAATCGGACAGTAATGTCCGAATGGGGTATAAAGATTTGGATATTAAAATCCGAATGAGGCAATAAATTTTGGATATTAAATTCTGAATGAGCTAACAATTCATGCAGGGTGATTAATAGATGAACAGAAGAATCCTTAGGCATATAAACAATTTGAACACTAATGGCTACATTTTACAAATAATAATAACAAAACAGAATTAACACAGGATTTCTTATTATGCTATGCATGTTGCAAATGGATCTCTTTCTCTCACTATTTATCCTATGTCCACAGAAAACTATATCACAACTATCGATGTGACAAAGTAGTTGTTTGCCTTTCATGTCTGTGTTTACGAGTCCTATGCTACTTTGTTTGGTGGTTGACATGTCAAATATTTCAAGATACTCTGGCATTGGTAGCCTATGCCATGTTGGTGGACACTACTTAAGACAAATATCAGAAACTTTCCGCCTAAAGACAAATACAGGAAACAATGGAGAATCCACCTTCTCTTTCCCACACTGATTCTACACATTGTTGACCTTCTTCATTCCTAAAGGAAAAGTTTCAATTCTATTTGGAACTATAACTTCTTTTGATGAAGTTGGTATTCTGGAGTCTCTTTATATGCAGGTGGTGGAACATTACAACTTAAAAATAGCATGCATGTGAAAAATTCAATTCAAACACTTGATAGAAAAGGACATTATTAGAACAGTCTAGAATTAGTTGGGAAAATGTCCAATTACGAGCTTACTACTACACTATACAGCACTTAATTTGAAGATGAAATTCTATCATGTTGTACATGCTAAAATATGCAACAATCAAAGTTGGTGGCTCCTTTTCCCGAAATGAAGTTATGGGAGGTTTCTGAAAGTCTATTGTATTGCACTAATGAAGGTGTGCTTCTCTTGGTTTTAGTATACCAAGTTACCAATTGACTACATTAACAACCTTTGGTGACTCATTTCAGAAGAACATAGCCAATTGGACTTTGGTATCAAAATCGAAGGTAATTAATTATTTCAGAAAGGGGTCTTCTTCGCATTTGTGCTAATGGTACTATTTCTAGGAGTGTAATCAAAACAGACTTTTCACTAGGTTATTGTGTTACAAATTGGAAGTGTTTTTACGTGTCATGACATTGTGAGTTATAGTTGTGAAGCCATATCACGTAATTGGAAGTGTTTTTACGTGTCATGACATTGTGAGTTATAGTTGTGAAGCCATATCACGTCTCTATAAGCATAATAAAAGAGGTACAACTAGTGTGTTGAGCACTGTTCATGCATATTGCATCTTACAAATTTATTAACATGCGTACAGACTACAGAGCTCATCGATTTGGCTTGCTTTTACATTTAGACACTCAAAAATTGGTTGAAAGAAAAGCTACAGGTCTGGTTACGACCAAGGGGTGCTAATAGAGGGGACTAATCGAACTGTAATGTCTGATTGGGGTATAAAGATTTGGATATTAAAATCCTAGTGAGACAATAAATTTTGGATATTAAATTCTGAATGACCTAATAATTCAACTTTTATAATAATCGACTAGGGGGCCATTCAGAATTAAAATCCGAATGAGGCAATCAATTTCAGATATTAAAATCCGAATAGGGGGCAAACAATCATCAATCCAAAATTGTGAAAAACAATCGGACTCTAATGTCTGATTAAATTTTAAATACACAAAATAGCATACTGTGGGTTTCTCTGGAAAAAAAAAACAAAAATCAAATGGAAAAAAAAATCCACGTAATAACAAGATTCAAAATTTTACCGATGTTCCATTTCGAAATCATTGGTGATTCCGGCGTGTTGTGCTTTCTTCTCACATCTCCTTCGCCTCAAAGTTGCGCTACTATTGTGGTGTGGTGGGAGTGGTGTTGTGGTGGGGACTGTATAGAAGAAGAAATGGGAAAGAGAGAGAGACGAGAGAGACAAACGCAGTGAGGAGGCAGAGGGAGAGAGAGAGAGAGAGAGAGAGATGGGGTGGCGTGGGGGTGTGGGGGTGGCGGTAATGGTGGGTGGGTGGCGGCGCCATGGGGTGGGGAGGCGGAGATCTGCAGCAGAACGAGGGAAAAGAGAGAAAAGGAACGGACGGGGGAAGAGAAGGACAGAGGTGTTGGGTTGGGTTGTATGTATAATGTATACAAGAGCAAAAAGGGGAGTTCATGGATATTCTTTTGGCTGCAAGTAGCAAATCCTTATAAGGTGATAGTTTGTAGGTAGCAATTGGCTGCGCGTAGCAGAAACTACGCTGCGAATAGCAATGGCCTCCATAAAATTCGATCCAAATTCGAATCTTATAACGTCGATTCATAATACGATAATTCGAATAAACAAAATACGGATCGGATTGGATTCAGATTGTATCAGATTAAATCCAACAACGATCCGATCCGAATTGTTTTAAAAAAAAAAACCCTATTCCTTTGATCAATAACACAAAAATACATTCTCACTCCTCTCAATTCTTTGTAAGACTGTAAAGAAGAAGTCACCATCACATACCCAGTGTGAGGGCGACGAACTCACCACCACCGTCGACCAACACCACTGGAGGCACCTTCACCTTCGGCAACCACTATCAGAGCGCAAAATCTGCTCGGCCCAACATTGGCGAGTACAAGCCACACTAAGGGGTCTCTCTCGCTCTCTCTCTTTCTCTCTCTCTCTGTTTCTTGTTCGAATCCCACTTCTCTATCTCCACAGATCTACAAAAACCAAATTACCCTTCCAAACCCTAACCCTAATCGAGAGACTTCGAGCTTATATACTTTTGAATCAACAGTAGACATTGGTTCCTCCATTATTTGTTTGTTCGAACAAAGCTGCAGTGTGTAAATGTACAGCTCCCATGCCAACAGACAACTAATTTTGAAAAAGAAAGGTTTTTGACGTGTGAAATTGAGTATCAAGGTTGTATGTGATGCAATTTACAGGTTCACGGTCTGGATCTCTCTCTCTCTCTAAAAAAAGATTGTATATTTTTTTCCTTTTTCCTAAAATTCTGGAAGCACAAAAAAAAAAAGATTGGATTCGTTTTTCGGATAAAATATCCGCTTTTACAGATTCGGATTATCTCTATCGGATTTTTGAAATTCGGATTCTGATTGAATTTGAGCTTATCGGATTCAAATTCAATCTGGTCCTTTGACAGGCCTACCACAATCTATACCCATACTGACCACAACGTTGGCCACACTTACTATGAATAGAATTAGAACCAATGGTTGGGATTAAAAAAGGGAGATCTAATGGTTGAGGAAAAATGGGATTAAAAAAGGGAGATCCAACAATTGAGGAAAAATGGGGACATGGATGCCCAAAAACCGGACTAGGGCATCATAGCTAGATAAGTTCACAGGTCCGTCTTGACTTAAGATTCCAAAATTAATCGCATGATGCATGTTTTAAGTGGAATGGTCATTCGATAACGCCGCTTGTCACTTGTATCAATTACTCGTGAAGGTACACAAATACTCGAGTCTAACTAGCAGCTAACTTCAATGAATCCAGAATCGCCTTCACAAGTGCAAAAAATTTAGTTTTGAAACTGGGCTCCAGCTCTAGAAGGCTGAAATGGACATTTATGAAAAACACATCACATAGGCATAAAGCTGTACTTACGCAAATTAGGATTCTTACATCAAAATTTATTTCCATGTTCCCTAGATATCATATGCTCAAACCACCAGAAGGCATGCCAAAGGAAACGAGAAGAAAAAAAAAAAAAAGAACAATAGATTTTATAAATAAACGCATGAACTGAAAACACAAAATGTACTCTTTGTTGGTTGTAGAATTCCACTGGAAACATCTGCCGTAACTGCCCTATACCAATTATACTCCTGCCCGATGGGTATTGTACCATCATTCTGTTTAAGCTTTTTCCAAGCTGAACATGGAGAACTGATAGAAATTGTGGTTTTGATTGATTCCAGTGGTGCGCGTGAAAGCTTGCTGTTAGATAAACATGCTTTCATGGTCCTTCTCCATGTGGCTGCCCAACCCAAGCTTCAACACAAGTGTAATTCGAACAAATTGCCTTAGTTAGCATCACAGAGCCGAGCTCGTCCGGGATTAAGAAGCGACTCTGACATAACCCAGCCCTGCACAAAACAAGAAACATATGTGCAGCCTAATTATTTGAAAGATCTTACAACCGTGCATATTCAATCCAAGTTCCAAACATAAATCCAGCTTTACCAATTGGATACGAATATGAAGCGCCCGCATTTCATTGAAAAACAATTATAAAGGAAGTGATAGAACATAACATTTTCCACATACTTAACCCAGAAAACAGATTACAAAGTTCCAAACTGCCATATCAAGCAGAATAAACCGAAGGTTGCATACAACATAAAATTATCATAAAGGGCAAAGTACACTTTGACCCCCTGTGGTTATCGCCATATGCGGATACCCCCCTCATAATTCAAAACTAACCACATAACCTACCTGTGGTTTTGAAAATGTGCAGATAAACCCTCTACCGTCATATTTTCCATCCATATTAACAGACACAATATTAAAAGACCGATATACCCTCATCATGTCTATTGATTCTTCTTCTTTTTTAAATCTAACCACACCATCTCCTATCCCAAAAATTGAATTCAAAGAGTTCATATTGTAAATTTTGACAAGTACTACATTTGTGCCAAAATTCAAGTCAATCAAAAAATGAAAAGCTTATGATCGAATCGATTTTGTTATGAAATTAAAATTTCAAATATGAATTTATTAAAAATTAGATAACTGGGTTATTGATGCATGATCGAAATGATTTTTTTACAGAGATACTCTATTCTTTATTTAATACATTATGAACGATTCAGATTATATACTAGAGGCATGTGAGATACACCTCCGTTAATATGAATGGAAAACATGACGGCAGGGGTCTATCTGCACATTTTCAAAACTACAGGTAGGTTATGTGGTCAGTTTTGAACCATGAGGGGATTATCCGCATATGACGATAGCACAGGGGGTCGAAGTGTACTTCGCCCTTATCATAAATGGATGCATACATTGCAGAACGGTTGCCTCAACAGGGACCTTTATATAATAACTTTCCCCTCGAGGCACACTAGTTACAGGAAATAGGAATCTCGAGACCTTAAATCGGTAGCGCAATGGAATAGCTATTATTTTACCTGACCCCTCTCACTTACAGCCGGGCCTACTTTCTTCAATGTCAAATCAAGCAGCCGGAAATGGTTGTACCTAAAGTATTTAAGGAGTCATCAACAGTATTGCCTTTCTTTGTGATAATGGACATCCAATAAGATTTGAAAGCAGGTCGCACCAAGTCTACTGGAGAATTGTTTCCACTGGTGCAATGCAATAGTGCATGCAAACCAGTCAAATCGCAGACCTAATCTGGATAACCCAGAGTGCCCTTTGCCCCCTAAAAGCAATCATCTCTTCGTATGCTTATCTATTTTTCTTATTACTCCCCTACATATACTAGTTCTTAACATGCACAAATTTTATGCTCACTTGGAGCAGCACATTGTGCAGTATTTGGCTGGCATTTCAAAGTGATGGCCTTTAGGGCCTGTTTGTTTGACCAGATATGAGCGTTGGATTGGACTATTAATCCAAGTGGACCACATATATGGTGTTTGGTTAAAATTCTTACAAGCCGAATTAAAGGTACATCAGATATATTATCTCACAAAGTGCATGATACATTACACCATGTGGTACATGGTATTATTAATCCCACCACAATTAATCACAGGGGCCAACATATCCTGTGAGATTACATATCCCTTCACTATTAGTCCTCTCAGACAAACGGGCCCTTTGAAGACATAGGTTGCTTCAACATTTTTGCTCCTCAAAGCAGGATCAGTGTTCCAGGAAAATGACACCTAAATGATTATGAAACATGATGAAATTGACGCACAACAGAAATCGCTTCAGTTCAGCATTATTCTGTTGACCCTCCATCATGTACAACCCCAAAGTTTATATCTAAAAGATTAGTCAGTCATATAGAAGATTTATCGTAGGCAAACATCAATGAGTGAAAGAAGCAACAAGTATTCCACCACTGACTTCGAGGTATGGGCCCCATATTCAGAGAGAAGCATTTCAGAATGAACAACTAGGTTTTTTTTAGTGGCAGCGGATAATTCTATTTTGATTAATATTCTTAATTACTAGTAAATAATCAGTAATCACTACAGCACTACTCAAGACAAGGCAAGGTGTCCATGTTTTGGGTACCTGTTCTGTAGCTTTGCTCTTGAAAGGCCCATATAAAGCTGAGACCAGTTTATAAGATTCAGCAATATGAGCTTCAAGATCAGTAAAAGGCATAATTTGATCAACTTTTTCATGCTTACTAGGCAAAGACCAACACTGAGGTGATGAGCGAAGGATATGCAGGAGAACATGAGCCTGTAATACAAGATAAATACATTGTAACCACAACTGTGTTGATGTTCTTGCAAAGTAACACACAGCCATCAGATTCTTACATGGAAAGCTGCTTTCAAAATGTCATCGGATTTTGCTTGATCCTTGAGCAATGCATATATATTGCCCTTTGAAGAATTATACGTTACTACATATCTCTCTTTCTGAAAAATTAAAAGAAAAGAACAACAAAAGAAGAGGACTTAAAATTATGTGAGCTGATGGAAATAAAAGAGGATATGTAGGAGAGAGAATATCTCACTCAAAGGAATATACCTCAAAAATAGGCTCTATGCCAAGATATGAATATGGATCTTGGAAAGCATCCTTAAATCTTGATCCTGCCAAAATTGAAAGAAAACTTTGGTTTCAAAATTGCGAATCATTAAATTAGAGATAGAGCAGGTACTTTATCAACATGATGCATACCGAGAACAACAGGCCTCTCTTTTGACCATGGAAAATTGAATATACTTTCCATCATATTTCCCTCCTGCAGTGTTGGAACCCTCCCTACAAAAAAAAATAAAAAACACCATTAAGCCAACGGAAATCACAAAAAGGACCTTAGTTTTGTGCACAAATGGAACTTGATCAAGTAAGATCACAAAACAGAAACCCAAGTGAAGGTGAGTAGAAAGCTTGTCCTAACCTGTCTTAAGAAAGGAATCTATTGCCACAGCTAACCTTGCTCGATTCAGGGTACGCAACACAACAGATTTTACCTGGCCGAAACAAAATAAAACTACTGGTTCGGGAAAAAAAAATAACACACTTCGTTCCACCACATGGAAGAAATTTCTGGTATGTACAGGAAAAACAAAAGCAACTACATCATGATATCCAACCTCATGGTAAGAGCTGAGAAGGTATCCACATGAAAGGAGGGCGAATGTTGTGACTAGGGAGGGATTTCTTTTCGCCATCATGATGCTGAACCCAGTTCCCAGCTTCAAAACACACAGGATTCACCATTAGCTCAGACTATATAAGCTCAGTGCAAAAGTATATCCATCATTATAGCAGTACATATAATTCCTACAAGACACTCTCTTATCCAATGAGGCAAGGAGCACTGTATAAGAGTAGATGAGTATGTTTCAACATACAAGGACAGTGGTTCAGTTCACATTTTTTTTTCAAAAAAGCTAACATGTTGCAATGAACAGATGTGGTGTGCCCGTCCAAGTGTCATTACTCTCAGAGTCTTACTGATGAAAAGATGCAGCAATTCAAAAGGTAGAAACTCATTTGGCTCAGTGGGTGTCTACTTTAAAAGGATATAACACGCGAAATACTTACTTGTGCACACTTGTGATTCTTTCATAAGAAAAGGCTGCATAAGTGGAAAGAAAATCACAAATCTTTCACGATGGAACTTCAACAGGCACCCCCCGACCCCCATGTCAGACCCGCCTTCCTCTATTTCTAGATTTTATGCCCATTGATCTCATCCTTAGTTTCTTCAATCATGACATAGTAACCGTAACGTTCCATGTGCTGTTACTTTGAATGATACTTCTACATGCCTACGCCAAGCCCCTACGGAGCATGGGTACTTGCAAAATCATGTCATACTAACCGTAACGTTCCATGTACTGTTACTTTGAATGATACTTCTACATGCCTACGCCAAATACTTACCACCATTTTTTTCGTACCCCAAAAATCCCCAATACATAAATATAATTATGTGTGTGTGTGTGTGAATATACACTCCAGCTGTACACCAACCAGATTGGTATTTATCGTATATAGAGATGAGTTCTTTAGTGTAATGCGATTAAACCCGTTGTACCTTAAGTTTGGCATTCAACTATAGTTGATATGTTGGATTCTTAATTATCTAAGACACTCAGATAATTTCTACTATATTATGGTGCAAGTCCTACATGCAATACATTTGTCTACATTCTATACCGTAAAAGCACCTTTGTTACGTCAATACCTTATCTTTTCAGATCATCTCATCGATGTACCCATATCGTTCTAGTACCCTTACTCGGTCCCATACATGTACTTCATAGGTAAGCCCCAAAACTTATCCTACTCAAAGGATTCACTCTTTTACAGTGCCTATAAAGCTTGCTGGAAATTAACCATTCATCTAACCAAAAGAATGAGGCATTTAGAAGCACTTCATATTTAGGTAGGTACTGAGGGCAAATAGCTCAACTTAATCAATATTCAAAAGTTCATTTTTGTCGAATTTTATTCTCCTCTTAGTTCGGCCCCTCCCAGTAGAGATCCTGGCCCTGCTACCGGACACCCGTATGTTACTATTTTCTCCCATCTCAACATCAGGTTCAAAGCAGAGGGCAACAACATACTAATCATATTCAGAACCTTTGCAGGATATGAGCAGTGATCAGAATTCATTCTCAATGTCACCACAGCAAACACAAGCTTCTGAAAGTTACATTAGAAGTTGGAGAAGAATACCAGATCTGCAATATTGCCAACACACTCTCCCTTTGCAGTAACATCCCCTATGTTCTCTCCTTTAGCGAAGGCTTTGTAAATTGGTGTACGAGTTGATGTGGAAGTAACAGCACCAACATTCTAAAGGTAAATAAATATGAATGTAAAGCTGCAAGCTAATTCAACACGGACGACATTCATAAAATAGGAGACTAATGAGAGAGAGAGAGAGAGAGAAAGAGAGAGAGAGAGAGAGAGAGGGAGAGAGAGATATAGGGGATGGATCTAGAGACAAAACATTTGCCAATACTTTTGACACTAAATCCTAACCACTGCTTTGAATGGCTAGGATTAAAAGTAAAAAGACCACACTTTCTCTCTCTTCCCCTCTTTCTCACGTGTTGTACCTCTCTCTCTCTCTCTCTCTCTCTCTCTCTCTCTCTCTCTCTCTCTCTCACGACATCCCCTCCCCACTCTCCTACCAACACCCCATTGCCAAATTACCTCCAGGAATAATGTGCCATATAATATCACAAGAAATCTTATCAGAGAAATAGACAAAGTACACAAAAATCACACCCACTATTCTTTAGATACTACGCCCTAATATACATCAAAATCAAAAGGAAAAATAAGATATACTTGTAAAAAGATCTAGATTTTTTGGGATATTGCATCACCAGATGAAGACATGCAACCCACGGGCTCTCTCGATTGTAGCTCGTCCACGACATTATATGTGTTGAACCTCTCTCTCTCTCCCTCCCCTGCTCTCGGCCTTCCCCGCTTTGAAAGAAACAAAACTGGAAAGAAATGCGGATTCAGCTGCTCCGGGGCAATGGTAGCAAACGACTCCGGCACACCATCATAGTTAATTTAGGTGTCAAACGAAACCAAGTAGGTTAGGATCAAAGAACGTGAATATAAGACACAGGATATTTTAGGAAGACACTGGTTTTATTACTTCAACTGACTTGCTTACTAGCTTGGGTTTTACAATGGCGGAACCCCACCTTTTATAGACGTAAGGAGGGGATACAAACACTGGTGATTACATCAACAACAGTACCTATACATAATTGGACATTACTGGTTTTGGGCGTAGAAGTCTTCCTGACACCAACTACTGAGTACTGTTGGGATTTGTCCCACATTGGTTAATTATCACCTCCTAAACTAGTATATGAGCCTGGGCAGCCTCTCCACTCTTTGCCAATTGGTTTGGAGTTGGATGCTTTAACATGGTACCAAAGCTAGGCTTTCAGAGGCTTTTCCCCTTTGTTTGTGCCATAGTTGCACTTTATTTCATTGTGATCCGTGTGTCCGGATCCTTTGTTTACCTCTCCACGTGCGAGTCAGGGGTCGCATGTGCGGGGGAGTGTTGGGATTTGTCCCACATTGGTTAATTATCACCTCCTAAACTAGTATATGAGCCTGGGCAGCCTCTCCACTCTTTGCCAATTGGTTTGGAGTTGGATGCTTTAACA
>BPLS01000129.1:1256671-1335541 GCA_019656275.1 Rhododendron kiyosumense
AGTACAACTATAATTGACATACATAGTCTTCTCTAGCATTTATTACCATACAAACTTTACACAGAGCCCACAACTCTAACCAGAAGGTTTAATTGAGCCCACAACTTCTCAGTGGGCATGTTAAGCATTTTATGTCAACAAACGGACAAAGCAGATAAGAGGAAATCTCCGCCTGGTTATCAATTACCAACCTCTTAATCATTTTCTGCAGGATAACAAATTCCCTCTTCCTCGGCGAAGTGCTCTTTTTGCAAACTTGCCTAAAGCTCAAATTTTCTCAAAGTTTGACTTAAAAGCAGGTTTTTGGCAACTAGGCATCCATCCAGATGATCGTCCCAAAACTGGTTTCTGCATTCCAGATCACCACTTCCAATGGTCAGTCATGCCTTTTGGATTAAAAACAGCTCCATCTTTGTTTCAAAAGGCCATGATTCGGATATTTGCTCCCATTCTGTCCTCAGCACTCGTCTACATTGATGACATCCTCCTCTTCTCCTCAGATATTAAATCTCATGTTGTCTTGCTACAATCTTTCCACTCCCTAGTCCAAATCCATGGTATTATGCTTTCAGAGAAAAAGATACTTCTTGCTCAACCAGAAATTAATTTTTAGGGATGCATATCTCTAAAGGTCAATATCTCCTCCAGCCTCATATAGCCTCTCAACTTGACCATTTTCCAGATGAAATCTCACAGTCAAACAAGTTCAACAGTTCCTTGGAATTGTTAACTATATAGCTGATTTCATCCCCAACCTTGCCCAATACCGTACTCCTCTTTCAGCTCTACTAAAGAAAAACCCTCCTCCTTGGTCAACCCATTGTACAAAAGCTGTCACAGACCTCAAAACCATATCCAAAACCCTTCCTCCTTTAACCATACCTTCAGATGGAAAAAGAGTTCTTCAGATAGATCCCTCTGATTTATATTGGGGAGCAGTTCTTTTGGAAGAAAATTCAGAACAGAAGCGCAGAATTTGTGGATATAAAAGTGGTGCTTTCTCTCCAGCAGAACTTCATTACCACTCTACTTACAAAGAAATTCTGACAATCAAAAGGAGCATTGAGAAGTTTGAATTTCATCTAATTGGTCATCATTTTCTCATTGAGACTGATATGATGAGTTTCCCCAGCATGCTCAAATTCAAACAGAAAAGGAAAAACAAATGTCCTTCCAGATTTTCTGTCTAGACTCAAAAAAGAAATCAACCAGTTTTCCAAAACAAAACCATATTCATTTGTCCCTGGTTGTTTTCCAATGATTTCCTATTTCCACCTAGTCAATCTTCCTTTCAATCTTCAGTGTCACCTTTTAGAGTTAACCCTTCTTTCTAAATGTGTCCAAACGTGTCAAAACCTTCAACATCTCTGTATTTTCAAATATGGTCTTGAAGAAGGTCCCATAAAAGGTCTACCTTTCCACCCTGTCTATCCTTTTCTCACTCAGTTTGAAGTCTTTTACCATAATGTCTTTTATTTCAAAAAAGAAGCCTACCTCCTCTTATGGTATTTAGTCGATGTGTATACTATAAGTGTCAGTTTCAATAAATCAGTAGTGTTAGTTTATCTAGCACATGCAGCGTTCAATCAGGTCCATCCTCCAGAGGATTTCTTTTTGAAATTTCTCTTACTTTTTGGAAGCATACCCTACTGACAGCAGAAGATTAGACAAATCTCCACCTGTGCAGATGAAGATCTCCAATTTGCTTTCTGGACAAGTCACAACAACAGATGTCTTCCTAATCCAGATGATTCTATCACTTGGAGAAAAGAATATCACACTACATTCCTTTCGGCATATCAAGAGTCTCCAAGCATCGAGATCCACAATGGAAATTACCTGGTCATGACCCAAACAATGTGTTCACTCAATGGATTAACACCTGCAGAAGTTCCATCCTCTCTCCTCCATTATGAATCTGCAAACTGGAAATTCAATGATATCCAGAAGAGTGGTGCCAAAATATTCGCTACCTTTTGACCCAGTATCACTTGACTGACATAGATGAAGAAAGTAGTTCAGATGATCCCGAGTGACAACCATGTGATCATGCCAGCTATCTCTTTTGTGTAATGTAAAATAAAGTAGTTTTGTCCTCTTTTCCGGAGAGGGTGAAATTATTGGAGTTTACTGTTTGTCGTTGTATCATATTATTGGGTGGTACTGTTCATATGTAGTGATGTGTAAAGTTTGTATAGTAATAAATGCTAGAGAAGACTACGAATGTCAATTATAGTTGTACTCAGTAGTTGGTGTCGGAAAGACTTCTACGTTCAAAACCAGTAATGTCCAATTATGTATAGGTATTGTTGTTGATGTAATCACCAGTGTTTGTATCCTCTCCTTACGTCTATAAAAGGAGGGCTTCCGCCATTGTAAAACCCAAGCTAGTAAGCAAGTCAGTTGAAGTAATAAAACCAGTGTCTTCCTAAAATATCTTGTGTCTTATATTCACGCTCTTTGATCCTAACCTACTTAGTGTTTGTACCCACTTCGTGTCTGTAAATTAGGTATCAGAGTCATGTCTTCCATTCTAGCTTAAACCCCTTCTGGAAACTTCTTTTCCAACACTACTTCAAATCTTTTCTAAGAGAAAAACTTGAAGTGTATGCTCTGTGGTTGCCTTCTAAGGATCCTCCACATCAGAAACTTCATTAACTATTTTGGTTAAAGGAATTTTGTATCAGTGGGTTAAAAGTACCTTGAGACTTTGGCCTTAGTGTTGGCAGTGTGTCTCGGTTTATCTACCTTAGTATACAGAATTTTGTTAATCAAAATTGGTTTGTTAATCAAAATTGGTTGAAGATCATACGTTGAAAAGGAAAGAGGTTTGCTGTACTAAGGGAAAGGAGAACCCAAATTTCTACTTAAAAATGAATCGTCTGTTTACCACCTACTCTTTTGCTACGTCATATTTGGTTCCATCAATATCGTCTACCAGTAGAAACTCTTCTTCTTCTTCTTCTTCTTCTTCTAATCTTGAATACTTGTATGAGTTTGAGTACCTTCCTGATGATAGTAAGGTTCCCCTTACTGATCTCCCTTTCCTAAACCCTTATAATGCTTTTGTCCTACCCCAAACTTCTGTAAAAAAATCTGTTACCCAGCTCTTCTCCACAAAACGACCAACCTCTGTAAAAGAGTATGTCCAGGCCTCTAAATTTGATCAATGTTTTATTGCCGCTATAGAAGCTGAACAACTCTTACCTTTGGAAATCCCAGTTTACTTGCCTCGTCTTTGGCAACAATAAGGATTTACCCACCTTCATTTTGGAACAACCCGCTTGGCTGTCACTTTCCATGGGCAAAAAGGTTTGCCTGTTACTTCCGGACTTGCTCTGGTTGATACCAGGTTTCTACAGTATCAACACGCATGTATCGCTACAGTCCAAACCACCCTAAATGCTGGAACTGTTATCTTTACCTTTTACCCCAATTTTAACATGCCATTAGCAAATCCCATCTGCTATCAGCTTTGAAAGTACAGGTTCAAATTGGTGGTGCTTCTCAAATTTCCACCACCTATGCAGCAACCCTTATTACCAAATGGCCTATCGTCTCCAAAACCATGCTTTTGACATGTCCCTACCTTCCTCCATAGATGAAGCTCTTTTCTTAACCATTAATGCCCCTCACCAAGCTTCCTGTGTCCATGTTCCTCGTCAAATTTCCCGTCCTGAACTACTCTGGGAGAAGTCACAGCTCCAACAAAAGCCCATACCAGTTCAAACCTCAAATCCAACGATCATCCCAAAACCTGACGGTACAGTGGAGATCTCGTTTCCAAAAGACACATCTGACTCATCGTCAACCCATCCTGTCATTTTTCCTTCAAGAATTGACATGTTTGTTGATGGTTCTCGACCTGGCCCCCCAATTCAATATTTTTAACCCAATGGTCTTCCGGTCTATTATTTCAAAAATCCAGAAACAGGTCATTGTTACTTTGATGCCCGTGACTGTGATGACTGTTTAGAAGAAAGTCTTTTAGACGATGAAGAGGACTTTGAAGATGATCCATCTCCACTATGCACTTCTCCACCTCTTACTCCTTGTAAATCTCCACCTCCTCCTCAACCTCCATCGGATGATGGTTCTTCGAGTCAACCAAGTGGATGTTTTATGTTCACCTCATCTTCCTCTTGGACTGAAGCAGATTTTCCTCCTTTGGAATTCCATAATTCTCAGGAACGGATGACTCACCGTCATAAAATTCAAGACCCTACTACCATTCTCCCTGATGGTAGCACCAAGGTGGTGTCCATAGCGGAAGCAGCAATAAATTGGCAGTCAGCAAATTCTCTAGCTCAAAACCAAATTCTCTAGAGCAAATTCTCTAGCTCAAAACCAAATTCTCTAGAGAATTGCTAACTCTTAGCAAAATTTGGAGAATGCCGTTCATAAGAAGTTATCAACTTTGGAACTTCTTATTAGAGATTTGCAGCAGAAAATTCAAACTGTTCACCAGGAACTTCTCCAGATGGCCTATGCCAACCAAGCATTTTCAGCAGTTTTTTACCAAAAAGATGCTGAAATGAAGCATCTCAAGAACCAGCTTCATTCTCTCCAAGCTCAGCAGTACTCTCAGCAAAAAAGCCCATTTGACATGTTCACATCTTCCACTCAACAAAGTTTGTTTGAGTATCCTCAAATGTCTCAACCCTTACCTATACCTCCTACCTCAGGGTTTGGTGAGTCCAATATCTTTGGAAGCTCATCAGCTTTTCTTCCTCCACCAAAAAGACCATCTCCACCCAAACTTCCTTTTCCAAAGCCCCAGATAAAACCTATCCAGCCTACTACAATTCCATCTCCACCAGTTTCGTCTTCACCATCTACCTCTACCTCTACCTCTACCTCTATTCCACCTACCTCCACTCCTCCTAAGCCATCTAATCTAAATTCTAAATCACTCCAGTTAATGGTCCAGTTAATTCCTAACCCTTCCAAAAATCCACTCTTCACTCTCCTACATACCTTAGCCACTATACCTGAAACCACATCTCCTGAACCAACCATTGAGTTTGATTCAGATATTGAATCCACAGACTCTATCCCTATTCCTCATGTTCTTATGATGAACCCAGAAAACCCAGAGGAAAATATTAAAGATCCTATCATTGAAGAAGGTCCTGAGTTTGACACATCTCCAGAAATTCCAACATTTGAGTCCTTCTCACATTCCAATATCCATACACAAGGTTTCTCCTTTGATACCATACCCCCATCAAAATGGTTGGATAAGCTTTATGAGATTCATGCTTGGTGCACTACTGCTATGCTTTCCCCAAATGCTATACTAAGTATTGTCCTTACTAAGTGTACAGCAAAATTTCTTGGCCGTCTCCGTCAATGGTACTTAGCTCTTGGTGAGTACCAACAGCTGCAGCTCAAACAACTTCCAACCCTTGATCAATTCATCTCAGTTCTGCATACTGAGTTTCTTGGAGACCATGACAACACTAAAGAGTTTGTTCGAGAAGAATATCTCAGCATAAAGTGTTGTTCATTCAAAAGAAAAGACTTGGAAATCCATTATGATCGCATGTCTCAACGATTTTATCTCCTTAACGGCATGGATGATGTCAACCTCAAGCAAGCTTTTCTCAATTCCCTAACTGAACCATTGGGAAATGAGACAACAAGGCTCCTTCAGACAAAATGATTGACGCTGAATGCCACATCTCTTGGTGGTATTTACCAGTACTCTTTGATTGTCTTGGAAAAGTAGTGCAATCATCAGAAATTCCTCAGAACTCTTGAAGAACAGGGAAAACTTCTTGGCAAAGCATGTGATCGTCCAGACTTATCCATTAAGTGCAAAGACAAGAAGTGCACTTGCCGTCCTTCATATCGGAAGTCCAAACACTTTCAGAAATGGAAGTTTAAATCTCCTGGCAAGTTT
Organism: Rhododendron kiyosumense; assembly: GCA_019656275.1. Classification (NCBI taxonomy): domain Eukaryota; kingdom Viridiplantae; phylum Streptophyta; class Magnoliopsida; order Ericales; family Ericaceae; genus Rhododendron; species Rhododendron kiyosumense. Next base: position 1,262,577 of record BPLS01000129.1, read on the forward strand.
TCAAAGTTTCCTAAATCTGGCAAATTCTCACGCCGGAAAAAATGAAAATTTTTCAAGAAGAAGAAGTTTCAAGGGCAACGAAAGTCTGATCGTTGCTACATCTGTGGAAAGAAGGGGCACTATGCAAAACAGTGTCCAAATAAAGCAGCACGAGACAAGATGGTGAGCTCTTTGGCTCTCATTGATGATGATCTTGAAGTGCTAATGTCGAATCACTATTCTCTATTGATGATGAAGCAACAGCTGAAGAAGTCCTTGCATTCACCTTTGATGACTCTTCATCGGAATCGGATGATTCTTCCGATGAGCCTGACTCATTCCCCTATGAAATCCAAACCTTTGGCTTCTCAAACATCATGCTGGCTCAACCCTTAGCTAGGGTCAAAATCTTGCTTGGAAAGTATGAGAAACCTATACCAGTTATCGCCTTCTTTGATACTGGTGCAGCAGCCTCCATTCTCAACCTAGCAATCCTCCCCAGATCCTATTGGCAGTAGTGTTTTAGACCCTTTACAGCAGATGGAGAAACATTTGTCATCACTCTGATCAGTAAGCCTATTACTATCCAACTCTTCCCTGGATACACCATAAAACACCAAATTTATGGTTCTGATCTCCCAGGAAAAGATTTATTGTTAGGCCTTGATATGCTCCAAAATCTCAGCAAAGTCTCCTGGCTCAAAAAAGGCTTGAAATACAAAAACTACCTGTTACCCTGAACCACTCAACCCAATCTCTTTTCCATAGAAAATTTCTCCACCATCAAAGAAGCCATAATCCAAACTTCCTGTGCTGAATCCCATTCCCAGTTCCTCACCAAATGCTCCAATCCACTTTGGAAAAATCCAGACTTCTTTATTTCTCTTCCTTTTAAGAAAAATGAAGACATCAACCCCACCAAAGCTACCCATCATGGAATGAACCCAAGACACTACCAGCTTGCTCTACAAGAGCTATCTATAAATGGGTGTGTTTTATTTTCAATTGATGGCAACTATGCCATCCTTTTGTTGCTATTTATTGTTCATTTTTGTTTTGTTTGGTGAAAATTAATCATCGTGGAAGAAGAAAATTTAGTGAGATACATTTTTTTTGTTTTGCCTAGATTTTCATTTGGATTTTCTTATATAAATTGTTGAAACTTTCCGCCATTACTGTACTTGTTTTTCATTTATGACAAAAAAAAAAAAAAAAAAAAAAAAAAAAAAAAAAAAAAAAAAAAAAAAATGTGTGGGTGGGGGGGGGGGAGAGAGGTACGTGAGGGAGGGAGGGGAGAGAGAAAAAGTGTGGTCTTTTTTCTTTTAATCCTAGCCATCCAAAGCAATGGTTAGGATTTAGTGTCAAAGTATTGGCAAATGTTTTGTCCCTAGATCCATCCCCATATATATACAGAGAGAGAGAGAGCGCGCACGCACCTTGGCTACATTGGCAGCACAAGCTAAAGGCAGAAAAAGGTGGGGCACAACTGAAGTTGCCAATTCTACCCCAGCACCCAGTTCCATTAGAAGATCACCAGCAAACCGAAGCTGAAAAACATCACAATTTTAACAATGAGACTCTTGTCATAAGAACGAAATATGCCAACCTAAATCAACCACAACAATAGTTATATTTGAGAGCAGTTTCACCTGTTTCAGATCATAATCGAATTTCTTCCCTTGCCGAGAATAAAGCATTTTCCCTATCCTACCAGCACCATCCTACACATAAAGCATGTGAATTGTGATGCATTTCGCAAAATCAGCTGTAATAACTCTTACACACCAGATTCAAACACTAGAGGTGAACTTATAAACCCTGATTAAGCAAAAACCGACTAGGCACATAACAATCTTGATCAAAATTAGCACAATCAAATATCAAAATATTAATCCCAAGTGGATTTAATACTCGGTTTATAGAAATAATCAATTAGCTTGTGGAGATTATAGATCAACGTATCAACCATAGACCAACACAATTACAACCATACTCAGCTCTAGAGTTCTCCTGGTCAGGAAGCACATTGAGACGGAGGAAAAGAAGTTTTGGAATATCCCAAACATGTAGAGGAAAAAGAACAAAACCACCACCATCGGAACTGCGTGAGCTTTCAAGGACTCTGAATAGAAAAAATTGGAGTGACCTTATATTTTTTAAGGGGAGGAGAAAATCAATTCCCATCATTTAGTTGGGTTTTATAATTTTATTTACTTTCAAATGGCTCAAATTGGGGAAAACACAATATAACAACTAGGTCAATATTTGTTTATTCAAGTCAGTCACCAATGACTTTCCTGTCCACACTCCATGCACACTTTCAGGCGCAAAGCTCTAATCCTAATCCCAGATTCCACTTCAAATGAAAATGCCATTGTCCATACATGGGAGGGAATACACAACAGCACATTTTCAGTTGTATGAACTCCAAATGAACCAAAAATACCTTAAGAGTCCCAGAGGTTTTCGAAGAAAAAAAATCGATAACAATATTCAGGTCCAATGACAATGACTAGGATTTATAAAGCAACTACAGTAAAAGATCCACCTCAAAACCAAATTGGCGATGGAGAGGCCTCTGGAAGTATGGGACAGCTCTAGCATTCCCCCACACATGCGATCCCCACCTCGCAAGTGGGAGGTAAGCAAAGGATAGATGAAGTAAAGATCATAACGACTTAAAAGGCACTAGAGGCACAAACAAGGTAGAACCAATCTATAGGAGTGTACTACCAAAAAACTTTTGAAAGCCTAGCTCTGATACAATGTTAAAGAAGCATCTCAAAATAAAAACCAATAAGCAATCAATGGAGAGCCACCCAAACTCATGTATACTAGGTGTGGAGGTGATAATTTGTTGACATGGGACACGAGTGTAACAATTAATTATCTGAAAAATGTCCCAAGAACTAAATGTACAAACTTTTGCGAAATAAAGGGAGTATAGACCTATGGCAAAGTAGTCTTATGATTTACCCCCAACCATAATCAACACGAACTCAGAGACGGAATACGAAAACAGAACAATACTAACAGATCACTGTAAGCAACAGAGAGCAGAATAGTCATCAAGACAACTGTTACTATCAAAACGCAACTAACAGTATGGCTGAAGAAGAGACAAAGTGTTACTCAAAGAATACTACTTGGGCAGCCCATGTAGAGATATGAATCCAATCTCATGTATCAACATCAACAAGAATCTTTAAACAAGACTATGATATCCAAAATAGAGACAGTAGCTCATACTGAATCTATAACTATCATCATACCTTGAGAATCCAATTTATGGCCACAGCGCCTGGAGTAGCTCTGTTTTTGGAGACTCCAACTGAACTCAAAAGCGTTTTTGTTGTGAAAACGCCCATTGCTCCACCAAAAAAGTGCTATAATGAAAAATGTAGTCATTGTTAATGCATTCAGCAGCCGAAAACCAGGCTGCCGGACTACCAGCAGAAGTCTAACTATCATGCTAATACACTAGCCTCGTGAGCAACAAACTGGATTAACAGTTCAAAGAAGTACCTTCAATGCCCTCCATGTCATGTATGGCACATATGATGAAGCAACAGTATCAGGAAAACCTTCAGGCACAACATAAGATCTTATGAATGACATCAGCTCCTATGCCACACCATCAATGTAACAAAAGATTTACTTCAGAAGCTTACAAAATCAAAATCCTTCATTCATTACTCAAAATCAAAATCCTTCATTCATTACTCAAAAGCGCATAATTTCATTCATTTTATATGGAATCAGTGTGCAACCCAATTACCCAAAACATTACCTCATACATGGTCAGCAGCTTAACATCATCTTCTCTGTTTGGAAGACTCTTCTACATGTAAGAAGTGATGATTCAGACACTCAGAGCTTGAGTAACAGCGTGGACTATGTGCCCAACACCAAAACCAATTAAGCCGCTCAGATCATCTAAATGTTACTATAGTTAAGATAAAGCCATCACATTCCACAGAAATATTTTTTTTACTTTGATGGAAAATAGAAATTCCATGTTTTTTTTTTAATCCCCTTTGATTTTAGGTACAATCCAAACCATTTGACAACAATCATAATTGAGATACTGATGCAATTCACCAGTTTATATCTGAAAGAGGTTGCCAATAAGTTCTTTCAAAATCGACTATTTGTCCCTCTGTTAGAGGTGTTCCAAAAATATTTGGGATAGAGTACAAACAAATTGATTGGATCGACTTCAAAAATGAAAAGATTTGTAAGAATTATAATTTCCGTCACCCTTTTGTGAAAAAACTAGTCAAATTTGTCGAAGGTATAAAATACTAATTAAGCGTTTAGTATGTGTCCCGATACAAATACCTGACTTTTGGACATATTAAGCATCCAGGACGTGTCCTTGTAAGGATCCCTAACTTCTGGATATCTACCCCAATATCCTAAAGTCAAAAGTTTAGAAAGAGCTTAACCTTGGACGCATACTTGCACCCGAAAGACACTCAGCACTAGTCCCAGTAACATAACTCATACTGACTAATAATCACATGACCCAGGTTAACTTAAACCAAAAATACAAATTATAGTGCTTATTCCGCTAAATAGTTCTGTGTCCATGACAAATGAAAAACTTAAAGCATATCCAATCAATGCACACAATAATTAAACATGATTAATAGCCTACCTCAAGTGAGTTTAAATGATAGTATATTTCAGAGGAAAAACAAAAAGACAGTTAATACATAGTCTCATAACGTACAGCATACATACAAAAATATAAGAAGGAACAGAGTGTTTTGGGCTTGTGACGCAGAGTCTGATTCAATTTGGGTCGCGCTTCGCTAACTATTCAGAGTATTAGATGCACTTACATATACACCAATTTCATCTATGTATCGAATTAAGAGAGTATAAGATACATCGGCTGATCACACACCGTGGATGTATTTACACAGTGGGAGAACCACATAAAAATCTCTCTGTCTCGCGATCTTTGTTTATGTTATTAATTGTTCTTTCACGCGTGGCGTGTTTGTTTTCTCAACACAGAACATACCTAACAGGGGCGGTCCCAAGGGAGTGTAGGGGGACCCGGGCCCTTGCACAACTCCAAATAGGCTCGCGTATTATACTAACTTTTAGGTTACCAGCAAGTCATTTATATGTGCGGGGTAAAAATTTCCAAAATTTCACGTTATCAATCATTTTTAGGTTGCAGGTATAAAATTAGGAACGCTGCTACAGGTACAACATTTGCTATATAGCAGCCATGCACAGAGCCCTTTTACGCCCGTCTCGGGTTCCGCAAAGATGATCGGAGCCGCTCATTTTGTTCAAAATATTTCGTTTGCCTAAATTTTGAAGTAAAGTTGGATAATTTTTAAACACCCTTCCCAATATCGGATTGAGGTGATTTTTTACCGGACCGTTTGCCTAAATTTTGAAGTAAAGTTGGATGATTTGTAAACACCCTTCCCGATATCGGATTGAGGTGATTTTTTACAGGGACCATAAACGAAGTATTTTGAATAAAATGAGCGGCTCCGATCATCTTTGCGGAACCCGAGACGGATGTAAAAGGGCTCTGTGCATAGCTGCTGTACAGCAAATGCTGTACCTGTAGCTTTTCTGTAAAATTAGACGCTGGCTGCGCACCTGGACACAATATCGTCTCTTCTTCGAACCTTGCGAGTAGCAATATATACTTCTAAAATATATCGATATGAAAATACGTGTGATTCGGGCCCCAGTAGATACAAATCCTGGGTCCGCAGCTGAATACAAGACCAGAATATACCTAGCACAGATTATAAGCTGATAGCATGCACAAATATATATAAAGTTCAACAAAACAGACCTCAACAGGGGCCTGAGGGCTATGCAAGCTAACGGCACGGATGGATCCGTTCTTGAATTGCTTCGAGCAGCCTCTGCCTCCACCATTCTCCGTGAAATACTTCCACCGCCGTCCGTCCACCTCCTCGCAGCAAATCAACCTCAAGCTCGACCCGACGAATTGTTCGTCGATAAGCCCGAGGTTGGCCGCGGCGGAAGGCCTCAGCCCCGCGCTCTCCGCCGCGGCTGATGCAGCGGACGAGGGCTCAGCTGCGGCGGACGAGGAGGAGGAGGCGAGGTCGGCGCTGATTCGGAGGGTTTCGCGGACGAGGAGCCGGGCGGCATCATTGGAGGGGAGGGTTTGGGTGGTTGATTTGGGCTTAAGGTTCATTGGCGTCATTGGAATTGGAGTGATTTTGGGGAGATTGGGGGGAAATGGGTTATGGTGATGGTTTTTTTCTTACGGTAGGAGGAGAGGAGGCATTGGGATTGACGACGGAGGTAGGGGGACTGTGACAAGGAACAAAAGGCAGGTGGCCTAACGAAGAGGGGAGAGAGAGAGAGAGAGAGAGAGAGGAGGACGAGGACGAGGCTATATATTCGTGTGACGTGTATCTAGAGAGAGAGAGAGAGAGAGAGAGAGAGAGGGACTGGAGGAGACGGTTTCTCTCTATAGCAAAGAGAGCGGGAGCCACATGGGAGGTTTTAACTAAAGGGGTGTTCGGCTAAAAAAGTCATTTTAACTTATTTTTTATTTTTATTCAAACTTTTTTGGTATCATTTGGCTTATTGTAAATTTTTTTGGGATTATTGCATTCTCACAATAAGAGGAATCTAAAAAGTAAAAAATTTTGACTGAAATCCAATTTTTTTTAATAAAGACGAAATTAAGTCAATAAGCTAATTTTTTTGTCTTTATTCAAAAAAAATTGGATTTCACTCAAAATTTTTTACTTTTTAGATTTCTCTTGTTATGAAGATGTAATAATCTCCAAAAAATTGACAATAAGCCAAGTAATAGGAAAAAAATTTGAACAAAGACAAAAATAAGCCACTTGGTTTATTTAGCCGAACACCCCAAAGTTCTACTATGAGACTGGGTGGGTTTGAACTTGCGAGATGCCAACGAGTGCAATTTTGTTCCTTCTTAATATTACTCCTTTTTTTAATAGATTGAAATGGTATGTATTTTATTATAAAGTGATGTTATATTTATTATGTAATACATTTTTTAGTAGACATGACATTATTTTTTGGTAAGCATGATATTATTTTGTGGTAGAATCGACACCATTTCAATTAATAGAAATGAAAATAATGTCACTCTTTTTAAATAGAGAATGAATAAAACTCAACTCGATATCAACAGTGATTAGAATCTTCGATGGGAACCGAAATATTGTGCACTTATGGACGTAAAATATTTTACCTATTTTTCGGTGATTGGTTGTGTAAAAAATGAAGAAAATATTTTACATAAGTTATTTTCCATCAATTGGATGAAAATGACTTACCCTTAAATTTTTCGTAAGTTATTTTCCGAAATGAACTTGCTGCCTTCTACTGCAATTCTCACAGCTCAGTTTTCTCAATCATCAGTCCTGACCTACGTTCAATTTCAACAATCTCATGTCTCTCCACTGTTTAAGCTCCACATCTCTTTCTCTACACTATTTTGTTAATTTCTAAAAATATTTTCAAGTGCCAACCAAACACCGAAAAATAAAAGTTTGAAGTTTATTTTTTGAAAAAAAATTTTACATGAAAAAAAATTTACATCGAAACAAATGGAGCCTCAATATCTAAGATCCCATATTCTAAACAAAACATTAGTACATTGGATCAAACACTTGTAATTATTCGGTTGAGATTATTTTTTTCTAGGCCACTTAAAAAGTATTTTAAAAGTAATGTCCTATCCGGATCATTTATACATGACCTAGACGTAAGCCCCATCCGCTAATATGTGCACTATTGGTGCACATCTCGTTGGTTCCCATAAAATTTTCGGAGTACTTATTAAGATGATGTTCCTAAATTCTTTACTAGGTATGGGCAGTTACATACTAACATCGTGATGTCCCCACAATAATGTGATATAAAGAAATTCTACGTTACGATGGTCCAAAATCACTTAAAAATTTAGTAGTAACTTTTTAGAATAATCTCTAAATTTTGACATAAATGTCTTATAAGAGCATGTACTTCAAGTTTTTTTAAACTAAACTAGGCAAGCGGCTCATGCAAGTACGAGGTGTCTCATGCCTGTTATTGGTAGGAGGTGTCTCATGCCTACACAAATAAGAGCAAGTAAATATTTAGTAATTTGCGTATAATATTCATACAATAGAATTCTATCTTACATCCAAAATTTTGGATACAAGTATGCAACAGAAAAAGAAAATGCCGCAAATAATAGTCAAATACACATTACTTTGTAAAGACATGTAATGGGTATGTAGTTTTACATTGCTCACAAAGCAACCCCAAACCAATAGAACAATTACTGATCAAAGGCATCACAAATCTCCAAACTCAATTTGATTGTATCAAAGTATAGAAATTCCATATATAAGTACCTAAACATGCAATGGATCAGAAAAAATGAATTCATATGCTCATATGCTAGGCCGTCGAAGAAATTGATAAAGCTTCCGGCTGATAAACTTCATATGCAATACTTTGAAGTCATGGCAAAGCTAATTACACAAAAGGGAGTTTCATACATATTCATGACAAACAACATGAACCAAAAGATTTGTCTTGAGTTTTTAGAAAGGCTTCAGCTAGAATAGTAGACATGGTTACAAATTATGGACACCAAAAGATTTGCTGCAATGTCTACTATTTTAAGAGGTAGAACAAAAGGTTTGCTTCATAGGGCTATTCCTACTTCATAGGGCTATTCCTTTTTCTGCTTGTTCTTGAAAGGCTCCACAGGGCTATTTTGTTCCATGGCGTCCTCATTTGTTGGTGATTCTACTGTTGAGAGTGCTTTCGTTCCACGCTTCTTCGGGGTGTTTGGGCCTTAGATTCTGGCTTGATGCTTGCTCAGGTGGTTGCTAATCAGGAATTGTGTCATAGACAGTGGACATTGAAGACACATTGGGTAATTCCTTCATACGTGTACATGGATGCCTTTAGGATAAGGACCCATTTTTGGGAGTGGATAGCTTCTTAATCATTTCAACTGACAGATTACCCTGTGTAGGGTTTTATGTCAGTTGGTTGTGATGTGTTTAATGTAGGCAGGTTAATGTAGTGAGGAGAAAGTGTTATATAACGTACATTGGCTGTATTGTTGACCATTTCTGCTGCAGTGATGTTGTAAAGCTGTTATGCCTTTTCTGCAAATACAGTGGCAGGGATGGATCCAGCTTGATGTGCTATCTCCACATTGAATTTGAGCCTGCAGATAGTTTACATTTAATGAGAGGTTGTTTGAGCTAAAACTCTGAACATGAGCATGAATTGAATAGCATGTATAGATGTTAGCAACAGCGATGGTTGTTCTTGTAGTGGTCAAGGTGTCGGTAAAGCGTTAGTTTAGTCTAGTCATTCATCAATAAGTTTATTTCCACTTAAGTGTCAACAATAGAGCAAAAAAGGAGCAAAAAAACCTTTCAACCAATAACTAAAGAAATCAAAGAACAAGAATAAAAGACCTTTCAAACTTGCGATAATAACTCACATGGGTATGAGAAAAGGAGCAAAAAAGGGGGGTTATCAGGACGGAGTTGGATACAGTTAAGAAGCAAAGTTTGACCCTTTGTATCTAATATGCATCCACATATAGATTCAACCAATAACTAAAGAAATCGAAGAACAAGAATAAAAGACGAACAAATGATCATCAATCCTGCCAAATACTCGCTCTTTCATCCCAAAACTTGGAAGCAGAATTCCTCAACTCAGAACTAAACCCATCATTATCTCCATACACAGCAACCCTCATTTCCTCCACACCACCATACCCCTCTCTCTCCAAAAATCCCTCCTTCCCCACCTCACCTCCCACCCCCTTTGAAACCCTAAACTCCCCAAACCCCGCACCCACCGCCTCCACCGCCACCGCCTACAAAACCAAGCCCTCCCTCCTCAAACTCCAGCTGCCTCGTCACAAAATTCAGCATCTCCTCCCTCCCCCTAACCTCCTTCCTCAACTCCTTGGAAGCACCAAAATCTACCTACACCATCTGCACAACACAAAAGGAGAACACAAACTGGACAGGGGAAAACGGCGCAAGTGATATAAAGAGACTATGTATTTTGGAATGAAAAAACCTTCGCGAGTGATATAAAGAAAATCTTGGTGGCCAATACGAGACTATGTATTTGGGAATGCAAATAACCTTCAGCACTGATAATATAAAGAGAATCTTGACAACCAATATGATTATGTATTTGGAAATGCAAACAACCTCCAATGTTTTGGACTTTTTTCTTGTTTTGTTCTTATTCAAAAAAAATTTCACAATGTTAGTTTTCCGCGTCACTTTTTTGGTTTTCTAATTAGTCTAAAAAATTATGACTTCTACCCGAATATTTTTTGAAACATCTAAGATAAAGTCAGCTTTTGGGTTTTTTAGGCTTTACCTTGAATATTTTCATAAATATTCGGGTAAAAATCATAATTTTTTACTTTTTTTATTCATCTTAATGAGACAAATCGAAAAATCAAAAAAGTGAGGCGCAAAACTAATAAATGCAAAAAAAAAAATTTGAATAAGGACTCTATTCAAATTTTTTCGCGTTCGTTAATTTTGCGCCAAACTTTTGTATGTTATTGATTCGTCTCAGAAAAGTAAAAATAAAAAAATTACTTTTACCCAAATATTTTAGAAAATATCCACTTTTAAAACAAACAAAAAAAATGCCATTAAAAAATTTGAATAAGGACAAAACTCAAAAAAACCCAAATAAATAAATAAATAAATAAATAAATAAAAGCAAAGCAAAGCTTAGTGGAAGTCTACATAAGTACTTGAATCAAATAGGAAATGATGCAGAAAGATGAACGAAACTCCATAAGCAATTGTCCAAAAGAGAGATCACCTTCTATACAATGGAAAGAGCTTGGGTGCTGCTGCAACTACCATGGCTGAAACTTCCACAACTCCCGCTAGGCGTTCCAAAGCTTGCGAATTCTATTGAGGAAATGACCTGATTAGTTAAAGGACATTCCAATGATAGTACAAGCCCTGGTCTGCTCCGTCTCTTCTGGCTTGATCTCCACGTCTCCACATGTTGGGGCCAGGTGAGATTCCGAGATGTGAGAGCACAAGCTCCCTATCTCTCTTGTCGCAAAATATAGTTGCGTTGAATCCCTACCTTTTTCCTCGAACACTACCAGGGTGTTCCCACTCGGTTGCAGCCACGATCAAGGCACATGGTACTTGTCGTGAGATCATAAACAAGAGTTAGAGCAATCCAATAACATGGTTGCTTTTTTTCCAAGTTTTGGCTGGAATACTAAATTTTTGATTCTGTAGATATGCATTTTGCACTGGCCTGCCCAAGCAGCCCAACAATGCTCTCTGTTCTATCTCAATTATATAAAATCAACCAACTGGAAGAACATTCTTGGGTGTTCATAGTTGCTCCATATAGTTTGAGAGCAACTATACTACTCTCGAAAATAGACAACATTTAGGGGAATATGTTGGAGGCAAGCATTTAAGCGAAAAGTTGAATGCTTACAGTTGCTGAGAGGGTTTCCCACAATTCTAGAGGCATTTGTTAGAAGAATAAGAGCCTTTGTAATTGCAGTCTGTACAGCCGCTAGATGGAGCAATATAAGTTAGCCAATAACGCCCTATGCTCTGCCCATTCACAAACGCCTCACCTTTTCCCATCCCTGTGAAGTCCAGTGCAACTGGGATGGTGCCGGAAGGGGCGTCAAAAGTTGTCTGAATCCACAAGTATTGTTCACTGTATTAGCATCTTAAGGATTGAGCCAAATTCCTAAACAATAATCTTGTCAAACATTTAGCTGTTGCCGAGTAATTTTCTTCACAAATGGAGTAAGATTTAGTGAACCATGCTATAATATGCCTCCTCATGAAGTCGATCTTACAAGTTTTCTCTTGGGGCCTTCGATCCCTTAATTTGCCTGATATGTGAGCGGAAAAGAAATATGCGATGTTACCTTGTACCAAATCAAGGGTTGGCCCTTGGGTAAGGTAGCTCCTGATACCCAAGCTGGAGAACCTCCATTGGAGAGGCCTAACTCTTCACCTTTTAGTCCAGTCTGCACCAAATGTGACAAAAGTAAGTGTAAATCTGACAATTCCTTCATTTGATACTTCAGTAAATCAAATTTAGACTATAATACGAGATTTGTGTGCCAGTTCAATGCCCAGTTCCTATTGAATGAGAATCTTTAAGCAAATAACTACAGCCGAAATTCTGAAATCAAAGCGAACTTACACACATGATATGTGCATTGCTGTGATGAGAGATCAATGGTAGATCCATTATTTACACCTACCAGCTTCACCGGACCAGTAATCCCTGCACCCTTTTCATCAAAGAATACTCCATAGTTCTAGACCAGTGTTGATATGGTTCCATTATATCATGGTCATGACTCATGAGTAACATTTTGACCGTCTGCACTTGACAAAAGATAGATAACTTTGTGAATGCTAACTTAAGTTTAATAAAAAAAGGTCAAACTCAAGAGATCAATCTTATTCTTTCCGGGTATGAGAGTGATGGGAACGTCAATAGAAACCTTAGCATTGTTACTGTTTCCTTTCCTGCTCCCTACAATGAACCATATGACAGTTTCTCTTTCTTTAAGTTCAATTTCCTTAAATGACTAACGCACTATGGAAAAAAGCAACCAAGACTATAAGGTTTTACCCAAACTTCTATCCATTTAGCGGCCTTACGAAATTATTTAGGCATGTCAAATGGTCACAAGAAAGGGCATCCTTGATGAAGCAAAGGATACAGTTTTGGACAATGCCAGGATACCTTAAGGCATTGTTTAGATCAAGAATTTACGGAAGGATTCACTAAGCGAAGGGATAGCAATTAGGAAACCAAGAATAAATTTAGCTTCTTCTATTTCATTATCTTCTTCTCCTTTTCTTTTCTTCCATAGAATCCGTCGCAAACTAATGATCCACACACAAGCATTACTCAAAAGCACTAAAATCCCATTGCAACTATGGCACATAATGATTAATCAAGATAAGATGCCAATACATTAGTATCTTTTGCAGGTAGTGAATTGCATTTGATGTGATATGTATCCATGACTAACAGATTAGAAGGAAGAAAGAGCGCATCAACCTTTAGAAGAGGTACAAACAGCAAATAAACAAACATATGAAGAAAAAATCTCCTCCCAAGAAATACATGTACTTGCAATCTTTTAGTTCACATCACCTGCAAGTTTCCCATTAATATAAGCATGAAGGGCATGGCCAAGAGATTCCACATGAAGAACAGTTTGAGATCCATCTTTAAAAAAAGGCTCATCAACTTGAACATTAGTGCTGCAAAAGTATCCAAGAAGCATTATTGAAAAAGCAAACATACCACAACCAATGGCTTTAGATCACAACTAAGATCGTACTGTTACCTTAACAAATACCATATATAGTCACTTTCGTCAGCTGTAGTATTTATTTGCTCTAATAACCCTAGTTTCATGACTGCATTGCTACTCGAAACCCCAACTAGGTTGTTAAACCAACTGTGGGCTCCCCGATTAGCGCGCACCCAAAAGAGTCGCCGCCCGGAGTTTTGAGATGGATGATCTGAGAAACCGAGAGTTTGTTTGAGAGAAAAAGAAGGCTTTTGATCTAGCGAATATATTGAGATTTTGGATTCGAAAGCCACATTACGAATGGGGAAGGTTTCGTTGAAGAAAACGCATCCCACCCGCCCGGTAAAAACCGGTCTCCACTAAACTCTTTCAAAAGGGGATTTAGAATATCTTTTGGAAAATCAAGCTCTTTAAAAGACAAGTAAAAGGAAAAGGGACATAGGAAATATATCACGTTGACGTGCGAGTAGTGCTAAATGTACAGTGTGAAATGATACAGATGATGCAGAATGAAAGAAGTTTTAAACGGAAACTGTCTGGGTCTTAGTATCCTTCTGCATGGCATATCGTAATACCGTGCATGGTTTTACAGTATGCCATGCGGAGTACTGTTTTATTCTTAGGCCACTATAAAGTTTTAGAACACCGCCCGGCATCTTGAGTAGAACGCACGGGGTTTCCAACTGATATCAGACAATGTTTTTACTGCTGGACCATTCTAAAAACACCACTCTTTCAAGCCATGGACGAAAATCATCTTTTGTACTTTTGATCACTCGAAATGATCGAAGAAACTTTGTTTCTAAAACCAAACATGGCTTGTAGATATGGTCTTATTTCAAAAGCGTTAACACCTGATATTTCAGTAATAAAACAGGCCTGACAGAGGATAGCTATGATCCAGACAGCTTGAACAAGAAAACAGTAGCAATATAAAAACGTCATGCGTTTGAATACACTATGTCGTGCGACGCATCAAAGCGCTGCGCGGCATAGAATACTCAGCATAGAGCCTTACTCTTGTTTTTGAAAATGATTTTAAGCTAAGATCCAACCAAAAGGGGGTGGTCCTGATTGCAGACAGGTTCCCTCAGGGATAAAGACAAAGTTTATCCCAAGGAAACTAGTTTATACCTTTGATCTTAGAGCTTAGATGAAGACGGACGGCTACAGATGGGTGCAGATGAAACCGGTTGAGAAAAGAGGGCTATGAGTGTGGTTTAATAGATGGGTACTGGGTAGTTGGGACCTTAAAGTGAGCAAGAGAACTCACTTTAATGATGAGGAGAAAACTGGAGGACTTTGAGGAAGAAAGGATCTTGAGAATGTTCTTTAGAATAACTTTCTCAAGGCCTGGGAGTGAGGAGTGGGTGTGAAAGCATGAGGAGAGAGAAAGAAAGTTCAGCCCCTTTCCCTTGAGTGGAGGGTTGTATTTATAGCCAAGAACCAAGGATTTTGAATTCAAATGATGGAGGTATTTTCTGGGCGGGCCAGAAGTGTTTTTTCAGCTAAACTAACTTGTAGCTATGGCTCAAGTGGGCGTGGCCGACAGCTAACTGAGCCAGTCAGAACTTTATCCAAAATATCGTGCGGTTGACCTCATGACCTCGTGTGGCATAATGAAATTTGTTATGCCGTGCGGTGCAGAGGTGTGTCGTCTAGTACTAAGGGTCCAGTTTCTGGGCCACTGGGTTTGTTTTGGGCTTTTTAGGCTTTTGGGCTAAGGAAGTCCTTTATCCAAGCTCTCGAAGGTATCGTTTCCTTTGTTTCATCATAGGGACATTTAAAGAACCTTCGAGGTCCAGATTGGGGTGTCTACAGTAATCCATCTTTAACGTAACTCGGACACCATTGGTTGGCGCGAGTGACGGTTAAAGAATAGGCATCCCAATCCGTTGCTCCAAGGTCTTTAAACAGAGACAAGAACACATGAAAATCGACATGCAAACAAATGACAATGGTGGTCACGCCCGTGGGGCTGCCTACGTACCCCATTGTAGGGATCAGACCAGCGTAGTTCGATTGGGACAATGCAAGCAAAAAGACTCCACAGGACAAAAACAAATAACAAAACCATGCAATAAACTTTGAGAAAATTGAGTGCCGGTGGTGCTGAGTGTCATGAAAGTCAATGACTGCGTGTGCGAGACGAGCCCTTAGAAGGCGAAAATAGCGAGACGGGCCTTCAAGAGGTCAATTTGAGATGAGACAAGCCTTCGAAGGGTGAAAATAGTGAGACGTGCCCTCAGGAGGTTAATTGAGATGAGACGAACCCTCGGAAGCCGAAAATAGCGAGACAGGCCTTCAGGAGGTCAATTTGAGACGAGACAAGCCCTCGGAAGGCGAAAATAGCGAGACGGGCCTTTAGGAGGTCAATTTGAGATGAGATGAGCCCTTGGCGGGCAAAAATAGTGAGATGTGCCTTCAGGAGGTTAATTGAGGCAGACGAGCCCTCAGAAGGCGAAAATAGTGAGACATGCCTTCATGAGGTTAATTGAGACGAGACGAGCCCTCGGAAGGCAAAAATAGTGAGACGTGCCTTCAGGAGGCGAAAAATTGCGAATACGGCGAGTGTTAGGGATACGAAAAGTTCTACGAGTCCCAGAGGATCCCTTTAATCCAAGCACAACATTCTAAATGGACTTTTTCTGCAAAACAGCTAGAATACTTGATTTCCAAGGGGATTTTGGTGGCTGGGTTGAATAATTTCTGAGAAAAAGATTTTATCCATGCAAAACCAAAACGCCGCATGGCTTAGCGTTATGGCGCACGGCATTTCAATTTTCCATACAACTCTTCGATTTCCGAGAATAGTCGGTTGGTTTAAGGGTGCCCATAAATGCAGGCGTGCCCATTCGTCCTCTTTTTCATCTTTATAGGGGTGGTAGTGCCTCATTCTATGCACCACCACCAAAAATCTCTCAAGTCTCTTCGCTTTTCTTTCCTTATATTTTCTTAAAGACAAGTCACTTTCAAAGCTTTCGGCATGGCAGACAATAGTTTGGCTACGCGAGTTACTGCCTTAGAGGCCGAAATGGCCTCGTATCGGGAGGAGATTGAAGAACTCTCTCACTAGATCGCGAGGGTTGTCGATACCATTCGCACCCTTCGTCGTGCGGTGACAAACCTCCAGGATTTCACCTTTAATCAGTTGGACGACAAGAACGACCCTGAGTTTGCGCCGACGCATGAATCGGAGGAGACTGCGGAGGACTCCGAGGGAAATCCGAACGGTTCCGACGACTGTTTGGATGGCGTGAATGACGCTTCTGGAGAAGGGAGCGATTGAGGAGGAAGAAAGAGAAGAAGGGCAGTAGGAATTTTTTTTTATTATTTTTGTTTTGTTTTTCTGTTTGTCTCTGTCTTTTTTTTTTTTTGAACGAATGTAATGGAAAATCCCGAGAGCCACCTCGGGTTTTATGGAATGAAAAAGTTCCATTTCTTGTATCTCCCTATCTTCTCTGTTTCTGAACAAATTCCAGTAAACCCAAACAGTTATATCCCCAAATGCCAGGAATTCATCCAGAATTCGAACTGTCAAAATAGACCATAACGCCGTGCGTAACTTATAGAAGGATGCGCGGTCTTTCGAGACGGAGCATCCGTATGTTGGATCAATATGCCGTGCGTCTTAGTCGAAGCGCCGTGCGGCGCTACAGGCTATGAACCCGGTCCAATTTAATTCCAAATGAACCGGTTCAAGGGGGATATATATATATATATATATATATACATACACGGGTGAGGCGTACACAGTACGCCCCACCATTCGAACTCTCTCTCTCGCGCCTTCTCTTTCTCTAGATCATCTCTCTCTTTGCTCTCTCTCTCTCTCTCTCTCGGTACTCTCTCCTCTCTCTCTCTCTCTGCTCTTTACTCTCTCTCTCTCTCTCCCTCCCTCACACACTCTCTCTCTCCCTCATTGAAACCATGGACAATTTTGGCATGCCCGGTGGTGATCAACCACCGAGGGTTGAGGCTACACCACCCACGGTTCCTCCGGAGAGTGAAACAGTGATCGGGGAGATTCCAAAGACCCTAGGGTTTTCGGTTTTGGCAGCCATGGCCGAGGAGGTTACGACCTTGGTTGCCGTGGCAGCTGGCAGTAGTGACGGGGGAGTTTTGGCTGGCTACAGCCATGGTGCGGAGAGCCCAGGTGCAGTGGAGTTAGGCAGTGAGGACGTGGTTGTGAGCCAGTCAGGGGTTGTTAGTGGTTTGGAGGAGAGGGCCGCGGAGGAGGAGATGGAGGCCTCTCCTCCGAGGGAGCCTCGAGCTAACTTAGGGAAGGCCCCCATTATCGAGGAGGAGCTGGCGGAGGAGCAGGAGACTCCGGCCATGTTCGTGGGTAGTGGCGTAAGTGCGGGGTCGTCACGACCCATAGGAATGGGGGACTACTTGGAGGGAGCGTCCCTCGAGGACTTAGTTGAGACTTTACGGGGGGTGCTTGGACTGGTGGAGGCCTTGCTTGAGTTGCGGGAGAGGGAGCTCGGGGCTGAGCTCGAGACGAGAGTGGCCGAGAGGCCATAGGTCGAGCAGGAGGAGGTTTTGGTCCCACGGAGGACCGTGGTGGACGAGTCGACGGTGGTCCTTGAGCAGGACCGTTCTTTTATCAAGGAGTCTTACGTGCCTCTTCAGCACGTGGTGGTGCCCTCACTTCTAGACGCCTACAGGCCGGAAAGGGCCACTTACAATGAGTCCCTAGTCCTGAGGGACCCGCAGCAGCACTTGTCCTTGCGTCAAGCTAAGGTATGCTTTGATATTCGTACTTCAATACAATGTACTATGTTCCTTAATTCAATGCCTTTGATTATTATGCCATGCCTACTGAATCACATCTCTTCTTGTAACAGGAAATAAGGATCTCGTGCTACGGTGGCGCGGGCGATGTACCCTAGTTTTGGGAGAGGCTCCCGAAGGCCTCGAGGGAGATGGTGAGGGAGGCGGGCTTCGGGGAGTTCATCAGTGTGTTGATGAGGGCGAGCAATGATCACCAGGTGGTGAGGGCTCTTGCCAAGAGGTGGGACACGACAAACTCGTTCCACTTCTCTTTCGGTGAGATGACGGTGACGCCCTTGGACTTCACGGCGATTGATGAGCACCCAATAATGTAGATATTTGGTGCGACTAGTCCCGTACTATATTGGTTTAACTTGCGTTTATTTAGCTTTTATAGTGATATCGCACGTAAGGTGTGTTTTTGTGTATTTCGGGTAATTCGTACAAATAAGGCGCGTTTGAAGGCCAAGGAATGATTCGGGCCCAACCAAGTACTCAATGCCACATGCCACCCCATTGTGGTGCCCAAGAGATGGTTTGGAGGTTGCTCGGGTCGCCCAAGGGTCAAGGAAATTGAAGAAGAAGTGAGGATTTTACCAAAGAAATTCATCTTCCGACGTGATGAGGGTAGAATCGTCATAACTTTTGGTGTACAAATTACTTTTGATCCAAACCACTTGGGTTAGAAAGTAGACTCGACGAGCTTTCCAATGGTTCAAAGAACGCCTAAATCCGAGTTCGGGAGTGTCCGGAGCGAGCCTGCGAAGTTGCCTAAAAAAGCTGTCAAGCTTGTACCGATACGGGAATTGGCTGTACCGGTTCATGCTGCCCAGAGTTCATGCTTTTCAGCGGTTTTGAAGACATGAACCGGTACTAGATTTGGCCATACCGGTTCATACTGCAGAACACGGCCACATTTTTGCTACTTTTTCAACCTTCCATTTATGGAAAGTTTCCACTTGTGGAATGTTTTTGGGATATTTTGGGGACTTTTTGGTCCTTTGTAACTTAACTTTAGTTGCATATAAATAGGCTTAAATGCCATATATGAAAAGATATAGGCCATTTAGTTAGATTTAGGCCTTAGTCTTCCTTCTCTCTAGGATTTACTCTATTAATGTTCTTCAAGCTTTTCTAGTCATTTCTTTCAAGAACTCAAGTAAGTATTTGTCTTATGTTAATTTCTCGTTTATTAATGTTGTAGCTACTCTTTAGATCTTTGCATAAATCAAGTTTATTTTCGTTTTCTTCGGTTAAATCTTTCGCTCCATTTTCTTATCATGTCTAGTCATTTAGCTATGTGTGAGTAGTTTTTTGGCTAAGTCTCGGGCTAATCTTTCCCGATGACTTTGGTGGTTATTTGGTTCTCAAACCTTCGGGCTTAAAATCATGATTTTTGGAATCGAACTAACCTAGCCATTTTGGTCTAAGCGAGGGGTGTTAACTCCTTGGTATGTTGTTTAGTCAAGCGGTCTTGGCAAGCGGCATTTTGAGGGCTCCTGGCCTCCTACGTGTTAGATACATTAGCAAAAATAGGTTGGTTTAGTCCCGTTTAATCACATCTTTTATTAAACGTAGTCATTAAAGCTAAATCTTCCGGGCGTGAGCACGCGGTCGTGACTCTCGCCTGAGTTATTTTGAGAACCAGTAGCGGCCCTAGTCAAGGGATAGACGAACCCTAGACTTGCCTCTTTTAGTTTATAAAGTTTATTTCTAGTCTTTTCCATTATCATTTCCGTTTAAAGCAAAATCTTGTTGGCCGTCTTAAACGCCGCACTCTACCATTTTAACTTACAATCCAAATTAGCTATATTTCGATTCTCTGTGGGTACGATCCCGGACTTCCGGATATTATGCTATCGACGACCTAGCCCTACGCTTGGGGTATTTCAACCTTATTTGAAGGCGAGATTCGGAGGCTAAGCATTTTTGGCGCTGAAGCCGGGGAATTCTTAATATAGCTTATTTGGAGGATCGACAAACCACTGTAAGTACTCCATTTAATTTTCCTTTGTGTAATTTGAACTCGACTTAGCGGATACCTCTAACCGAGCCACCAATTCGACTTGAGGTGTAACGAAGCTAGATTGAGTATCAATTGCCTTTTCTTTTATTGTCCATATAATGTGGTGGTGGCATAACCCACAGAACTGTTTTGAGAAAAGAGGTGGCGGCATAGCTCCTCTGGCCTATTTACTTTTTGTCTTATTTGTCTACTAGAATGGCAGCAGCAAATTGGGAAACACCTCACAAGACTTTGCGGGACTACCTTTGTCCTCATCAAATTATAACACCCCATAAGACTTTGAGGGAATACCTTTGTCCCAATCAAACTTTCACACCCCCTTGCATAGCCACTCATGACGCCAATGTTTTTAAAAGTCGTATGACCATTTCTAATTGGTTTGATCTCAAGAAACAAATTCAAGCTTTTGCCGAGAGAGTGAATGAATCATTTTATGTATGTTGGGGAAAATACAAGGATTTGCTCATTGCGGTCCCGAATCATGGCTATGATAATTTCCAACTTGCTAACTATTTTTATGATGGACTTTCTCAAAAGAGTCAACGATTTTTAGACATGCTATGTGATGGCAAACTTTTTGAAAAAGAACCCGCTGAAGCCTTAGATTTCTTTGATCGTTTGGCTCAAACTTTACAATCTAGGGTTTTTGTTAAACATTTTCAAGAGTCCAATTCAAATGCCATGGCAGAGGATATTGAGCCGCCTATCTTTGTTGAAGATGTTAGTGTAGATTCCGACAACTCCTCAGATTATGTTTGGAGTGATGAGTCGAGTCTTGAACCTGTTGTCCAATGTTCTCCCTCCGTGGATCCCTTCTTGTGTGACGATCCGGGGGAGAAATTTATCATTGTTGAGGAAACGAATGTGGAGGTAGACTTCTTGAATGCTCTATTGAATGAGCAGGATGGGAAGAATGTGAATAGACCTGAAAGTTTATCTCCTTCCTTTGAGGAGATACCTTCCATAGAAATTTTGAACCATCCAATACTCTCGGCTCTAGACGATGCCACCCCTCCTATTGAGTCTCCACGAGTGCAAGAGGTTTTAAAAGTCGAATTGATTGATTTTGTAGGTGTTGATGAATTTTGTAACAACCCTGATTTTCGGTCAGTAAAAATTTCGTTAAATATTTGAATTTTATTTTAATTTCCTTGTGATTTGTCAAAATTACATTTTTGCCCTTCAAATTTCGTTTCTTGGCATTAAATCCTAATTGGCAAGCCTAGTTAGTTTCTAATCGACTTGTTGGAGAAACCGAGCTAGTAAGCCACATAGTTACTTTTATCTAACCACAAATGAACCGTTTTGCCCCTCTTGAACCTTTTGAACTTTTTTAACCCTAGACTAAGAAATGATTATTTGTTTTTTTTTACTTAATTTGGTTTTCTTCTTTATCCATTGGTCAATGGAAGTTAGGGTAATCTTTGTCCATTGGATAATAAGCCTCCCATTAAAATAATGTTGGTTGGTACATGAATATAATATTATGTATGTTTTATCACATGTGCATAGTACTTTTAATCTTTGTCTATTGGGTATTTTTCCACTTTCCTATTATCCATTGGTTAATAACAAGGGAATTTATTACCCATTGGGTAATAGCACTACTCTTCCAACAAGGTACAAAGTACTATTATTTTTTTTAAATGACTTTTATAATTGCTTTTGTAACGCCCCCAAAATCAGGGTACGTTAAGAAGCATTTATTACATAATAAAAAGAGTTTATTACATCATAAATACTTCAAAAGATACATTTATTCAACAAGGAAAGGAGACTAAGGCTTCCTAACTACAGCTCCTCTTGCTTCTTCATCCTAGCCAGCTCCTCAGCTCCGGACGCCTCCAAGTGAACGGTCCATCTTGATCATCTACAAGATCTGACACATTATACCGGCGTCGCCACCAATATAATATGCCAGGGTCACCACAAAGGCAACACCGTGAGCTACGAAAGCTCAATAGAGTAACCCTACCCACTAACCCTTAACTTATAACAACACAACAGACAGTAGCAATGATACATCCACAATCTAACTACCGTTGGTGTCCAAGATTCTCCGAGTTTCTCCTACGCGACTCATCGTAGACCGTGTCTCCATTTCCATATACAAATCAACCTTTTTCAAAATCATTTGCATTGGCTCCGTACCGCGGATAACCAAGCCTTTCAAAAATCTTTAGCATTGGCTCCGAACCGCGGATAACCAAGCCATACTCACCCAACCTCGGTTCCGCCGTTCCGGGTTCCCGAGTATCCTCACAATGGTTCCGCCGCACCGGGTTCCCATTGGCACACATTGCATTGGCTCCTCTCCGCGGATAACCAAGCTATACCTCACCATGGTTCCGCCGGTCCGGGATCCCATGGGAACACACACACCCTCACAATGGTTCCGCTGCTCCGGTTTCCCATTGGAACACACACACACCTCACACAATGGGCAAGTCCGGCCACATTGCGGATTTCAAAACATTTCAACATTTACAAACACACCCTAGGTGTCATGTTTCTACTTTCTCGATTCTCGTGTCTCGTTACATACAAAGACTCCGTGGTAGGACATATCACATACGTAAACAACAAATCATTCATCGTAATCCAATAAGATCATCCAACTCTATGTTTAACATGCTCGAAACAACGCTTAAAGCATAACGCCACAAGTAATTCAAACAATTCACATAAGCATGCTCATAATCATTTTCAAGATCAACATACAAATACTTGAAATGAAAAGTAATTAAAGATAACCACATATACATAGGGATAGGGGTAAGAGTATCCTACCTTGATCCGAAACTAGTCGGGGCCGAATAAGCTAGGTGGAAATTTCTCCCGAATCTGGACCGAACTTCGGACGGCAATAACTCGGTCAATCTTTGGCCGAATAGAGTCGTTCTTGGGTCTAGAACGAAGCTCTCTAAACCCTCTACAACTCTCGAGAAGGAAGTTAATCCTAGAAACGAACCTAGGTTGGAGAAAAATGGGGATGAAGCAAAGGACAGTAAGCTGTCCAGAAATGAAAATCCAGATTTTTCACTGAACTTCGGATGACAATATCTGGGTCATTTCTTAACCGATTGGGGTGATTCTTGAGCCTAACTTCAAGGTTTCGAAGTGCTCTACAACTTTCCAGAAGGAAGTTGATCCTAAAAACTACTCTAGACAGGAGAAAACAGAGGATTTCCGACGGGACAGTGGCTGCCCAGAAAAACAGAAAATGGTTTCTAGAGAGAAGGAAGAGCAAATGCTTTGAGGTGTGCTTTGAAAGGCTTGGAATGACCTTCTATTTATAGGCAAAGGGCTTGGCCTCCTTCTCTCTCTCTCTCTAAGTCTCACCTTGACACTTGGCAAGAGATCATGGAAGATCAAAGGCAAGAATCCTAGGGTTGCATGGCTATGGTGTCCTTGGTGAGATTCTTGAATCCAATGGATGGTTAAGATGATAATGGTACATGATCCAAGGGTCAAGAAGCTTGCTAGGTGTCCAAGAAGTATATCTAATCAAATCCCACTTTTAAGCATGAATCAAGGAAAAATCCTAGGCTTGCATGGCTATGTTTGTACTAGATTGGATTCTTGGATCAAATGGAAGGATGAGATGAGATTGGTACATGATCCAAGGGTTGAGGAAATTCCAACTTTAATGGAAAATCAAAGGAAAAATCCATGGAAAAATCAATGGAAATCCTAGGTTGTAAGGCTATGGTGTACCTTGGAGAGATCTTGCATCCAATTGGATGGTTGAGATGGAAATTGTACACCATCCAATGGTTGAGAAGTTGCTAGGGAAATATGGGAGTACAAATATGTAAGGATTGGATTTTGGAAGAAATAAATCTCTTGGATTTGAAGTACACTTCACAAATCAAAGCAAGAATAATATCAAATCTCCTTTCTTTCCTCCTTCCTTCCTCTCTCTCTCTCTCTCTCGGCCCTCTCTCTCCTCTCTCTCTCTCCGGCCTCTCTCTCTCTCTCTCTCTCTCTCTCTCAAGTACATATATATATATATATACAAGCATGCAAGGTTCAAGAAAACAATAAACAAAAAGGAAATTGTACCATGAGATCAAGGGATTTTAAAAGGGCAAGATTTCCCCATTAACTAAATCAATAGGCACATGCTAAACAATCAACCAAGTACTAATATATTAGATACACATGTACCAAATGATCTTGGAAGATCAAAATCCCAATTTTAAATAATAAAAGAGTACCTAAGAAATCTTAGGTATTAAAATCCTCCAATAAAATATTGTATATCATCCCATGGGAATTTTTGAAAAAGATATCCTTGTACTTGGTGAAAGATTAACCCTTTTATCCATTGGGTAATAAATCCCCTAACTTCTATTGTCCAATGGACAATAGTGACTTGGCAACTTTTATTTTAAAATAATTGTACTTTGGCACATGGGTTAAAAAGAAAACATTAAATTAATCCATCCATGTGCTAAGTTGAAAGATGAACCTTTTACCCAATGGATAATAACCACCCTAACTTTTATTATCCAATGGATAATAGTTGCTAGGGAGATTAAACATTAAAATAATCAAAAAGGTACTTTAAAATAATCAAAAAGTAATCAAAAAGTTACTTTTTACTATTCATAGCACTTTAATAAAGTATACTTTTAATATAAACAAATGGGGTTTCTATTATCCAATGGATAATAGTTTCCCTAACATTTATTGTCCAATGGACAAAGAATATATCCAAAATAATTAAAAGAAAAAGAATATCCAAATTCTTAGTCTAGGTTCAAAAGGTTCAAAATGTTCAAAAGGTTCAAGGGGGGGGCAAAACGGTCATTTTGCGGCTAAGGAAAAGTAACTAAATAACTTCCTAGCTTAGTTTATCCAATCGGATGGTCAAAAACTAGTTAGGCTTGCCAAGCGGACTAAAGCGCAAAGAAATAATTTTTCAAGGGGCAAAAATGTAATTATGACAAACTTTCGAAATTAAAAGGTAAATCCAAGTAATAACAATAAAATTCAAATATTTAACGAAATTTTTTAACGACCGAAAATCAGGGTCGTTACAGCTTTAAAGGACACTTTTGGATTATTTTATTATAAAAGTTCCCTAGTAACTATTGTCCATTGAACAATAAAAGTTAGGGATTTTATTACCCATTGGGTAATAAGGTTATTCTTTCACCAAGTACCAAAGTACCTTTATTTTATTTGTTTTCTTGCACCTTTAGTGTGTGTGTATATATATATATATGTAGTGTACTTGAGAGAGAGAGAGAGAGAGAGAGAGAGAGAGAGAGAGAGAGAGAGAGGAAGGAAGGAAGGAAGAAGGAAGATTGGATTGTACTCACCTTGATCTTTACTTGTACTTGAAATCTTGGTGTATATTCTTCCTAGCCAAAAATCTATCTCTCAATTGTCCTTCTATAATTTGTTTAAGACCAAATCTTGTACTAATATCTTTTCCCTCCATCAAGTCTTCCAAGAATCACAATCTAGCCATGCAAACCTAGGTTAGGCCTTGATCTTTCTAGTTGGCATGACAAGTGTCAAAAGTTGAGGTAGAGAGAGAGAGGGGGGAGGGGGGGGGGGGGGCGACCTTGAGGGAGAGGGCATGCCTTGGCCTATAAATAGAGCCATTCTCTTGCCATTTGAACACATACCTTCTCATTTGCTCTTCCTTCTCTCTAGAAACCATTTCTGATTTTCCAGGCAGCCTACTGCCCCTTCAAAAATCCTCCGTTTTCTCCTTCTTAAGTTAGTTTTTAGAACTAACTTCCTTCGGGAAAGTTGTAGAGCACTTTGAAACCTTCAAGTTAGACCCAAGAACCACCCCAATCGGTTAAGGAATGACAAAGTTATTGTCATCCAAAGTTCAGTGAAATTCTCGGATTCCATTTCCAGACAGCTTACTGTCTCTTCCTTTATCCCTATTTTTCTCCTACCTAAGTTCATTTCTAGGATCAACTTTCTTCACGAAAGTTGTAGAAAATTTCTAGAGCTTCGTTTTCGACCCAAGGAAGATGGTATTCGGCCAAAAATTGACCGAGTTACTGCCATCCGAAATTCGGTCCAGATTCGCGAGAAATTCTAACTAGCTTATTCGGCCCCGACTAGTTTCGGATCAAGGTAGGATACCCTTACTTCCATCCCTATGTTTAAGTAGGTTTTCTTGAATTACTTTTCATCTCAAGTATTTGTATTTGGTCCTTAAGATGAATATGAGCATGTATATGTGAATTTCTTGTATTACTTGTGGTATAGAATAGAGTTGGATGATCTTGTTGAATGATTGACATTGTGTATGTGGAAAGTCCTACCACGGAGTCTTTGCATGTAACGAGACACGAGAATCGAGAAAGTAGAAACATGACACCTAGGGTGTGGATAATGATGAGATGTGTTTTGAAACCGCGATGTGGCCAGACTTGGTAGCCCATCGTGTGGATTGTGAAAACCGCAACGTGGCCGGACTTGGTAGCCCGTTGTGTGAATGAAAACTCGTAATGTGGCTGGACTTGGTAGCCCATTGCGTGGGTTGTGAAAACCACAATGTGGCCGGACTTGGTAGCCCTTTGTGAAGATTGCCAATAGGGCTGGACGTGGTAGCCTTATTGGTAATATGGCTTGGTTATCCATGGAGAGGACCCAATGCAAGTTTTGTGTGCCAACGGGAACCCGGCGCGGCAGAACCGAGGTTGGGTGTGTGTGTAGCTTGGTTATCCGCGGTACGGAGCCAATGCAAATGATTTCGAAAGATTGTTTTGTAAATGGAAAATGATTGACAAGGTCTACGATGAGTCGCGTAGGAGAAACACGGGAAAACTTGGACACTAACGTTAGATCGAGAATGTGGATGTGTTATCGTTATTAGTTTGATTTCTACGATCGTTTGTTTGTAAGTTATGGGTTAGCGGGTATGGGGTTACTCTATTGAGCTTTCGTAGCTCATGGTGTTACCTTTGGTGACCCTGACATATTATATCGGTGGCGACGCTGGTATAATGTGTCAGATTTTGTAGATGAACAAGATGAGCTGTACACCTTGGAGGCATTCGGAGCCGAGGAGCTGGCTCGGATGGAGAAGCAAGAGGAGCTGTAGTTAGGAAACCCTAGTTTCCCTCCCTTTTGTAATATTGAACTCTTGAGGGAGTTTTGATGTAATAATGAGCCAGACTCCATTTGATTTTATCAATAAAATGTTTTATTTAACGTACCCAAAATTCGGGGCGTTACAAATTTGATTTTGTTTACCATCCTTATATGGTGGATTTTGTCAACTCGTTGAAAATTAATCTAGTTTGGAATGCGCACTTGCTTGAACTTAAATGTCTTAAACAAATTTGGCAAATGCGCTACTCAAAGTATCTATTTTTATGGCATGGTTGGATTCAATTTTTGAAGCAGAGTGTGGAGTGGAATGCTGTGTTCATTTTATTAGCTCTCATTGGCATGCTAAATGTTCGTAGCCCGCGTTTGGCTGAATGTACATAAACTCTTTCTCTTTTCTTTTTATCTTTAATTTGATGGTTTGGTATAGCCACTTGTTTCTTGCTTGGAAATGGGGAGAAAAGTAATACCCGTGTAATCGCGTGAAGATTTGGTTGTGTTTTACTTTTGGTTACTTTTGAGCCCGGATACCATGAGCCGGGCGGTACTAATGTCATTTACTTCTTAGTAGGTAGTTGGTTCTTAAGTCTTTTGCAGGGTAAGCATGCTACCACACCAGCCTTGGTGGTTTAGGTCTAAAAGCCAGGGTGAGTGAGGCATTCAAGAGCCCTAATCATGGGTGCGATTACGTGTCGCGGTTGTAAGACCAAGAAAGCCCCAGCGATGACCTTGTGTGACTAGCTATGGTTCTGATGGAGGAGCCGAAAGAGTGAGCCTTGGAAGCAGTTCCAATGACGAAGGGGAGCAATGACAATAAAGCCTCCAACTTGGTCGAGGTATACGGGGGTTGACATTCCCTCGGAGGTACAATCTTTTATTCCTTCCTCTCAATACTGTTGTTCTTCATACTATGAGGACATAGCATCGTTTAAGTTGGGGGGAGGGATATATATAGGTTATTTATATGTTGTTGAGACTTATCTCTTTTTGTTTTCTTTAAAATTTAAAATTTTTGCTTTTACTTGCAATCCTCCTTTGTTAGTAGAGATTTCGCTTGCTAGATACTTTAGTTATACTCAATTGTGTCAATATGGCAAGAGTTGTGTATTCCATCGAATTCGGTTGTGTGTTTGAATCCATGTCACATGCATATACATGAAATTTGTTGAACAAGTTGAGCTTAAAAGTTGAGTCAAGTGTTGTGCATCACTCGAGTAGAGATTCGTTTCTTAAGGATCCCATGCTTTTTGTTCTCATTTTCCGCAATTGCCTAAATAATATCTTTTGTTCATACTTGAGTAGTGTATATATCTTTCATGCATCTTTTTGGAGTTGTTGGCGTACTTAAGAAATGATTCAAGGCATTTTTGTTTGATTAAACCACATAAAAGTCACCTTGTCCTTATTTTGAACCATAGTTTGAGTCTCTTCCGTTGTGCAAACCTAGGTAACTAGATGTTCGGAGGGTTGTGTGTCTATAGTTTTCAATGTTTCAAGGAGGTTTGGGGGTGGTGTGAATGTGATAGAAGTTGTTGGGATACAAAAAGGCGAAGATTTTGTGTGTGTTTCCCTTTCTCTCCTCTCCCATTACAAATGCTAAAGCCCCAAATTTTCATCTTCCTTTCCAAAGCCCTCGAAATTGGCCCATCAATCTCTCTTACTACAAATCTTAATTCAAATGACCTTATTCCTCAAAGAAATCAAAGAAATGCTATGAAAGAGCAAAATCATATCCAAAAGAGGGTTAAATATTATAATGAGAGGATTGGTGTGACATCCGGGCTAGCATACATTCTGGATGAGGAAGAATCCGATGGAAAGGGGGAGCTCAATGCTCAATACCGTGAGGAGCCGGATGATGAAGACGATTATGTGTGGTTGAGTCGGTGGTAGTAGTTTTTCTTTATTTCTTCTTCATAATTTTATTTGGTTTTGGTGTTTGGCCAATATATGGTCATACCTTGGGTAGTTTAGGGTCGGTAGTGGCCAAGGGGTATTTGATCCGTGCTAGTATATGGCCACTACATTTTTGTAATCCCTTTCTCTTTGTATCCAAGGTCGTTATAAGCCAATAAAGTCCTCCGTTGATCTTTTCTACGCTAATTAACTCCGTTTGATGCATGATCGATATTTACTACTTTTTGAGTATGATTTGTTCCTTTGTCGTGCATAGTTGTGAATAATTAGCTTTCCGTTCTTTCTTAGCGCTCTTTTGATAGCTTACATAGCTTTTTGTCTCTAGCTATTGCATTTACTCGCTAGCGCTTGTCATGGGTTGTATCTTGTATCTTATTGTGTGAAAAGTCGAATAAGAGCGTATCCTTGTGAGTCGAAACTTGTTGTGATGCATGCATGCTTGACTACTCTAATATGGCATAGTTTTTTCATCCTAGTTCATGGCATGTTTGTGTGTGGATTGCATATGCTCGGATTTGAAGGGGTGTCTCGGACTCTTACCAAGTTGAAATAGTTGAGCATAACTTTCATATCTTGAATCTCGAGAGGGTTGCATAGTTTGTTAATTGGGTTTTGTTTTAGTTTGCTAGGGACTAGCAAAGTTCAAGTTGGGGGGCGTGATGAGCACCCAATAATGCAGATATTTGGTGCGACTAGTCCCGTACTATATTGGTTTAACTTGCGTTTATTTAGCTTTTATAGTGATATCGCATGTAAGGTGTGTTTTTGTGTATTTCAGGTAATTTGAACAAATAAGGCGCGTTTGAAGGCCAAGGAATGCTCCGGGCGCAACCAAGTACTCAATGCCACATGCCACCCCATTGTGGTGCTCAAGAGATGGTTTGGAGGTTGCTCGGGTTGCCCAAGGGTTAAGGAAATTGAAGAAGAAGTGAGGATTTTACCAAAGAAATTCATCTTCCGACGTGCTGAGGGTAGAATCATCATAACTTTTGGTGTACAAATTACTTTTGATCCAAACCACTTGGGTTAGAAAGTAGACTCGACGAGCTTTCCAACGGTTCAAAGAACGCCTAAATCCGAGTTCGGGAGTGTCCGGAGCGAGCCTGCGAAGTTGCCTAAAAAAGCTGTCAAACTTGTACCGGTATGGGAATTGGCTGTACCAGTTCATGCTGCCCAGAGTTCATGCTTTTCAGCGGTTTTGAAGACATGAACAGGTACTAGATTTGGCCATACCGGTTCATACTGCAAAAGGCAGCCACGTTTTTGCTACTTTTTCAACCTTCCATTTATGGAAAGTTTCCACTTGTGGAATGTTTTTGGGATATTTTGGGGATTTTTTGGTCCTTTGTAACTTAACTTTAGTTGCCTATAAATAGGCTTAAATGCCATATATGAAAAGATATAGGCCATTTAGTTAGATTTAGGCCTTAGTCTTCCTTCTCTCTAGGATTTACTCCATTAATGTTCTTCAAGCTTTTCTAGTCATTTCTTTCAAGAACTCAAGTAAGTATTTGTCTTATGTTAATTTCTCGTTAATTAATGTTGTAGCTACTCTTTAGATCTTTGCATAAATCAAGTTTATTTTCGTTTTCTTCGGTTAAATCTTTCGCTCCATTTTCTTATCATGTCTAGTCATTTAGCTATGTGTGAGTAGTCTTTTGGCTAAGTCTCGGGCTAATCTTTCCCGATGACTTTGGTGGTTATTTGGTTCTCAAACCTTCAGGCTTAAAATCATGATTTTCGAAATCGAACTAACCTAGCCATTTTGGTCTAAGCGAGGGGTGTTAACTCCTTGGTATGTTGTTTAGTCAAGCGGTCTTGGCAAGCGGCATTTTGAGGGCTCGTGGCCTCCTGCGTGTTAGATACATTAGCAAAAATAGGTTGGTTTAGTCCCGTTTAATCACATCTTTTATTAAACGTAGTCATTAAAGCTAAATCTTCCGGGCGTGAGCACGCGGTCGTGACTCTCGCCTGAGTTATTTTGAGAACCAGTAGCGGCCCTTGTCAAGGGATAGATGAACCCTAGACTTGCCTTTTTTAGTTTATAAAGTTTATTTCTAGTCTTTTCCATTATCATTTTCGTTTAAAGCAAAATCTAGTTGGCCGTTTTGAACGCCGTACTCTACCATTTTAACCTACAATCCAAATTAGCTATATTTCAATTCTCTGTGGGTACGATTCCGGACTTTTGGATATTATGCTATCGACGACCTAGCCCTACGCTTGGGGTATTTCAACCTTATTTGAAGGCGATGTTCGGAGGCTAAGCAGCGATTACCGGGCTGAAGGTTGGAGGTGACCCCATCCCTTACGACGCCATGATAGGGAGGGACCCAGAGCTCCAGAGGCGCCTTCTGGGGTATAGGCTGAGAGCGGAGAAGGGGGACGTTCCGTACGCCCAGCTTTTGGGCTTTTGGACGGAGCCTCCGATAGGTAGAGTTCAGGAGGAGCAGATGGCGAGGTGTTTTTTGTTGTACGTGCTCGGTGCGTCCCTGTTTCCCAACAGGTGTAACCGGGTACACCTTTCTTTCTTGCCGGCTCTGGGGGCTATCGGGGAGATAGCCCACTTTGATTGGGGCGGCACAGCTTTGGGGGCGTGCTACGCCTTCATGGGGTCTCTTTCCCGAGACGCGGGGAAGAGCCTTGGCGGTTACTGGCGAGTTTGGGAGGTATACTTTGAAACCTTGCTTTCATTTCCTAGTTAACTTTCCATTCATGCATTTATCGCTATCTTGTGCTAACTCTTAATGCTCTAAACTCTACAGCTTTGGACGTACAAGGTATTGGATATGTACCCTCCCACGATGTCATGACCTGACGACATGGTACGCCCTCGGGCTCTTCGTTGGTCGAAGGAGTACCGAGGAGTGAAGAAAGGGAAAGGCGACCTGAACACCTATCGATTGTACTTGGATGAGCTGCGTCCCGACCAGGTATTCATGCTTCCCTGGTTTCTCAATCATCTACTGAATTGGTTTTATGACGTATGCTTCTAATTGCAGGTGTACTGGCGCATCTGGGATCGCTTTGAGGTCCCATTGTGACCGGTAGTCGGGCTATGACGAGAGGGAGAGTGCTTCTGGAGTCCTCTTACGGCTGGCAGTGGTACTTGGGTGACTGAGCGTCACGTCAGTTGCTGAGGCTAGACATTTTCTCAGTCCCTGGGCCGCTCCCTCCTCTCGTGCTGACGACGAGTGAGTATACGTTGGAGGAGGTGGAGCGGTTCACGCAGCCGGACCCTCAGCTAGAGCCGTTGTTTCAGGCTGGCGCTTGTGGGCACACGCACCAAAGATTTTATTTATAAAATTGGGTATGGCCCCTTTTTTTGGAAAGCGTGGCGAAACGCTTCGATTCAGAGTCGCCACTCGGATTTTAGTGATGAAATACCCAACGAACTGAACTCGAAAACGTTTGCTACGTTTGTTTGTCTTTGAAAAAGGCATAGACTGGTTTGTCATCACCTTCAATATCTGAGATTCGGGAGCCAGGTTACGAGAGGGGAAGGGTTTTATGGCACCCCTCGCGCCCAATCCAGAGATCGGTCTCTACTCAGTCATTTTTTTTTTGTAAAACGTTTGCATTTTTCTCTCATTGATCATTTTTTTAACCAGTTAGGGCGGGGGAACAGTTAATGGGGATTAAGACTATAACAGGTTGCATTTACGTGACAAAATGCTTTATGAATGATGATTTGCTTGAAACAATAGATGAATATAGGTTGAGAACAAGCACTGAGAGCAACTTGAACGAGTTGGAGTACGCTGTTTCTCGGGGATGTGAGCAGGTGTCACGCTAATATGCACTGGCCTGGCCACTACATACCAACACAACCTGCCCATGCCACCTCTAAACTGGCGTACACCACCCTTATGCACTCACAGTCTTTGTTTGCAACCCTCTAGGCTCTGGAATGGACCAGCGCACACCCAGGACAAACCACGCAGTTTAACATATTATATAGTTATAGAGGGATGGAAAGGCTTTCAGCCACGAAAGATAACAGAATACCCCATAAACAGAGTGGGGGAATAACAAAAGGCCAGAGCTAAGCTACGATGCAAGGGCCAGCCACTGGATCTTGATATACATGTCGTACACCACTTACAAGAGGCCGTACGCCAGTTTTACTTTTGATCTAGTGCTTGGCTTTGCACCACCTGGGCTCTGGAACATGACCAGAAAGATCGCAGGGGCCTTCTAGAACAGATGAAGAACAGATATTGAACATTGCAGCTACACAGTTCTAAATACAGAAAGTGATAGACTGGTTCTTAGCATTTTGTTTGGTGATAAAGAGGGAAATATAAGCAGGAAAAGAGTGACCAATGATCCCCACGACAGTAGTGCACATACTGCCATTACTGGAGTACGGCTCTGTGATACTGGCGTGCGCCATTTTGCACTTCACACGATCGTTGTATTTTACCAGTTTAAGGCCAGGACTAGTATTGACCACTAGCCTGGGTCCTTCTGGTTCCACTCAGGGATCGAAAATAGAAAGCCACACAAAGGTGGTATACCTTTGGTATGAGGTTTGGTGGTGGTCTTGAGTTTTGAGGTGGAAGATGGAGGCTGAATGATGGCTGAGTATCAGTGGGGTATGTGAGAGAAGACTCATCTTCTTTCTCTTTCAATGGAGGAGAAAGAAAGAACAAAGGAGAGGAGAGGAGAGAAAGGGGCTTAGACTCTTAATGTGGTTAACCCCTTGCAAGAGTAAGAGGGGGAGTATATATAGAGGGTGGAATGACTGGGAAAGGGCTGTAACCAGGCTGGGTTGAGGGCTAGTTAAGTTTGGAGGGAGCCTCCCATGCATTGAATGCATGGGACTTGGGTTGAAAGAGGATGTGGGAGAGAAGGGGACATCCCCTGCCTGATGGCAATCATCAGAAGACTGTGCTGTGTACTGGGAGACCACATAAGTCTCGAGCACGTGGTTGAATAATGATGCTTTGACTGAATTTGACTGGCGTACGCCATAATTTAACTTGCGTGCGCCAGTGGTAACTGAGTCAACGGTCAATGACCGACACGTGGCAGTTTACCAGCGCACGCTAGCACAGTACTGGCGTAAGCAAATAGGGTTTTGTTGGGGCCGTTTGGTTCTAGTTTGAAGGGTTTGGAATGGTGTTTTGAAACGGTTTGAATGAGGTTTGAAATGGGATTTAAAAGAGGTTTGAGATGCTCAAAGCTCAAACACACCAACAATTCCTGGATGTTCTTGACCGTATTCATCATTGGGGAAACAAAGACCTTAAGTAAACTAATCTGGACAGTCCAGAATAGGGTGTCTACAGTAGCCCCCCTTTGACAACACTTGGAGCAATATTGACTTGGTACAAGTAACGTCAAAGGTTTTCTGGACACCCTCTCAAGGCTATCCAGAATAGAACGTACGGGTCAAAGTAGACACAAATACTTAAAGAATCTGATTGGTTGAATTTGGATGAGCGGATCATCGGACAGATTGCCGCTGCTGGAGATAATATGGACGGGTGGGCCACCGCCGCTTGATTGAATTGGAAGGACAGAACGGGCTGCCGTAGAAGGCGGACTCTCCTGAGAAATAATCCATTGCAAGAGTATTGATCCTATTGGGGAAAGAAAACCGTTGGATGGGCGAACAGTCGCTGGATAGATAGATCATCGTTGATTTGAAATTGGACGGGTGGACCGTCATTGCTGGGGATCAATCTATCCTTGGCACACACAATTTCCAACAAGCACGAGTAGGTTGTGTCAGGTAGGTTAAATTCCATCTGTTGGGAACCAGAGCCAATCTCCTTATCAAAGACCATCCGAGACAGAGCAATAAGGTTGCTGGAAGATGTGTTTGAAGCTAGAATGAAGCACAGGTATCTGTTTGGGATAGGCCGAGACGGACTCTCCTGGGGAATAATCAGTTGTAGATGGATAGACCTATCGAAGAATATTCTGATTGTCGAACCATTGTTGATTTGAGACGGTGGGTCATCATTGAGGGATGACTCGTTGAACCATCGTTGATTTGAGATGGTGGGTCATCGTTGAGGGATGACTCGTTGAACCATCGTTGATTTGAGACGGTGGG
Organism: Rhododendron kiyosumense; assembly: GCA_019656275.1. Classification (NCBI taxonomy): domain Eukaryota; kingdom Viridiplantae; phylum Streptophyta; class Magnoliopsida; order Ericales; family Ericaceae; genus Rhododendron; species Rhododendron kiyosumense. The sequence continues at coordinate 1,297,803 of BPLS01000129.1, forward strand.
TCATCGTTGAAGGATGATTCATTAAACCATCGTTGATTTAAGACGGTGGGTCATCGTTGAGGGACAACTCGTTGAACCATAATTGATTTGAGAAGGTGGGTCATCGTTGAAGGACGACTCGTTGAACCATCGTTGATTTGAGACGGTGGGTCATCACTGAAGGACGACTCGTTGAACCATCGTTGATTTGAGATGATGGGTCATCGTTGAGGGATGACTCGTTAAACCATCGTTGATTTGGTTGAAAGAGGGTCTGAACTCTGTTGGGAAACAGGGATGGGCAGACCATCATTGAATGCCGAGGCGGACTCTCCTGGGGAATAATCAGTTGCAGATGGACAGACCATCATTGCCCCGGGGGATCGAACCTTCTTCGGCTGAAAGAACTCCAACAATCACGAGTAGGTCGTGTCAGCTAGGTTAAATTCCATCTGTTGGGAACCAGAGCCAATCTCCTTATCAAAGACCATCCGAGATAGAGCAACAAGACTGTTGGGAGCTGCACTCGCTGTAGATAAATGTGGATCAGGATAGGCGAACGGTTGTTATAGACTGTTTGGACGGGCGGACCGTCGTTGTAGTGATTGATTGGATGGGCAGCTGCTGAGTTGGACGGTGGATGATATTCTGAATGCCGTTAAAAGACGGAAGCGGACGACATGACTAATCGTCGTTGAAGGATTGAAAAGAACGACATGGCTGGTCATCGTTGAAGGACTGAAAGGATGACATGGCTGGTCATCGTTGATTGAATTGATTTGGAGGATGACATGGCTGGTCGTCGTTGAATGGATTGATTTGAAGGATGACATGGCTAGTCGTCGCTGATTTGAATTGATTTGGAGGACGACATGGCTGGTCGCCGTTGAGTGAATTGATTAGAAGGACGACATGGCTGGTCGTCGTTGATTGAATTGATTTGAAGAACGATATGGCTGATCGTTGCTGATTGAATTGATTTGAAGGACGACATGGCTGGTTGTCGTTGATTGAATTGATTTGAAGGATGACATGGCTGGTCGTCGTTGATTGAATTGATTTGAAGGAGGACATGGCTGATCGTCGTTGATTGAATTGATTTGAAGGACGACATGGCTGGTTGCTGTTGAGTGAATTGATTAGAAGGACGACATGGCTGGTCGTCATTGATTGAATTGATTTGAAGGACGACATGGTTGATCATTGCTGATTGAATTGATTTGAAGGACAACATGGCTGATCGTTGCTGATTGAATTGATTTGAAGGACGACATGGCTGGTCGCCGTTCAGTGAGTTGATTAGAAAGACAACATGGCTGGTCGTCGTTGATTGAATTGATTTGAAGGACGATATGGCTGGTCGCCGTTGAGTGAATTGATTAGAAGGACGACATGGCTGATCGTCGTTGATTGAATTGATTTGAAGGATGACATGGCTGGTCGTCGTTGATTGAATTGATTTGAAGGACGACATGGCACATGGCTGGTCATCGTTGATTGAATTGGACAAGACTGGAGGATCATTCTTCAGGATGAACGTGCTGTTGGTGAACTCGGACTTGGGTAGCACAAATCATTGCTGCTTTGAATTGTATTCTGATCGCCAAAGTGTGCTCCAGGTGCTAGTAGAGTGGGATGTATGCTTGACATTTGCTATGGAGAAATGGATAGGGAGAGCGGCACGTGGCACCCCCCCTTTATAATCGCACTATCCCAGAGCAGCGACTCCGGACCCAGTTCCAGTAGTGACTAGATCCCAGGTATGAACCCCCAAAATCCTGATTACTTGCTACTTTTGATACTGGACAGGCATGTTTTGGCGCTGGATAGACTTTTCCTGTTTTCAACAGTTGATATACAATATGCAATGATATGTACTAAATTGCATGCACAAATTGAAAATGCAGACGCAAGCTAAAGGCGGCTCCTAAGAGGACAACGACACCTGAGGACTACCACTGAGTCTCCTTACTTCACTGCCTTCTGCTTTTGAGTTTCGGGCTCGCATACCAAATAGAGGGGCATTGAGCGGGCTGGTGTGCCTCAGTTGACATAGTAACGGCATTGGGCCTGTATGCCCCTTCCTTGATGCTTAGGCGGATGTGCCCCATAGATATGATTTGCCTTGCGTTGGCCTGACATGCTCTTGTTGTTCACGAGATTCCACTGCTTGGATAGAAGATAGAAGTTAGGGTAGTAATGTAAAATTTGCATTTTTCAGCTTATTGACTCTCCTTTGAGAAAGAGCGCATAAACCCACCACTAATATCTAATTTGCATTGACAAATGAGCTGAGTCGACACACATATATGTATAGACTCACCTAGCTCGAACAAAAAGGGAGAAAGAGCCCCAGGATTCAACGCGGACTCTTAGATTCGCGGAAAAATGAAATTTTAGGCATTAATGAGCCAAAATTCAAATATCCCGTAGACAGGTGAAACTGACGCTTACGTAAGGTCATGACCTGTACAACAAAATTGAGAAGAAAGCCCCAGAATGAGAAACAGACTGAAACATTAGAAAAATGCCGCAAAGATGGACAAATGGATGACTCATATAGGCCTGGACTGAAATCGACACCCCCGTGCAGTCACATTAGGTCCACATGACTTGCACGACATGGAAAACTTGGCAAAAGCCCTTTGAATGATATTCGAGGTGCTTTGAACTTGAGATGGAAAAAGATGAGTCGACGGCAGTAGCTGACTGCTTCTGAATGCCGCCTGAATTGAAGAAGCGCACGCGGGTTTGAGACCAATGCGCATAACTTTGAACAAACGCGCGTGAACTTCGAATTAGCGCACATGACTACAAATCCGCTGAGGTTGCTTACACTCGACTCTGTTGACTTAGAATAAACTGTGAGCCATTAGGCCTCGCAACCATTTCGTTCTATTTTTTATGCTTCAAATATTTTAAGGCTTTTGCTTAGCTTTGAAATTGAAGAAGTAATTTGAAATAAGATTGAAAGACACAAGGTTTTTCCCCCTTCTGCACCGATGAAACTTGTCTTCTTCTTGACTATGGCGATGTACCAAAGTCTTGAATCCAATTGATAGATTACGACCGAACCTCAGGGAAGGATTTGTCAAAACATAGTCTAGGCGCCAACGCGGTACACCAAAGCCAAAACTTGAGATCCAGTTGATAGATTATGACTGAGTCTCGAAGAGAGAGACTGCCTATGTATCCCCTTTTGAGGAATCAGGTCAAAACGTAGTTCAAGCCTAGGTTCACTGGTGTATTTTACCTCTCCTTTTATTCTCTAACTTTTGCCTAGTACTGCACACTTGGGTTTTCGGTCTAGTGAGCTTTCGACTTTTTTTTTTTGCCTATTTATTTTTACCTAGACCGCCTCTTTAGGTTTTCGGTCTAACAGACTGCCCTAACTTTTGCTTGGAACTGCCCACCCTTGTGGGTTTCAGCCCAACGAGCTTCTCTTAGGGAAACTAATGCTTGAGTTGATCCAGGTTGACCAAGATATTGAATTTGTTGCCGTCGAAGTCGATGATCTTTGATTGTAGCCCCAAATAGAATGGCTTTGATAGTGAAAAGGTCCTGGTTGCCTCGGTTGGAAATGCCTCGTTCCAGGCCACTTTTGCACCTTTTTATTGTGTGCTTGATGGAACACTATTGTTACTATTTTGAATATGGTACAAGGCCTGGAGCCTTCTGAGCTTCTACTTTCTGACTTGGCATCCGGTAGCAGGGGATTCAATGCTTCTTTATCTCATGATTGAGGCCAAGCATGTCTTTGTGAGACCATGCCAAGATGTTGAATTCTTTGAACAAGTCTGAACGGGATCAATGCTCTTCTGGGGACAGTGTTGAAACAATTTAAAGCTTTTGGGGGTTTATGTCATCTTTCAAGTTTATTAGAAATTACTTCTTCTTTTAGAGGCTGAGCATGCCTTTCGTCTTCCCTTTCGACGAGGGAACACATTTCCTTGGGGAGATTCCCATCGAAATCTATCCCTTCGTCGTCAGGGTCGACATAGTTTATCAAAAGCCAGCAAAGTACTTAGAAGCAGGATAATGCATATCATAAAACCCTCGGGGTTGCCAAGTACAGCAAAAAGACTTGAATTGAGGATAGAAGCTACGACATGGAGGGTCAAGAGGCACAAACTCTGACTTAGAGCTAGACTTAGACGACTTGACATACACTGTGTTAGACTCAGACTCGAAAGTGTCAATGCAAAATAGACGCGATTTGAAAATGCAACTTTTATAGTTACCCTTGTCTTCCTTGTAGAGAGGCGGGAGCTTGAGGACAACAGGCCCAAGCAATAGCACTTCGGCTTTTTCAGCTTTTTTGGCCAGACCCACTTGAGAGAACTCCTTGAATAACAGCCCCAAAGTCCGTTTTCTCCTTTGAACGATTAAGCTTCCTCTTAAATTCCTCCTTTGTAGGCTCCTCATCTTTGTCAACCCAGGTATCGGCAGTGAGGACCTTGACTGCACCTATGGCCATCAGGTTAACCTCGGGTTCGGATGGGAGAGACAAGATTGGCTTGGATTGATTTTTTGGAATGATGTGGAGGCTAGGATTGAATATGGTGGAGTTTGGGTTAATTTGAGTGGAGCTGATGGATATCTGGCTAACACGTGGGTTGGAGCCGTGTTGGGGCATGACATTGGGCTTTGATGGGGGTGGAGCTTGAATGGTGCCATTATCAATGAGATTTTGAATTTCATGTCGAAGGCGGAAACAGGCATCGGTGAGATGGCTAGGCATTTGATGGAAAGCACAATAGCCATTTGAATTGTAGGATGCCGGGAATGTTCGAGGCGAAGGAGTAGGAAGGAGTGGCTTAAGGAAGCCAGCTTCGAGGAGCTTTTCATAAACCGAGGACAAAGGTGTGGAGAAGCGAGAGAAGGTCTTTGGTGGGTTCCGACGACCGAATTAAGGATTCAAAGTGGAACCTTTGCTTGCTTTGCAACTGCACAACACTGCGCCCTCCATATGTGTAGGGGGATGAAAACAATTGATGCTCTGAACAACATCAATATGCAACAGCTACTCATGCCTCTTCACCGGAACCCTAGTTCGTCGTCGGAACCCTAATCTGCAAAACAGACAAAGGGTGAGTGCACCTCTGCCTCTCGTGGCAAAGGCCTTCCGATGCCTAAGTTAGTATCACGTACTGGTAACAAACCCTAATTATCAGTAGGAGAACAATATCAGTGCTAAGAATTGCGTACCTTTTACTCTAGGTTTACCTCGTATTTATAGATTCACGGATGCTTGCTACCCAAGTATCCTTGTTACCCAAGGAATCCTAACTCGTATAGGAAACCAGGATCTCTTGGACCCTCGTTCCACCATTGGTCTCTTTTGCATAGTCTTTTTAGGACTCTTTCCCACAGTTATCCAAAGATCCCATCCACGTTGGGTGTCTAGCCTTGATCCTATATACTCGGGACCTCATCTCTTTATAGAATATCACTGTTCTGGAACCTTCTAGGGCATTCTTGCCGCCTCACAATTTAGGGCAACTTCTATCTCTGTTCGGCTATCGCATTACCGAACAGCCCACATGGTCCAATGACCTCATATGCAACTGGTCCTCATTGTTATATCTGGACAAGTGACTTCACATGTCTTTGTCTTTATCAGCCGAATAGACTGCCCGGATCAATGACTTCACATGTCACTGATCCGCATCGCCATTCACCGTACTGCCCGGCGATAAGCCCTGTCACATCTACCACATGTTCGGTGACTAATTGTACCTGTTCGGGAATACCTCTCTACAATTGCTCCCCAGCTTTATCCATTTGCCACTGTTCGGGGGCAATGGGTGAAGCTTTTAGAAACAAACGTTCTAGACCAAACTTATCTAATCCTGAGCAGTCACTGTATTAATACTCATTGATGCTTTTGGTGGCTTTGTCATTATACCGTTTCGGGGTAGTGACTCCACGTGGCGTGTTTCATACACCTTGCATTAAATTCGAACTGACGTTTCTAGCCAACGTCGTTAGTACGGCGCCCGTTCAATCCTGTATCTCACATTACCCTTTGTAATGGCGTAAAACGGAGACGAAACGTCTCCTAATACTAAAAACCTCTTTGGGGGATCTTTTTGGTTTTTACCAAGAAATTCAAATCCTGTTTCTCTCTTTAAAACCAGGCGACAGTTTTTTCCCCTCTTTTCCGCCATCGCCATCGCCGTCGCCGTCGTCTGCAACGCGATTGCTTCTCAAGCTACCGCCACAAACAACTTCGTAAGATTCTCACTCCCTCCTTGCGTTTCATTCTGAGATTTCGTTCTCAGTCTTACCCGTTCTCTAGGGTTGCGTCCTTTGTCATTTCCAAATTCCTCTGTTCTTTAGTATTCCCATGGCGAATGAGGGCGACGATAACCCTAAGCCTGGCAAGTTTAGGAATTGTGTGATACTCCTGCTGCCATGTCGGCCTTCAGGACTGAGTATAATATCCTTGACAATGTGGGCCTCGAACTCGCCCCCTTAGGAGCAGATAGGGATGCAGGAACTTGGGATAGGATGTGTATCCCTATTGTAGCGATTGTCGAGGGTGGAGTTCGTTTCCCTCTTGATCCATTGCTCGGTCGTGTGCTTAACTGGTACCGTCTCACGCCCATGCAAGTTTCAACAAACTTCTTCAGGCTAGTGATGGGAGTCGTAGCCCTAAATAGGATCTAGGAACCCAACTAGGAATTTGGGAGATTCAATAGTGGTATAGCATCGTGCTAAACCCCGAGTATAACACCTACTATTTCAAAGTAAGGAAAGCAGAGAAGCGCTTCATGCTTAATATGCCAGACTCTGCTCGTGACCACGAGATGGACTTCCTGTATGTCACTGGAGCCTTCGAACCAATGGGGGAAGATGGTCAAGTGGTGGGTTTCCACTGTCCCCACATATGGGGTTACCCACATATGCTTCTGACTTGCTTCGTAACTTATTGTTTTATTGCTTTCTCGTAGCTGTCTTATGTTTTTAACTCACGTTTGCATTTATGCAGCGGACAACGCTAACAAGCGGCCTAGAGTAGAGCCCAGCTATGTCCGAACAGCGGAGATCAACCAGGTCTTGAGGTATAGGGGCGAACCTGGTACCCCATCAGCTAGTCGGGGAAAGGACGCCAACGTCCTACTAGGTTACGATCCTGCATACAAAGGTTTTATCGACAGAAGGTTAGCCAACTTGAGCACCAGCGACGCTTCAACCTCAACTTCAACTGCTCCCCAACCGTGGGTTAGCCAAGAGTTACGCTTGCCGAGCAGCCAGGTGAAGTTTCGCTTCCTGAAGGTGTACCTCTAACACGCGTGGTACTCAAGAGATCGAAACGGAGACAAATCATCACCGAACAACAATTTGCACAAACCATTCCCCTCTGTGTTACCAGTCAATCATCTTCTTCTGGCTATTCTCAATCTCCAACAAACCCAGGTACGATGACTCGCCAACCTGTTAATCTCAGCACCCTTTCTCACTGTGTCCACACGGGGACGAGGTGCTGCTGGTAGGGTGGCATCAACTGGTGTTCCCCCCCCCCCCCCCCCCCCCACCCCCCCCCCCAAGGGGGGGGGGGGGTTCAACACGATCATCTTCCTCCCCTCGGGGACACGATAGCTCCCTCGAGGCTGGAGACGCTCATCAGGACAAGCATCCTAGGACTGAAAACCCTTCTTCCTCTACCGTACCAGCTGATGTGGAGAACAGTCAACCCCAATCACCGTCTCTCCAGGTACTTCCCTAGACATGGGCTCCCCCACTCATCAGGGGTGATCGTCCCGTGCACATTGGGGACTCCGCTAGCTCCTCGGAGACGGTGGTTGCACTTGCACAAGGGCTGTTGCTCCCAGTGGATATGCAGAATGAAGCTGGAGCAACACCTGAACGACTTGTGTCCACTAGCCTCGTTAGTGGAATAAAGGTAAAGTTTATTCATTACTTCACCCAAAAGCTCTTTTTCGTTTTATTCGTAACGTTGTTCCTTTCATATGGACTTTTCTAGTTTATCCAAAGAATGGTGACATTGGGGCAAAAGTTCCAAGATGCTGAGACTGAGAGAGTCAAATTGCTGAATGACAACACAAGGCTGCTCCGAACAGTCACGAGGCTTGAGAGAGAAAGAGATAATGCCTAGGCAAACTATGCTGAGGGCAAGGGCAACCTCGAGACTGCTGAGGACAACCTTAAGCAAGCATTGGCAGAAATTGACAGCACTAAAAAGGCAGCCTTTGCAGCCGAATACGAGAAGGGATTCGACGCTACAACGGCCAGCTACGTGGAACAGATGCCAGCCATTCAGGATCAGATTTGGGCTGCGAGCTGGGAGGCCTGCTTGACCAAGGTTGGTGTAGCAAATGACTTTCCTTTATGGGTTGAGAACGATCTCCCCAATGGTCGTGCAATAAGGACTCAAGAGCAGGATGAGGCTCCTGCTGATGATGTTGATCAGCAAATTGACGACTTTGCAGACTCCGATGAGGAAATTCAAATGGAATCTCAGGAGGCTGCGATTGAACAGACATCAGTCCAGGAGGCCATCAACGAACCCATCATCATGGAGGGAAGTGCTGCTGCTACAGAGGTTACAGATGACGTTCCCTCGGAGATTCAAAACCTGGACTGAGCCAACTGGTAAGTGAGATCAATTCATCCGAACAATTTGCAGGTCCTGTGTGACCGTAGATTTTGCAGCCCTGCGAGGCATTCGTACAACTCTTTGTTTTTTCTTTTTGATGACAGCAGTATTTGGCTCTCTTTGTAACATTTGATCTGTTCGGTAACAAACCCTTTCGTGGTTATTTTAAATTTTTACAAAGTTCTTTGAACAATTTTGTGGGTATTTCATACCTCTCTTTTCGATACAGATGCATGTATTCAAATGCACATCTAGGCTCTAATTGCTTCGCGACTTAGTATCTCGTACTTTGTTTTATGCTTCTCGTGCTAAAATAAGTTAACAGATCTAAGTATTTTAGACATATCTCATTATGTCTGTTGCTCAAGTATTTCGTACTTGATTCTGCATGTTCACGTATGCAAGCCTAAGATTTGTTTGTACTCAGATTCTACTAAGTATGTTCGTACTTAGGCATTTGCAAGTTTCTCGTACTTTAGGTATCTCATACCCAAATTTTTTATGTAAGTCCCTCGTACTTTAATCAAAAAACAGATATAAGTCTCTCGAACTTTTAGTATCACATACTATTAACCATAATCATTTGCTCAAATGATTGTATCCAAATAGACTGCATGCTTTTCGTATGCATCCCAAGTTTCTTCATACCAGGGGTACAGTCGTTTGGTTTTAAGTTTCTCATACTTTATTGTTCAGCGTTTGTTCGTGCGCAATTATCAAGCTATCTTTTGCCAAGAATAGATGTATTTGTATATGGCATTCGTACCAATCCCATGCTCCCCAATATGAATAAGGAAAATAAAAACAAATTCCATATTTCATATTTTAGAAAACGAACATTTCAAAAAGCTAGATGTACTTGAGAAGAAATGACTTTATTCATAGATTTGCACTTAAGGGGGCGTTTATTCGTATCCCTTACAACTAAAACAGAGTAAACCACAACTAAAACAAAATAGAATAAAATGCAAGGGAATTTTATTCGTAATTCCCACACAATCATGTAGTGCAATCTAAAACTTAATTCTTCTAAACAAAGAATTTTCTCAGATTACAGACATTCCATGGCCTCGGAATTGGATTGCCGTCTAGATCAGCCAATCTATAGGCACCTATGCCCACAATCTCGGTTACTCGATACAGGCCTTCCCAATTGGCCCCTAGCTTGCCTTCGTTGGCTACCTTGGTGTTGCTGAGCACCTTTCAAAGTACAAGGTCCCCAACACCAAATTCTCGGGGGTGAACATGCTTGTTATAGCTTTTCATCAGTTGTTCTTGGTAAGAGGCCAGATGAACCAGGGCCCTTTCCCTCATTTCCTCGGCAAGATCAAGCTCAATTTCGAGGGCTCTGTCATTGCCCCCACTCTCAACCAATACAGTCCTATTGGTTGGAAGGCCCACTTCTAAAGGTATGACTGCCTTTGTGCCATATGCCAACGAATAGGGGGTCTCTCTGGTAGACCTCCTAGGTGTTGTCCTATGTGCCCATAAAACAAGAGGCAATTCATCAGGCCATTTCCCCTTAGCCTTGTCCAACCTCGTCTTGATCCCGTCAATAATGGTTTTGTTGGATGCTTCTGCCTGCCCATTACTCTGAGGGTAGGCTGGAGTCGAATAATAGTTCTGTATTCCATAGTGGGCACAAAAAGCCTTGAACTTTTTCTAAAATTGGGAGCCATTATCTGTAATCAAAAAATAGGGAACCCCAAATCGAGTAATGATACTTTTCCACACGAACCTTTCTATCATAGGCTCGGTGATTTTGGCCAATGGCTCTGCCTCAATCCATTTAGTAAAATAGTCTGTTGCAACTAACAGGAATTTTCGATTCCCAGTTGCTTTGTGTAATGGACCCATGATGTCCATTCCCCATTGTGCAAACGGCCAAGGACTTGTCAAAGGCACCAGATCCTCGGCTGGTGTTCGAATCATTGGTTAGAATTTCTGGCACTTCTCACAAATTTTTACATACACATTGGCATCCTCTTGCATGTGTGGCCACCAATAGCCTTGTGTAATTGCTCGGTGGGCAATGGATCTATCTCCAGCATGACTCCCACAAGTCCCTTCGTGAATTTCATGGAGAAATTTTTGGACCATCTTGGGGTGCACACAGAGTAAATACGGACCTGTAAAAGACTTCCTGTAAAGCTTCCCCTCTGGGGACAGCAAAAACCTTGCAGATTTGGTTTTGATCTTATGAGCTTCCTTTTTATCATTGGGGAGTATTTCATCTCGCAAAAACTCCACAATTGGGTCCATCCAGCTTGGTCCTTGGTTCACGTCCAAGACCAGCTCAACACTCCTTCCAATGCTCGGCTCTGTCAAGTACTCAACTGCTACCCTCCGCTTAAGTTCAGTTGGAACAGCTGCGGCTAGCCAAGCCAGAGAATCGGCATGAGCATTCTGTCCAGAACTTATCTGTTCAATATGAACCTTTTTGAAGGTATCAAGTAAATCTTTGGCTGCCTCCACGTATGCCGCCATCTTCTCATTTCGAGTTTGGTATTCCCCGGACAGTTGATTTACCACGAGCTGTGAATCACAATTCACCCTGACTCGTTCTGCTTTTAAAGTCCTTGCACTCCTCAATCCTGCTAGAAGTGCCTCATACTCCGCGACATTATTTGAAGCACTGAAACTGAGCCAAACAGATAGTTCAATCATTACTCCACCAGGAGGAAAAATGACAACTCCAATTCCTGAACTAGTATTACAAGCTGATCCGTCAACGAATAATTTCCATTCCGTATTGTCCTGTTCGGCTTAGACTTTGTCCTTCATGGAAAATGTCTTAGTCTTCTGTTCCTTTTTCGTAGGAGGCAGGGGAGCTACCGTGGGAGAAAACTCTGCCACAAAATCAGCCAACACCTGGCCTTTGATTGCTGTATGCGGCTGATAATCAATATCATATTGGCTCAACTCGACAGACCACGTCGAGATTCTTTCTGAGAAATCTACCTTTCGTAGTAGTGATTTCAGTGGAAACTCAGTATAAACCATAACCTTGTGGCTTTGGAAGTAGTGTGGCAATTTCCTCGTTGCTGTCCTAAGTACCAAGACAAGTTTTTCTAGGGGCAGATATCTCGTCTCTGCATCCAGCAGTGTCTTGCTAACATAATAAATTGGGATCTGCTCGATTCCCAAATCCCTTAACAGGACTGCACTTACAGCATGTTTAGAAACAGCTAAGTACAAAATTAAAGACTCACCTGGCTGTGGGGTTGACAAAAGTGGAGGCTCAGCCAGATACTTCTTTAGGTCCTGGAAAGCTTGCTCACATTCTGCTCCCCATTCGAATCCCTCCATTTTTTTCAATAACTGAAAAAAGGTCTGCATTTATTACTTGATCTGCTGATAAACCTATTAAGTGCCGCAGCCATTCCAGTCAATCTCTGGACTTCCTTCGTAGTTTTGGGACTTTGTAGCCTCTGTAGGGCTACAATTTGATCGAGGTTGGCCTCAATTCCCCTCATGGTCACCAGATGCCCCAGGAACTTCCCAGAACCAACTCCAAATGCACACTTCGAGGCGTTGAGCTTCAGCTTGTACTTCCTCAAGATTTCAAAAACCTCTTTCAAATCCGTAATATGCCCTCGTTTATCTCGACTCTTCGCTACCATATCGTCTATGTAGACCTCCATAGTTTTTCGAAGCAGCTCTTTGAACATGATAGTTGCAAGTCTTTGGTATGTCGCCCCAGCGTTTCTCAGCCCAAATGGCATAACGCTATAGCAGTATAACCCTCGTGGAGTGATAAAAGAAGTCTTCTCTTGATCGGACCCAAACATAGCAATTTGATGATATCCTCGATATGCATCAAGAAAACTCATCCGCTTATAGCCAGCTGTTGCATCAACCAGACATGCCACTTCCCATTTTTCTTCTTCTTCACGACCACGGTGTTGGACGGCCATTCAGGGTAATAACCTCACGTATTGCCTTCGCCTCCAGCAAGCAATTGACTTCTTCAATAACAGCGTCCACATGCTGCACGGCTGCCCTACTTTTTTTCTGAACGACTGGCTTGTGCTGAGAGTCAACATTTAGATGATGACAGATTACACTTGCATTTACCCCGGGCATCTCTTCTGGTACCCATGCAAATATATCGACATATTCCTTCAGAAATTGCATTGATTCAGATTTTTCGTCTGCTGGCAGTGATTCCCCGATTAAAAAATATCTTTCAGGATCAGTCTCGTTGATCTAAATTTTGTCCAGGCCTTCGATCACTTTATCAACCGGAAATCTTCCGACATCCTCGATAGTTGGTTGATCTGGTACTTCTAAAGTATGAACGTGATGGGCCTTGGGGGCTTTTTTAATGATGGAGATGACGCATTGTTGGGCCACCTTCTGATTACCTCTAATCACTTCGACCCCATTAGATCCGGGGAACTTCACCATTTGGTGATAAGTTGAAGAGACGGCTTTCATTTTGTGTAGCCATGTCCTTCCTATAATCGCGTTATAGGAAGAAGGAACATCAACAACCAAAAAGTCAGTTCTCAATACAACTGACCTAGCCCGAACAGGCAATGTCACTTTTCCAAGGGGCCAGACTGCTCCTGCACCAAATCCAATCAAGGGCGTTGTAGATTGCTCTAAGTCTGTTTGGGCCAGCCCCAGCTTCTTGAATGCATCGTAGTACATTACCTCTGTACAACTCCCTAAGTCTACCAAAATCCTCTCGTTGTCATATTCCCCAACTCGTAGGGTTATGACCAAAGCATCGTTGTGGGGTATTTGGACTTCCCCCAGATCATCATCTGTGAACGCTATGCTTTCTTTGCACACATCGTTCTCACGTCCTCTTTTGTTTCCCAACCGCATCACATGCTGATCGTGCTTGACCTGCCTTTACAATAGCCTAACCTCAATTCTCGTATAAGGTGTGGCCAGCCCATGTATCATATGGATCAACCCTTTAGGATTTTGCTCGTAATTCAGTTCCATGGCTCTTCCTTTGTCCTTGGGGGTCTTCTTGGATAAATTCTTTGAGATAGCCTTGAGAGACCAAATCGTCAAGGTGTCTTTTGTACATCTCACAATCTTCAATCATATGGCCCCAATCTTTGTGGTAGCTGCAGTGCTGATTCGTAGCATGGTTCGCATCTTTATCTCCGCCAAGGCTTGGGGGCCACTTAAAGTATGGTTGATTCTTTATTCGATAAAGAATCCTATAAATTGGTTCCTTCCAAACCATAGTGATAAAAAAGAGAGATTTGGAATCAGGAGCTTGTTTATCCTTGTACGGCTCTTTCTTAGCTTGCCCATACTCCTTTCTCTCCTTATAAGTCTTGGGCTTTGGCTTATACACTTTTTGACAGGTGCCTTGGGCTGTTCGGCAACAATCCTGCCATCCTCGCGGAGTATGTCATCCTCCATTCTGGCGTGTTACTCTATCCGTTCCATCAGTTTAGCCAATGTCGCTACCGGATGTTTATTCAATGAACGGCGCAACTCACCCCGGATAGGTAAACCAGTTTTGAAGGTTGCAATAGCGTATTCCTCACTGCAACTTTCAATCTCGTTGAAAGTTTCCCAATACTTCTTTGTATAATCTCTGATCGGCTCGTTATCTACCTGCTTCATGGTAGAAAGGCTTTCAAACGTCTTTGGTGCTTTTCTGCTTGTCAAAAACCGAGCAGTGAATTCCTCAGCCAACTGACTCCATCCTCTTATGGATCGTGGTGCTAGTTTATGAAACCAAGACAAAGCCACCTTGCCAAGACTTGAAGACTTGAAGGGAACATTTTGCATAAGATGGCTTCATCCCCTTCATGCCTGAACATAGCCTGCTGATAGTGCTGTATGTGAGCTACAGGGTTCGCGTTTGTCTCATAAAGTATGAGCGTACCGTGCTTCACTCTGCTCGGCAACCTAGCCTCTTGTAACCTCCTTGAGAAGGGAGAAGCCGTTATGTTGCTTAGGGCCTTTCGTGCTGCTTCATGTGCAGTCACTGTTCCATCCTCGATTGCCTTTGTCTTGTGAGCCGTAGCTTTGGCCCAATCAGCATAAGGCCTCTCGTACCTATCACGTTGATGCTTCCTTGTTTCTTCCTCCTCTGGGGTGGAACTTCGGTCTCTGCTCCTTCTTTTTCGTGAAGTAGCCCTACGTCTTTCCGGTGTTCGGCTTTTACTTTTGTTTCTCCTTTTTCGTGGAGAAGCTTCATATCGTCTTGTGATAGGACTCTTGCTCCTGCTCCTTCTTTCTCGTGAATGAGTCTTTTTGTGGATTAATAGAGCCTGTCTGTTTTCTCCGAAATTTCTTCGTGAAAGTCCGGAATCTTCTGAGTGATCTCGTACCCGCGGTAACTCCCGTATCTCGTACTCTCGTTTTTTGATTAAACGAGCTTATCCTTCGATTTCCTTCCTCTTTCTGTCGAGGATATCTTCGCTACTATGTGTACTCCATGAGCACTCTATTGACTCCTCTCCTCAGCGAGACTTGCTTCTTCTCGTGGAGCCTGAAGCAGTTCTGTCCCTCTTTTCTTTGGAGATATCTCTGCTCGTTGTTTTTCTGCCATGTCCACCAGTAGACTTTTTTGGAGCACCTGGTGGGGACCTATCTCCTCCCCCACCCAACTGGTTCTTCGGATCAAACGGCGTGATTGGATCTTCTTCCACCATAGTTGTTTTTCAGGGAATTCTTTCGTTTCCCACAGACGGCGCCAATTGTAGGGTGATGAAAACAATTAATGCTCTGAACAACACCAATATGCAACGGCTACTCGTGCCTCTTCACCAGAACCCTAGTTCGTCGTCGGAACCCTAATCTGCAAAACAGACAAAGGGTGAGTGCACCTCTGCCTCTCGTGGCAAAGGCCCTCCGATGCCTAAGTTAGTATCACGTACTGGTAACAAACCGTAATTATCGGTAAGAGAACAATATCAGTGCTAAGAATTGCGTACCTTTTACTCCAGGTTTACCTCGTATTTATAGATTCACGGATGCTTGCTACCCAAGTATCCTTGTTACCCTAGGAATCCTAACTCGTATAGGACTAGGATCTCTTGGACCCTTGTTCCACCATTGGTCTCTTTTGCATAGTCTTTTTAGGACTCTTTCCCATAGTTATCCAAAGATCCCATCCACGTTGCGTGTCTAGCCCTGATCCTATATACTCGGGACCTCATCTCTTTACAGAATATCACTGTTCTGGAACCTTCTAGGGCATTCTTGTCGCCTCACGATTTAGGGCAACTTCTATCTCTGTTCGGCTATCTCATTACCGAACAGCCCACATGGTCCAATGACCTCATATGCAACTGGGCCTCATTGTTATATCTGGACAAGTGACTTCACATGTCTTTGTCCTTATCAGCCGAACAGACTGCTCGGATCAATGACTTCACATGTCACTGATCCGCATTGTCGTTCACCGTACTGCCCGGCGATAAGCCCTGTCACATCTACCCCATGTTCGGTGACTAATTGTACCTGTTCGGAAATACCTCCCTACAATATGATGCACTCTTTTGTCTTTAGGATTGATTTCGTTGTCGTGCATATCCCCCCTTTCGACGTTGGCTTTAAACAAGGATCCAGCATTCTCCTTCGGATGAGTTCTAGCTTCATGATACTCTGCCAGGTCTTTGAACATGTCCTTCGAGCAATGCTTGGTTCCGACCGCAGAAGTGTGACAGGCTTGAGAGGATTCCTTGATTAGCCCCATATCCAGCTTTGACATGACAGAGGTAAAAAGGTCAACCAACCCCTGAACCATAACTATTTGTTTGTCCATTTTCTGGTTCATTTCTTGAACAACCCTCTTCAGCTTAGCCAATTCTGTTTGTGCTGCCATTTTGGATTGATGATCGATTGATGGTGCTATGGCTTTGGAAGTGACGGTGAAATAGCCTTGGCAGACGCTTCCAAGTAGGTTTGGTTCTTTCCTTCGGTGAAAGGGCCTAGAGCTTTTGGACAGCAAAGTAAACAAGAACTCAGTAGTGTTCCTGCAACAAGATTTTGAAAGAGTTTGTAGAAATGCAATGTGCATGTCATTGTCGTCGGTGTCCTCCTAAACTCTAGAAACGAGTTTGTCTCATGACATTCGGATGCTACCAAAATCCTCAGATTTCTTTTCGACGGTGTATCCTTGTTTGAATCGACTAACAATAAGAGATGTCAAAATAGTCTAAATCTTTGACTGTTTCATTCTCGAAATTTCAACTTTGGAGTTCGGAACAACTCGGTGTTGATGTTGTGATACCGGAATCGGGGTGGCATAAGCAACACTGTGCTGGAGCCTGAATGATGTAAGTGTTTAGCACTTAACCTGGATGGTGTAAGTATCACAACATTCTCTCCGTTGTTCCTAGTTTTCTGTTTGAAACTTTGATCTGGTTTAGACAAAGACTTAGAAAGTCTTAAATTCCCAAAGTCTCGCTGATCCAAGGATTTTGAAAATTGATAACGTGCACCGTCAAGATGCACGACTCTTCATCAGGTCAAGGCAACGTTCTAATAGTCATAAGACATGCTCAACAAGAGACAACCTAAAAGCCGCCCTAGCATGCTCCTACGCAAAACGGTATGAATGTATGTACAGGCATGCAATAGGGAAAGCAGTAACACATAGATAGTTTATGGGGGTTAGATGCAAGAAATCCTACCCTGTGGGTTCCTGTCTTAGATTGAAAGGTTCTAGTGCTTTGTATGCATGTAGAGGCCGGTTTTGGTTTAAGAGGGTTCCTCTGACTAGAGCTGCGGTATACCTCCCATTGCAACGCGTGTAGCAAAGCAATGGTCGAACGGTATTACGACTCATCATCGTCCAAGGTTGTTGGGCGTTCGAGGACCTCGGGCTCTAGTAAATTGTGCCAGTTACCCAAAACACCTCAACTGGGCTAACCAACATCGATGCAAATGAAGAACGCCGAAAGAATGATTTGAACAAGAGAAAAACACAAGGTTTGAAAAATGCCTTTTGAAGCTTGGCTTACTTTTATTAATCAGTATTTGGAGAAAACTACACAAGTGAACAATAGTAAAAGCCCCAGTTCGGATTGGTCGGATACTGAAATCCTGTTACATTACCATTCCATTCTTCAGCAGAGCGAAGCGTGTTGTTTTGACAAGCTTTCGACAAATTGTTCATTTATGTATTAATTACCAAATATTGATTCCTAGCAGAGTCGCTACTGTGGGCACACGCCCCAAAGATTTTATTTATAAAATTGGGTGCGGCCCCTTTTTCTGGAAAGCGCGGCGAAACGTTTCGATTCAGAGTCGCCACTCGGATTTTAGCGGTGAAATACCCAAGGAAGCGAACTCGAAAACGTTTGCTA
Organism: Rhododendron kiyosumense; assembly: GCA_019656275.1. Lineage (NCBI taxonomy): Eukaryota > Viridiplantae > Streptophyta > Magnoliopsida > Ericales > Ericaceae > Rhododendron > Rhododendron kiyosumense. The sequence goes on from BPLS01000129.1 coordinate 1,315,701, forward strand.
CGTTTGTTTGTCTTTGAAAAAGGCGTAGACTGGTCCGTCGTCACCTTCGATATCTGAGGTTCAAGAGCCAGGTTACGAGAGGGGAAGGATTTTATGGCACCTCTCTCGCCTAATCTGGAGATCGGTCTCTACTCAGGTATTTTTTTTGTAAAACGTTTGCATTTTTCTCTCATTGATCATTTTTTTAAGCCAGTTAGGGTGGAGGAACAGTTAATGGGGATTAAGACTATAACAGGTTGCATTTATGTGACAAAATGCTTTATGGATGATGATTTGCTTGAAACAATAGATGAATATAGGTTGAGAACAAGCACTGAGAGCAACTTGAACGAGTTGGAGTACGCTGTTTCTTGGGGATGTGAGCAGGTGTCACACCAGTATGCACTGGCCTGGCCACTGGGCCTGGCCACTGCATACCAACATAACCTGCGCACACCACCTCTAAACGGGCGTACACCACCCTTATGCACTCACAGTCTTTGTTTGCAACCCTCTGGGCTCTGGAATGGACCAGCGCACACCCAGGACAAACCACGCAGTTTAACATATTATATAGTTACAAAGGGATGGAAAGGCTTCCAGCCACGAAAGATAACAGAATACCCCATAAACAGAGTGAGGGGATAACAAAAGGCCAGAGCTAAGCTACGATGCAAGGGCCAGCCACTGGATCTTGATATAAATGCCGTACACCACTTACAAGAGGCCGTACGCCAGTTTTACTTTTGATCCAGTGCTTGGCTTTGCACCACTTGGGCTCTGGAACATGACCAGAAAGATCCCAGGGGCCTTCTAGAACATATATTGAACATTGCACCAACACAGTTCTACATACAGAAAGCAATAGACTGGTTCTTAGCATGCTGTTTGGTGATAAAGAGGGAAATATAAGCAGGAAAAGAGTGACCAATGATCCCCACGCCAGTAGTGCACATACTGCCATAACTAATGTACGGCTCTGTGATACTGGCGTGCGCCATTTTGCACTTCACACGATCATTGTATTTTACAGTTTAAGGCCAGGACTAGTATTGACCACTAGCCTGGGTCCTTCTGGTTCCACTCAGGGATCGAAAACAAAAAGCCATACAAAGGTGGTATACTTTGGTATGAGGTTTGATGGTGGTCTTGAGCTTTGAGGTGGAAGATGGAGGCTGAATGATGGCTGAGTATCAGTGGGGTATGTGAGAGAAGACTCCTCTTCTTTCTCTTTCAATGGAGGAGAAAGAAAGAACAAAGGAGAGGAGAGAAAGGGGCTTAGACTCTTAATGTGGTTAACCCCTTGCAAGAGTGAGAGGGGGAGTATATATAGAGGATGGAATGACTGGGAAAGGGTTGTAACCAAGCTGGGTTGAGGGCTAGTTGAGTTTGGAGGGAGCCTCCCATGCATTGAATGCATGGAACTTGGGTTGAAAGGGGATGTGGGAGAGAAGGGGACATCCCCTGCCCGATGGCAATCATCAAAAGACTGTGCTGTGTACTGGGCGACCATAGAAGTCTCGAGCACGTGGTTCAATAGTGATGCTTTGACTGGATTTGACTGGCGTACGCCATAATTTAACCTGCGTGCGCCAGTGGTAACTGAGTCAACAGTCGATGGCAGTTTACCAATGCACGTAAGCACAGTACTGGCGTAAGCAAGTAGGGTTTTGCTGGGGCCGTTTGGTTCTGGTTTGAAGTGTTTGGAATGGTGTTTTGAAAGGGTTTGAATGAGGTTTGAAATGGGGTTTAAAAGAGGTTTGAGATGCTCAAAGCTCAAACACACCAACAATTCCGGGATGTTCTTGACCGTATTCATCATTGAGGAAAAAAAAACCGTATGTAAACTAATCTGGACAGTCTAGAATAGGGTGTCTACAACGCTGACTACACAGAATACTAGGCTCGGTACTTGATGCAGAGCTTTGGGATCCATGCTGCCTGGGAGACACTACGATAGGTGCGTGGTGGCAGAGGTGATAGGAGTGGTAGGAGAGGAGGTAGAGGCAGAGGAAGCGAGGGCCTTTGGGGTGGTGAGACAGGTCAGGGTGGAGTTGAGCTGCCTGCAATCTCTTGGACGATGGACATGGTGACTACTTAAGGAGTCCCTGGTCTAGTAGAAGTCCCACACCCTACGGTCGAGCCTCCGGAGTTCCTTGCTGAGGTATAACATGTTTCTGTCATTCTTGTATTTTACTCCCAGCATATCTTATGCTGATCATCCCTTGAGTTAGGCAGGTGACTACAGAGTATGCGAGGGAGATGGCGGCGGCCATGATGGGCTTGGAGCAGCTAGTGCGGCAATATGCCATGGGCCACTCCCCGTCAGTACTAACTCGTGCTGGAGGGTCACTAGTAAAACTCTTGACCTTTTGTTGCATTCTATTACTCTTATTCATGACTAATAATGCATGTATCATTTGTATGTCATTGCAGGCTTGCAGAGGAGCTGCCTAGGGGCTACGTAGGAAGTCTGTTCGTATGCCCATGTGACAGGCTTCATCTGCTGGTTCTTGGAAGGAGCGCCCATCAAAGAGGCAGCGACACTCGGGCAGTACAGAGGAGGAGCCTTGCTATCTCGGACGAGACCGAGGAGCCGACAGACATTGATCTGGAGGATACCTCTGGTAGTATTGCGCCCAAGGTGACTTGCACCCAGGAGGTTGCCAGCTTCGAGGCGGAGGATGAGGTTTCCTAGGAGGACGAGGAGGAGGGCGAGGATGAGGATGAGGATGAGGACTGAGTTTCCTTTCTTGCTTTTGCCTTTTGATTGGAGCCTGCGTGCTTCTTTTTGTGGGGTGTCTGTTTATCCTCGATAGATAGGATTTTGAGCATCAGACTTGCATGCATTGTTTTGTACTTCGACTCATGAATTCCTTTGGGATTATATATGCACCAAGATTGGCTTTTGTTGTTCAATTTCTTTCATTGCTATTGTCCATAGAAAATTGAATAACCAAGACACTTACCGGAATGCACAACTAGCCATAGATCATGAAACTGCGTTCAATATGTGGTTTACAACAGGAAATATTGACAAAGGAATAGAAATCAAAGAAGTCATTGAATGAATTTTGAAAATTGGTGTTTTATTCAGAAATTTTCATGAGCGCCTTAGCCATGAGCTCAAACACGACTATGTATAGCAATGACAGTCTTCCAAACTTGGGACAAGACTCAAAGATTTGACTTTATACTTGGATTACGCTAAAAAAACTAAGAAAATGTTGACTTTGAAAGGTGATAACTTCAAATCTTGACTCAAGACTCAAACTGAAACTTGGACTGAGTCACTTTTGACCATTATGACCTGTGTGACTCAAACAGATGACTCGAAACAGCTTGAGACACGATTTGACGCTCCGTCATGTTTTGAAAACAGGATTTTATTGTCTTTTGGTACTACAACCTCGAATCCTGAGAGTTGGCCCAAAACAAAACATCCCCAAAGTCCCATATACTTGCTGGTGTGTGCCTTGGGGGTCGGCAGTGCTTCAAAATTCCTCAAACCCATTTTCATGCCTTTGTTGTCAAAAATTGCAAAAATGTAGACACATTATGCCGCGCGACTTTTCGAAATGCCATGCGTCACTCCTTAGTGCTTCATGGTATACCGATGTTATGCCGTGATGGTTTTCCAGCATCCAATATGCCGCGCGTGGTTACTTTCCTGACAGTCTGCATTTTGCTGTTTCTCAAGGCAGATTGCTCGAGGGTTGAGGTTTGACTTATGCAATGGCATTCCTGAGCCAATGTATGTCTGGATTGTACTTTCATACAATGACCAAGCCTTTTCCTATGCAAAATTTATAGGGAACACACATTTTTGGAATCTGAGACTCTTTGAAAGTCGAGGTTGTCTCCTCCATTCTTCCTATAAATTCAAGCCCCTTTCTTCAAATTCCTTCCATCTCATTCAAGTCTCATTCCTCCTAAGGCTCACTTCTTCCTTCCCATGGCCCTTTCACTCACCGGCTCACTCCGCCCATTGTTGGTCTTAATGGAAGGCATTGATTGGCTTAACTTTCGAGCCCATGGCCTCTACTCCATGAGGTACCTTCGCAATATCTGTCTTCGCCCCGAGCTCTTGAGGGCTACTGCGAGCTTTTGGGATTCGGAAGTTCACGTCTTTCGCTTCGGTGAGCAAGAGCTTTGCCCTACCGTGGAGGAATTTCGCGCCTACCTAGGAGGTTTTGGCTCAGGAGAAGTCATTATCCCTCCGGTACATGAGAGCATTCACAAGGTCTTATCTGTGGCCCTTGGACTGAGTAGCAGGGTTGCCCGCTACTTAGTTAGTGATGGTCGCCTCAATGTGATGCGGCTTATTGAAATGTTCTCCCCCTCTGGTGATCTTGTGGACACAACTTATCAAACTCGGCGTATGACTGCTCTTTGCATGTGCCTGCTTGCGGCCTACCTCTTGGTGTCTTCCACTGGTCATGCTAGATCAGCTCTGGTCAGTATTGGCATTCAAATCGGGGCTCGAAAGGACGTGATTCCAATGGTTTTGGCTGTAACATTGATGGGTTTGGATAAAGTTTGCTCCAGAGAGACTGAGACTTTCGGGGGTAGTTCTCTCCTCCTACAGGTTGGCTTCTCACTCAGCTCTCCTTTTTCGGGTCTTTCTCACATTCTCATTTTACCTCAGCACTCGGTTTTGCTCTCTATGGTTTCTGACTTGTTTTTCCTCTCCTTTGCTGGTCTGGCTCTGTGATAAGGTGAATGTGCTGACAATTGCTCCTAGCAATTAGGCATACGAGGCCAGACTACTATCCCTACGATGCTTTGAGTTTCTAGACAGGCAGGTTTCTGAGTGGGTCGACTTCTTTAGGCATCTACGAGCTGAGACCATTTCATGGAGGTGTTCATGGCTAGACCTCCCTCCCATGACTATGCACTTCATGGGCCCCCAGTGGGTCGTCCTTGCTGGTTTGGAGACCTTCTCTTTCTACATCCCATATTGGATTCAGCGTCAGCCCGGCCTTAGACAAGAGGTTTCAGCAGAGGTTCTGATTGACGTTGTTCTACCCTTGTTTTGCCATTCCGTTCTTTACAACTACCAGCGGTTTTGGGGCACTCGTGAAGTGACTGATGTGCACCCTTATCCTTCTGTGATGGTTCGCGGGAGCTACTGGAAATGGCTGAGGGATATTGCCGCAAGGGCTAGGGCTCAAGGAAACTGACTTAATCCTACTACCCTGACCATGAAATAAATTGCGGACCCACTTTGATCATGTTGTTGTTGTTCTTCTTTTTTTTCCGTGTCTTTCTGAAAGTCATGCTCAGCCTCATGTATTAGAAGCAATTATAATAAAAATGAGTTATGGAGGGTTTCCCCTTCCTTGATTCAGTGCTCTATCTTTCATGACCTGGATTTTAATTTTGATTGATGGTGACTGGGGCTCAGAGTGAGGCTGCCTACGTATCTTTATAGTAAAGGAATTAGGTCATAACGTAGTTCAGGCTAATGTTCGCTCTGGTTTTGACACTCTCCTTTTGCGCTCTAAATTTTGCCTAGCACCGCCCTTTCGGGTTTTCGGTCTAGCGAGCTTGTTTGTTGTTTGCCTTGACTTTTGTCTAGGATGCCCTTGCGGGTTTTCAACCTAGCAGGCTTTCGCTCTAATTTTTGCCTCGGTTTGCCCGCCTTTGCAGTTTTCAGCCCAGCGAGCTTCTCTCGGGGGTAATAGTGTTTGAGTTGATCTAGGTTGGCTAGAGTTGCAAATTCATTCCCATCCAAGTCGATGAGCTGTGTGGCTCCTCTAGACAAGATGATCTTGATGATTTATGACTTGGCCCACTTTGGTCAGAATTTCCCACGTGGATCATAGACTGGTGCCCGGATTTCCTTCACAACCATATCGCCTTTTGACAAGCCACTTGGCTTCACCTTTTTATTGAATGCGCGTGCAATTCTCCTCTGATACCCTTGGATGTGATAGAGAGCCCTTAACCGGCGTCGAATAGCATGAGCTCTGTAAATCGATTACTCAACCACTCTGCTTCCTGGACTTCACACTCAATCAAGGTCCGAAGAGATGGAACTTTTAACTCGATAGGGAGTACAACGTCCATTCCGTAGACCAGAGAGTAGGGGGTTGCTCCAGTTGGTGTACGCACAGACGTTCGGTATCCTCATAGGGCCAACGGCAGTTGTTCATGCCAATTTCTTGCGGATTGAATGGTCTTTTCCAGAATGGCTTTGATAGTTTTGTTAGCTGCTTCCAAAGCTCCGTTGGTCTGCGGCCGATAGGTTGTTGACTTGTGTATCTGGATTTGAAACTCATCCAAGACTTCTCTGGCTCGTCCTTTGAAATGAACCCCATTGTCAGACACAAACACTTGAGGGACCCCGTACCGGTAGATGACATTTTGTTTGATAAAGTGAGCAACTTGTACCACGGTTAGGGTGGCGTACGAAGCAACTTCTACCCATTTTGTGAAGTAATCCATAGCTACGAGGATGAACTTACGACCGTTGGAGGCGGCTGGCACGATTCTTTCGATGACGTCAATTCCCCATACTGAGAAAGGCCAAGGCGAGGTCATTTGATGTAGTTTAGATGGTGGGACGTGAGTTGGATTAGCGTGAATATGGCATTTGTGGTATCGTCGTACATATTCAACACATTCTGTTTCCATGGTGGACCAAAAATATCCTTGTCTGAGAATCTTCTTGGCGAGCATCATATCATTCATGTGAAGGCCACACACTCCTTCGTGGATCTCTTCCATCACTCGTCTTGCCTCCGCACCATGGATGCATAACTTATGCATGCCACAGTGTGACCTTTGGTATAAATTTCCTCCACAAATAATGTATTGTGTTGCCAACCTTTGAAGGGCGATCTTGTCCTTTTTGCTCGCTTCTACAAGATATTCTCCTCTTTCCACGAATCTCCAAATGTCGTAATACTAGGGGTGGCCATCTTCGGGTTCGTCAACAATCATGACGTGTTGGTATACTGGCGTATCTCTTTGTTTGATTATAATTGGTCTTAACTTTACACCAACAGGGATTTCGGCCATGGATGCTAGTGTTGCCAGTGCATCTGCGAACCGATTTTCAAGCCTTGGTACATGAGTGAAGGTTACTTTGTTGAAGTGAGGGATAAGGTCTTCCAAATCCTTATGATATGGTTTCAGCTTTTCTTCCTTGACTTTCCAATCGCCATTGGCTTGTGATACGATATGACTAGGTTGGAATCCCCTACGACCTCCAACTTTTCGATGGCTGCTTCCAGGCCTACAATGCAAGCCTCATATTCTGCTTGATTGTTGGTGACTTCAAAGTTTAGCTTGAATGCGAGCAGAATGTGAGCTCCATCGGGTGCTATTAGCAACACATCAATTCCAAACCCTCTTTGATTAGTAGCTCCATCAAAATACAATCTCCAAACATCTTTGGCTATCGTCATTATGTCTTCATCAGGGAACATGAACTCAGCATCTTCACCCCCCTCAATCGGGCTGTCGGCCAAGAAATCAGCAACAGCTCTTCCTTTTACAGACTTTCTGGTGACATACTTTAGCTCAAATTCCGATAACATTAATAACCATCGTGCCATCCTTCCTATGAGGGCCGGTTTCTCAAACAGGTACTTGAGAGGATCCATTCGAGAAATGATCCTTATGGGATAAGTTAGCATATAGTGCCTCAATTTCTTGGAAGCCCAAACGAGTGCCCAACACGTCTTTTCCAATGGAGAATAACACTCCTCGCGTCCGACCATCTTTTTGTTGCAGTAGTAGAAGCCTTTTCAACCCCATTGTCTCCTTCCTGTAACAGCATCAACCCATAGAAGTTGGAGTGACCGACAAGTATAGGATCAAAGGTTTCCCTGGCATGGGGGGTGTTAAAACTGGAGGATTTTGTAGGTAAACTCAGATGGCATCAAAGTCCCTCTGGCACTTGTCATCCCACTCAAATGGTACACCCTTTTTGAGCAGGCGGAAGATGGGTTCGTAGGTTGAGGTTAGCTTGGTGATAAACACACTGATAAACTGCATTTTGCCGAGAAAACTCCTCACATCCTTTCAGACCTTGGCGGTTCCATTTCCAGAATAGCTTGGATCTTGGACGGGTCAACCTCGATACCTCAGGTGGTGATCATGAATCCGAGCATCTTCCCGGCTGTAACCCTGAACGTGAATTTAGCTAGGTTCAGACGCATCATGTACTTCCTGATTGTTTCGAAGAATTTTTTGAGTGTTGGTAGGTGTTCTTCCCGCTCTTTTGCCTTGACGATCATGTTATCGACATAAACCTCCACTTCCTTGTGAATCATGTCATGTAACAAGGTCGTAGCGGCTCGCTGATACGTGGATCCTGCGTTTTTTAGCCCAAAAGGCATCACTCGATAGCAATAAGTTCCCCACTCTGTGATGAATGTGGTTTTCTCCCGATCCTCTTGGGCCATGAGGATTTGATTGTATCCCAAGAAGCCATCCATGAAAGAAAGCAAAGCATGTCCGGCGGTATTGTCAACCAGCACATCGATGTGAGGCAACGGGAAGTCGTCTTTTGGACTAGCTTTGTTGAGATCCATGAAATCAACACAGACCCTAATTCTACCATCCTTTTTGGGAACAGGAACAATGTTTGTGACCCACTGTGGGTATTCAGCTACCAGTAAAAATCCTGCGTCGATTTGTTTAGTGACTTCCTCTTTTATCTTAAGTACCCAATCGGGTCTCATGCGTCTCAATTTCTACTTTACGGGTTTCGCATCGGGATAAAGGAGGATCCGGTGTTCTACAATTTTAGGATCGATTCCGGGCATATCGACATGCGACCATGCGAAAACATCTTCAAATTCCTTTAAACAAGCTTATGAGGGCTTGTTGTTCTTCTGCAGATTGCGCGAAACCGATCTGAATCATTTAGAGATTCCCTTCATCCCTCATATTTATTAAAATAACTTCTTCTTTTATAGGTTAGGCATGCCTTTCGTCTTCCTTTTTTACTAGAGATCGGATTTCTCTAGGAATATCTCCATCAAAATCGGTCTCTTCATTATCGGGGTCGACACAATTTATTTTAAAATCAGAGAAATAAGCGAAATCAAGTTCCTTTATTTCATCACTACCAAAGGCCTCGTGGGCGCCATACACACGGGTAGACTCAAACTCGAAGTACAGATGATAAGGAGTTGGGCCGAGAGGCTCCAACTTAGACTCGACAGACTTAGCAGACTCAGAAGACTTGGAAGACTCAGACTCAGACTCAGATCCGTGGTGAGTTGCGCTTGGTAAAAAAACTCAGTTCTTGTAATCCCCAGTGGCATCCATGATGAGCAAAGTCGGGTCTTCAAGGACCTCCCGTCCTAGCATCAGCATTTCTGCTTCCATGACTGTACTCTTTGGTTCGTCCTCCCTGAACAGGTTTACCAAACTCCCCTCATTGAAGACCTCAGCCCAATCAGTTGGTTCCACCGGTTTCTTTGCAACCTCAAATTCCTCATCACATTCTAGCCAGACATCGTTGGCAAATATCTCGAACCCTGGAAGCAAAATGTCGGTTTCTTTGTCCTAGAAGGGCTCCGGCTATCCTTGATAGATTTGTTTTGCCTTTTCCTTAACAAAATAATCCATCAGCCTATCCCCCTTTTTCACCTTACTACTGTTTGAGGCTAAATAACCAAGGCCAGTAGTATGCATCAGGGTTCTGCGAGTTTCAAACTTTGCAAGACCTTGCAGGTTTATTCACAGTCCTAGCCTCGGCATGTAGGACATCTTCTTCATTATTTTTAAGGCGACATTGCTGATGAGAAAATTATTGTCAATTCTGATTGAAAAGACAGAATTGGAGGTATCTAGCGAGAAGCCTCCCAGAGCAATGTCTTCTTCTCCATGCTGGATTTCCAAGAGTGGGGCATTGTCTTCAGTAGGCGTATGGATTCCAGAGTCTCCATGGATAGTGAGCATGCCAATTTCAAGTCCTAAACGAATCTTCTGATGGAGGGTAGAAGGTACAGCCATGATATCAGGTCGATGTAGCTAAGGTCTTCTTAGCAACAGATTGAAGGAAGCAGGGATGCTTATCACGTGGAATTCCACCTCAGTTTGGTACGATCCAAAGGTCATTGGTAGCATGACGGTCCCAACCACTTCCCGACGTGTATTGTCATATGCTCGGACTTTGACTTCCGAGGGAGAGAAGTCCTTATTTTTGTACCCCAAGTAGTAAGCAACGTGGAGTGGGAAGACATTAATTGCGGACCCATTGTCAATCAGGATTATCGGAACCCATTTATCACAACATTTTAGAGTGACATGAAGTGGCTTGTTGTGATCTATTCCTTCAGCGGGCAGGTCTCGATCGGTGGAGGTGATAGAATGTTTGATGGGTATGCTTTTCATAAGGGCTACGGGCTCTTCGAGAGTTATGGCGGAAGGAACCTCCATTCGGGAAAGGGTTTGGATGAGTCCCTCACGATGGCGGGTGGAGTGAACAAGCACATCCCAAACAGACACTTTAACTTGAGTTTGCTTGAGTTGTTGCTTAATTGCTCCTTCAGGGTTTTTCTCAGGACGAGAGGGTTCTTTGGCTGGTGGGGCGAAAGGTTGGAAGGTGTTCTTGACTAGGGTAATGAAAGGGTCTGAGGGTTCCTTGGCTAATGGAGCTGTGGGATTAGAAGATTCCCCGACTTGGAGGTTGGGGGGTTGATAGATACGTCCGCTTCGGGTCAGGTGATCAATCTGGCGGTACTCTGATTATTCACTCCATAGGTCAACAGGGGCTTTGTGCTTGGTTTCAATGGTAGTATCCTGAAGATTGGAGGCTCGGTCAGCAATGACCAAATCTTCCCAGAGGTCCTCGGGTTTCCACTATTTAGCTTCCATTGCTGTCCTGTTCATAGTCCATTCCTCGTTTCCTACCTTTATGTTGACAACTTCGGAGTTGGTCCAAGGTCTTGTCTTGGCTTTTGGTTCATCTTCCCATAAGTTCATCATGGTAACATCGACTTCCTTCGGGAAAGTGACCGATGGTTCCGACTTTGCTTCTTCCTCAAGGTAATCCATGGGATTGAATTCACTACTAGCCATTCTTCTTCTAACTCTAGAACGCCTGGATTTTTGAGCTGCGGGGCATACTCAACATTATTGCCAATGTCATATTCGAAGAAGTTTGTATGGAATTCTTGCCAAGCATAAGTTGCTATCTCAGGCTGGTATCCCTCATTGAACATTGCCGACAGGGAGAACATATCTAACGGGTCATTTGGGGCCAAAAGTTGATACTCACTCGGGGTTGGGTCCCATTCTCGTCCAAGATAGTTTTGGCCTTCAAATATCATGTTTAGAGAAAACCCATCTAGAGGATCCACATGAATGTTCTGCCAATCAATTTTCCATCCTGGCTCGAATGGTGGTTCAACCTCCCCTTGGAAGTTGCTGCTTCGAATGCTTCCCAATCAGTAATAAGGTTATCCTATGCATCCTCCCCATCCCATAAGAAGCAAGGGCAGTTTCTTCGGGGATCCTTACCATGGGTTTAGGCTTGGTATCATGGGTGATGAAGGGAGTTGGATCGAAATCTTGGGTGATTTGATTTGAAGCCAAGGTAACTTGGTTAACACGAAAGGAGGTGTTATGCTGTGGCAAAGGATTTGAGATGGTATTTGGTTTATCTAAGGGAGGAGTGTCAATGACTTTATTATCGATGAGATTCTGAATTTCATAATGGAGGCGGATGTAATTGTCGGTGGTATGACCGGGCATTTGATGGAATTCATAGTAAAAGCTTTGGTTCAAGTTTGGTGGGATGGTTATTGGTGGTGGAAGAAGTTTTAGCACTCCAGCTTCCATGAGTTTCTTGAGTAAGGCCGATCTAGGAGTGTTGAACTGGGTAAAAACTCGGTTTTGGGATTTCAGTTTTTCAGAAATCTGGTGAACTTCTACAGGTTTGGCGGATAAGGTTCCGGCCTGATTGGTGTTTCCGAGAAGGACACTGTTGTTGCCGGAATACAATCTTTTGGACTTGGATCCCGTCTCCCTCTTTTTCAAAGTGTCATCCCGTAGAGCTTCTTCTACAGTTAGGCCAGAGTCATAGAAAGTTTCAAAATGTGGGGCAGCTTGAGAGAGAACCATGTACGGGGCAAAGGAGCTTGGCAGGTTCTTGGTTATGATCCGTATCTATTCCTTAAGATCCGGCTTGTTTTGCATTTGCACGGCCTTAGCCCTCCAACACTTTACAAAGTTGGCGAAGCTTTCCTTTTCACCCATCTTAGTGCTTTCTAATTCCCGGGTAGTCATATTTAGGTCAACGTTGAAGTCGTATTGGGCAACAAAAACCGTCTTAATGTCTTCCCAAGTCCTTTTCTTTGATGGCTCGAGAGTGAGGAACCATTGCAAGGCGGGACTAGATAGGGATTCGTGGAATAACTGCGCCATAGCTTCCTTTTCAATCCCTCACATGGAAAGAGAGCCAACATACCCTTGAAGATGTGCCTTTGGATCACTGGTGCCATCAAACTTTGCAAAGTCCACACCTTTGAACTTTTCCGATAACTTAGCGTTAGGAAATAAGCACAGCTTGCTCATGACTACTTCTCCTTTCCCAAGCCGTCGAGTTTCTTGAATGGACTCCTCTAGCTTGCTGATCTTCGCCATCAAGGCAGCCATCTTAGGGTCTGTGGCGGGTTCTTCTTCTTTGGGCTGCTTAAGTTGCGGATGAGGTTTGCCCTGAAGTTTATCACTAACTTCTTGCATGGCTTCCATCATCAGGATCATGTCACTTTTCATGGACGCAACAGAGGTCTTGAGTTGCACATCGACATGAGCAAGAGACTGTTTAAACTGAGCATCTAAAGTAGTCATGTTTTGCCTAAGCTCTTCTACCCCATTTCCTTGGTCAGCCATTAGTAAGGGTCTTTCGACTGGTATTTCTATTGGGGGGTCTTACGGTGTTTCTGTTGACGGTTGCCCTTCTTGCATTATCCGAACCTCAAACAATTCCGTGCCTTCCAGAATGTCTATACGAACTAGTCTTCGGGAGGGACGAAACCAATTGAGTACAGCCTCTTCTTGCGGTCAACCAATATTTCAGAATTGGCAACAAAGCAAGAGGGGAAACTCTTAACTCATCGCGAATGTTTGTCCTTTCCTTGTTTGAACCTCCTAGAAATTAGGCCTAAGACCTACCGTGATCCAGCCTTCACTTAGGGTGCTTGCACATAAGATTTTTGACAATCCGGGTAGGTGCTGTCGGGCATGTTTAATTCCGAACGTTTCGGAATCAGAGCCAATCTCCTTACCTTGACCATCCAAGACAGAGCAATATGATTATCAGAATCCAGTTGCGCACACCATTAAGGTTTGTTCTAAACCAAGGGAGCCGTTTGGGCATGGCAAACACCGGAGGTATCGCAAACTCCATGGATTTAGAGTTTCCTAGACTGACCGGATCCTAAGGGAGTCCTAACCCCTAGCCTGTTGGATGCAATGATGCATGAATGATATGTATGTATAGGAAAGGTAAACACATAAACAAGGTATATCACATAAGTCCTAGCCATGGGTTCCTATCCTAGTTGGGATGGTTCTACGGCTATGTATAACTGCAAAGGCCAGTTTGGGTCTCAAAAGGGTTCCCCGAACTAGAGCCAAGATGTTCTCCCCATGTCAAGTGTATTGCAAGACAATGGTCGAATAACACGATGGCTCATCATCATCGAGGGTTGCAAGGCATTCCGTGAGAGCTTGTCGCCGGCGAACCGGGTAAGATTGCCAAAACACACTGGCGAGGCTTGTGCGGTACAAAGTGTATAGGGTAAAAAAGTTTTGATTTTCTAAAAGATATTGAAAATTCCCCTTTTGAAAGTGTTTTTAAAGCTTGGCTCACTCTATTAATCAATACTTTTGGAGAAAACTACACAAACGAACAATAATAAAAGTCGCAGTCCGGAGTGGTCGGATGTAAAATCCTGTTATGTCACCATTCCGTTCTTCAGCAGCGTGGAGCGTGCTATTTTGACAGACTTTTGAAAGATTGTTCATTTATGTATTAATTTCCAAATTTTGATTAACAATATTCCCCAGCAGAGTCGCCACTGTGGGCTCCCCGATCGGTGCGCGCCCAAAAGAATCGCCACTTGGATTTTTGAGATGGATAATCCGAGAAATCGAGAGCTTGTTTGAGAGAAAAAGAAGGCTTTTGATCTAGCAAAAACATTGAGATTTTGGATTCAGAAGCCACGTTACGAACGGGGAAGGTTTCGTTGAAGAAAATGCACCCCACCCGCCCGGTAAAAACCGGTCTCTACTAAACTCTTTCAAAAGGGGATTTAGAATATCTTTTGGAAAATCAAGCTCTTTAAAAGACAAGTAAAAGGGAAAGGGACATAGGAAATATATCACGTTGACGTGCCAGTGGTGCTAACTGTACAGTGTGAAATGATACAGATGATGCAGAATGAAAGAAGTTTTAAACGGAAACTGTCTGGGTCTTAGTATCCTTTTGCACGGCGTATTGTAATACCGTGCACGGTTTTACAGTATGCCGTGCGGAGTACTGTTTTATTCTCAGGCCACTATAAAGTTTTAGAACACCACTCAGCATCTTGAATAGAACGCGCAGTATTTCCAACTAATATTAGATAATGTTTTTACTGCTGGACCATTCTAAAAACACCACTCTTTCAAGCCATGGACAAAAATCATCTTTTGTACTTTTGATCACTCGAAATGATCGAAGAAATTTTGTTTCTAAAACCAAACATGGCTTGTAGATATGGTTTTATTTTGAAAGCGTTAATATCTGATATTTCAGCAATAAAAGAGGCCGGACAGAGGATAGCTATGATCCAGATAGCTTGACCAAGAAAACAGTAGCTATATAAAATGCCGTGCGTTTGAATACACTATGCCGTGCGATGCATCAGAGCGCCGCGCGGCATGGAATACTTAGCACAGAGCCTTACTCTTGTTTTTGAAAATGGTTTTAAGCCAAGATCCAACCAAAAGGGGGTGGTCCTGACTGCAGATAGGTTCCCTCAGGGATAAAGATAGAGTTTATCCTAAGGAAACTTGTTTATACCTTTGATCTTAGAGCTTAGATGAAGACGGATGGGTGCGGACGAAACCGGTTGAGAAAAGAGGATTGTGAGTGCTGTTTAATAAATGGGTACTGGATAGTTGGGACCTTAAAGTGAGCAAGAGAACTCACTTTAATGATGAGGAGAAAAACGGAGGATTTTGAGGAAGAAAGGATCTTAAGAATGTTCTATAGAATAACTTTCTCAAGACTTGGGAGTGAGGAGTGGGTGTGAAAGCATGAGGAGAGTGAAAGAAAGTTCAGCCCCTTTCCTTTGAGTGGAGGGTTGTATTTATAGGCAAGAACCAAGGATTTTGAATTCAAATGCTGGAGGTATTTTCTGGGCGGGCCAGAAGTGTTTTTTCGGCTAAGCTAACTTGTAGCTGTGGCTCAAGTGGGCGTGGCCGACAGCTAGATGAGCTAGTCAGAACTTTATCCAAAATGCCATGTGGTTGACCTCATGACCTCGTGTGGTATAATGAAATTTGTTATGTCGTGCAGTGCAGAGGTGTGCCGTGCGGTACTAAGGGTCCAGTTCTGGGCCACTAGGTTTGTTTTGGACTTTTTGGGCTTTTGGGCAAAGGAAATCCTTCATCCAATCTCTCGAAGGTATCGTTTCCTTTGTTTCATCATAAGGACATTTAAAGAACCTATAAGGTCCGGATTGGGGTGTCTACACCAACTCCAACCAGACAGGAATCCTTCTGAAGCATCCACTGCATCACTCAAAGATTGATGCACAAATTTTGGAATTGTAGTTGCAGAATTAATCTGTCATGGAAAAATATCAAAAGTGGCTTGCATTGATATTGGAAAGAGTTCTTCATATTTTGGGGCCCCGCCTTCAAGAGACACAATAACATCCAAATTGAGGTGATCTCAAATGAAATGGAGCAAAAATAATTAATTGGACTGCTTCAGAAGGTATGAAGGAGCCCCACTCCCAAAATGTAGTTGTAACAGAGTTCTTGCACGGTAAGTATACGCCCTAAATCAAAGAAGACGAGGCTAACCTTTGCGGTGTTAAGCACTACATTTTTGCAGTCAGGTAAGATGCTCACAGACCATGGGGGTAACTGATAAGAAATTAGGAATTGTCATTGAAATTCACAGTTGCATCTGATTGGGTACCAATATTGGCCAGAAAAGCAGCACACAATCCCGAGCCTGTTTTATATACACTTGTCTGAAATAGGACACATATGTTTTAAGACAAGCAATACTCTACCATAATTCATAAGCTATAAAGCAGGAATTGAAAAAAGAACATTTGGTGAGAAAACACGGACATGTTGTGGGAAGTGAAGAAATAAATAGTCTAACTAATCTTAGAGAGGCTAAGCAATGTATGAAAACGGTGCATTTAAGGTAAAAAATTTCATGTACTCCTAAAGTCACTCTCAAATATTTTTTTCACTTTTTCTCATAGCAAAAATTAGAAAAAGCAGGTAGAGATTTAGGCTAAACTATTTGTGTTGCGCGCGCAAGTCGAATTTTGACAAAATCTGCAAAAATTCTATCACACAATATGTAGGTAGAATTTGGCAAATTCTGTCAAAAAAAATTACACACGCATCGCAAGTCCAGCCACACTGACGTAACCAATAAAAGGAAGATAGCACACCGTAACTTTCCTCAAACACAAAAACAACCATCCAAAAAGATATGCTCATGACTCAAATAATTAAGCCATAACCACCAAAACCTTTGATTGTTCACTAATAAACCGTAGGAAACACCATTTGGCAAGTGCAATGGTGAAACAAAAAAACCCTCAAATCACAGTGAAGAAAATAAATTGAAAAAATCACAAAAATCAAGCCAAACCTTAGAAGAACATGTAGGAGCCGTCGATCTAAGCAAAGAACAAAGCAATGAAACGAAGCAAACCAAAATGCACAACACGTCCATAAATCGACACAGAAAAGAGAAATCCAAGAAACAAGAACCTAATCTGACGGAACGACCAACAACCGCTAATTTCACCACTGAAACCTTTGATTGTTCACCAATAAACCGCAGGAAACACCATTTGGCAACTGCAATGGTGAAACAAAAAAACCCCCAAATCATAGTGAAGAAAATAAATTGAAAAAATCACAAAAATCAAGCCAAACCTTAGAAGCACGTGCAGGAGCCGTCGATCTAAGCACTATCTCCTCACCGTCCGTCGCCTAGGCTTCTCCTTCTTCTGTCCAACACTATCTCCTCTCTCTCTCTCTCTCTCTCTCTCTCTCTCTTCTATCTGCTCCAAACCAGATGAAGGAAAAGTAAAGGCAAAAGCGGAGACGTGGCTTCATCTAGCCCACGTTCTTCACAAGAGGTGAATAGACGAAAACACCCTCAGTTCCTAAACCAGTGTCTCCCCAATTGAGGGGCACAATTGGAAAAATTGGACAAAATATGGCAAGCGTTCCAATTGCTTTTGTTCTCTTAGTTCTAAAGCTTTAGATACTATAACTCACTTGTTAATCGGTGCCTCTAAATGGTAGTTAAATTCTTGTGTTTTGTATCATCACCAGTGCGTTTCCTCGTATTCACGGTTTGTCAAATTGCTTAGGCAATTGACTCATGGTTTTGAAGCAGAACCTCAGACAGTCACACTAATCTCTTCTAGAAACAGATTATCGTTTAACTATCTCTACCAAATCTGCTATCTCAACGTGTCATACATTGGGAAGGCCAAACTTTGTTTTTTAATCTAGAGGAAGGCTAAAGTAGGTAATATGATAGTTTGATTCCACTGTCACATGTTTCATTTGTACATAATTAACCATGTCTTCTGGTTCTGCATAAAAAGAAGGCCTCGAACCGGGAGAATTCTGAATTGAAATTACATGTCAATTTTTTTTGACTTTCACATGCATATCAAATGATTCAATTTGCATCTACTTTATTATTCTAGATTCTAAAACCTTCGCCATTGAACAAGTTAGACAGTCTTATGCCTGATGAGTTTCATCTTTAACAGTTTACAAATAAAATACAGCTCGTAATGGACCCTGTGATCCATGCAACAATGAATAAAAGAGGAACATACGGAGCAGATAATAATCACATAAAATAGTTTAACATACCAGACAATATCAATCACTCAACGCCAAACATAGGTTGGTCTCAAATTTAGTGTGAATTTGTATATTGAGTAATCCTTGATCAGTCAAGAAAAATCAGCAAGGTAGAACTACTTAATTGTGGTAGTTCACATGATACATCATTGCAAGCCAAGAGTCCTACTTAAATATCCTATCCTATTTTCACCTGAAATGATTTTGTCATGTGTCAATCAGATAAGCACAATTAAATAGTTGTACTGAAAAGTTTCTAATTTTCATGGCTGCAACTAACGTGGATGACTTGGTCCCATCCTTGAAGAACCCAAATACATGCTTTTCCTTGCAAGCCAGTGAATAAGCTCCTAGGTCCATTCTCTCTTTCTTGACCCTACTTCAATTAGATTATAGTAGTAGAAGAGTTTATTTTTATTTTTTGGATAGACTTTTTGGATTGCATAATACATTATGTATACAATCAAAGGCCAATTGGCTAATAAAGCAGACAGAGCATAAATTGAATGTCAAGCATGGAAAAATTCAAACAAAGCATTTCTCAAGATAATAGTCACACAAAATATGGAACTGCTACACTAAAAGAACAGTGAAGAAATAAAACAAAGATCGAAAGCTGTGGGAGTGTTTGGTAACCTTTTTATTCACTTTTTAATTTTTATTTTCACTTTTTTGAAAATTAATATAAAAAACTTGTTTGGTAACACATTTTTACTTTTTTGTTTTTATTTTCACTTTTAACAATTTCTGGAAATTATCAAAACTAAAAAAAGGTGTTTACCCAGTTTTGAAAACTGAAGTTGCCCGTCGATTGTCTATCTCGATCGTTTCTCTCTCCCGCGATTTCTCTGGTACGCTCCTCCCTCCCTCTCCCTCTCTCTCTCTCTCTCTCTCTCTCTCTCTCTCTCTCTCTCTCTTCCCCTCTTAAACCCTAAATCGATATCCCTCCAACCTCGAAACCCTAAATCACCTCCGTCACAACCCTTGAAACCCTAAATCAAAGTTTGAAGCCCAATAATACAGTTCGAAACTGTAACGCCCCTAATTTTAGGTACGTTAATAAAAGAGATTTATTACAGAAATATTGAGTCACTGCTCATTATTACAAAACGGCTCACATAGGAGCATTTGAAGTTTAAAAAACAATAAAAAGGAAGCTACGAGGTCCTATACTACGGCTCCTCTTGCTCCTCCAGCCTAGCGAGTTCTTCGGCTCCGTACGCCTCCAAAGTGAATAGGTCACCCTATTCATCTACCAAATCTGACATATTATATCGGCGTCGCCACCCATATAATATGCCAGGGTCACCACAAAGGCAACACCATGAGCTACGAAAGCCCAATAGTATAATCCTACTTTACGAACATCGATTTCCACATGATAAGTACATAAGCAGGGAATAAAAGCAATAAACTAACATGTTTACATTCGCTTGTAACTACCGTTGGCGTTTGACTCATCGTTAACCTTTTCATTGTTACACTTTATCAAAAACACCTTTTAACTCACCCAACCTTGATTCCGCCGTTCCGGGCTCTCGAGTATCCTCACAATGGTTCCGCCGCACCGGGTTCCCATTGGCACACATTTCATTGGCTCCGTAACGCGGATAACCAAGACAAACACACCCAACCTCGATTTCGCCGTTCCGGACTCTCGAGTATCCTCACAATGGTTCCGCCGCACCGGGTTCCCATTGGCACACATTTCATTGGCTCCGTAACGCGGATAACCAAGACAAACACACCCAACCTCGATT
>BPLS01000129.1:1337291-1372322 GCA_019656275.1 Rhododendron kiyosumense
CCCAAAGCCAGCAAATTTACAAGTTACTGTGGATAGGCAAACCCACGCGCAAAGTACCCACTCAATCGCGCGATGCTTCTAGCTCGTGTGATATGGTTCTCGTGGGGATGGGATCCTTGCCCTGGTGTAGGTGTATGGTTGCATGTTTTCTTGCCTAATGATATTTGGTATATTTTCACCGTTTTGCATGCTAAAATCGGTATATTAGTTCATTTTATGCCTATACTTACTTTGGAATGGCCCTGGGTTGCTTCTGAACATCTCTCAGAGCTCAGGCATGCAAAGCAATTCTTGGAAGTCCAGTCAGAACAATCGTGCGATGATGTGACTCCATCGCGCGACGGTTTGGCTATTTCCAGAAACTGCCCTTGCATGAGCAGCTAGGCCTTTGGCCTTTGCTTTAACACCCTCATTGTTTAAGGATCGTATCGTATTCCTATTCATTCGGATTGTAATAATTATTTATTTTCAGTACATATGAACTGCTTGGTTTGACCCTGGGTGTGCACTGGTCCTTCCAAAGCCCAGAAGGAGATAAAATTTAACCTATTGACGGGACGTCAAAACTCGCGCGATGGTCTGAGAGTGTCGTGCGATGGTTTAACTTGCATGCATGAACTTCCGCGCATGCAAGTTGGCCACTGCTCACGATAAACTTAGACCAAGGCACTATTTGGGCATCCTGGAACCAGTGTTAAATGTTATCTCATTTATTTCCTTGTCGTTTCATTCATCCATGCTATTATCCATCATAAACTGCAAATTGTTACAGTTTTAAATCCCCGATTAACTATTCCCCCACCCTAATTGGCTAAAAATTGATTAATTAAATGGAATCACAAAACAAACATTTTCGCAAATGCTTAAGTAGAGACCGATCTCCGGATTGGGCGAGAGGGGTGCCATAAAACCCTTCCCCTCTCGTAACCTGGCTCCCGAACCCAGTTATGGTTATGACAAACTGGTTCCTTAACTTTTTTTAAATCAAACAGCGCGTCAAGTACTTCGAAATACAGTTCCTTGGGTGTTGGACCTTCAAACCCCAGTGGCGACTCTGTATTTTCGCGAGCGCTTATCGTCCAAAAAAAAAAGCGCTCCCGCGAACCGGCAGCATTTTCTCTTCTCAGGAGGGGAACGGAATCCCTTCCCGAGGAAAAAAAAACAGGCACCCGCGTGCCCACAGTGGCGACTCTACTGGGGATCGAACCCATATTGGTCTATACTTAGATTTTAATACGCTTGAGCAGAATCCCACAAAAGTCTGTCAAAATAGTGAGCTTGGCGCTGCTAAAGAAAGGATTGGTGATTTAACAGGACCTCGTGTCCGGCCATCTGACTGGGGCTTTTCCGATTGCTTTCTCGCGTAGTTTCTTCTAAGTATTAATCAATAAAGAGAGCCAAATTTGAAAAGGCATATGCGAATTTGCGATTCTGCTCCATTAATCAACTTTTTAGCATTCTCATTTGCATCGATGTGGGATAAGGCTCGTTGGAACGTTTTGGCAATCCGGCACGGTTTACCGGAGCCCGGGGACCCGAATGACCAACAACCTTCGACGATGATGAGTCATTCTACCGTTCGACTTTTGCTCTGCGGTTACGCGGGTAGCGGGAGGTGTATCTTGGCTCTAGTCCGAGGAACCCGTTACAAGCCAAAACCAGCCTTTGCATATACAAAGCACTAGCACTCTTCAAAATAGGACAGGTACCTGCAGGGTAGGATATATGTGCATCTAACCCCATATACTGTCTACGTGTTATTGCTTTCCCTATTGCATGCACTGTGCATACATACCGTTCCGCGTAGAAGCATATTTTGGGCGACTCCTAGGTTCTCTCTTTCAAATCTGTCTTATGCTTATTAGGACACCGCTTGACCCGATGAAGAGTCATGTATCCTGATGGTGCATGTTATCATTTTTCTCAATAATCCTTTGATCAAACGAGACTTTGAGAAATCAGTATTTTCTAAGTCTTTGTCTATTACCCATTCGAGGTTTCAAACAGAAAACAAGGAACGATGGAGAGAATGCCGTGATGCTTATGACCGCCTCGGTTATCATGCGAAGCATGCACACCATTTAGGCTATGGTGCTGAGCCACCTACACCGCCTCGGTTTCGGTATGACGTCATTTACACCGAGTTGTTTCAAGTTCAAAAGTTGAAATTTCGAGAACGAAATAGTCAAAGCCTTAGACTGTTTTGATATCTCTTAGTGTTAGTTGATTCAAATAAGGATACACCCTTGAAAAGATTTCTGAGGATCACTGGCGATGTCCGAACGTTATAAGATAGACTTGTCCTCTAGTCTTAGAGTCTAAAGGCGACACTGACAACGGCTACTGTGCTTTCATTTTAGTCCTTTATTTAGAATAGAATTACTACAGGGCCCTTATTAAGCCTTTTCTCACTTTCTGCAAGCAAAAGGTTCTGAATCATTGCACCGGCAAGGAAAGTATCAAGGCAGAAAGCCAAACCCACTTGGGAACGTCTGTATCGCAATCCGATTCAAAGGCTAGTCAGATCTCAAGCCCAGTCAGTCACTACGGAGGACTCACCGCGTTCACTGCTCGCAACTTTACAGTCAGCCTCATCTCCTATTCTCGAGGAAACGGAATCTCCAGAGTCACCTACTCCATCCTCTGCATCAAGTACCTCGGGACCACCAGTTATGGCAGATCAACCGCAACCGCTCACTGTGGAAGCCATTCTCATGAACATCCAAACTAGTATCACTGCTATACAACAGAGGGCCGCTCAGACAGACGCCAACATGACCCGCTTGAATGACCACACTCGTCTTCCTCCAGCTGTTCAAGAGGAAGGCGAGTCCGAAGAGGACGTGCATGAACAACCTGTCATGGTCGAAGATCCAGATCACCCGGGCGTTTAGTAGCTTTGCTCAACCCTAGGAGGGCTCAAATTTTTGTTCAAAATCCAAGCACTACTGCTGTTAGGACCGTTCAGAACCCTAATATGACTGCTCTTATCGCCAAGATGGCTAGGTTGGAGGAATCCATCTCAAAATCTGAGAAGATCAGTGCTGGAGGCATCGATTTGGATCGTCTCTGTCTCTACCCTAATGCCAAACTCCTCGACAAGTTCAAAATGCCGGACATGGCCAAATTCGACGGCAATGGCGATCCTAAAACTCATCTCTATGGTTACCATGCTGCCATGAAGCTCCTGTCGGTCGAGCCTAAGGCCATGTCTCAGCTGTTTCCTCAAACCCTCTCAGGCCCTGCTTTCCACTGGTTCTTGTCACTCGACATAGCCAAGCGAAGGACTTGGGAAGACATCAGGGCTGCGTTTATTTCGCAGTACAGCTATAATTCCCAGCTCAAAATGACTACTCGTGAGTTGGAGTCCACCAAAATGGAAACTAAGGAATCCTTCGCGGATTTCGTCAAAAGGTGGAGGGCCAAGGCCGCTCAAATGACCGAACGCCTGAGCGAGAGGGATCAGCTCCGCATCATCTCCCGCAATCTCCAGCCTGACTATGCTAGGCACTTGGTCCTTGTTCAAGCATCCTCCAATTTTGACACCTTCTTCGATTCTGGCCTGGCCATCGAAGATGCGCTGCAGAGCGGGATCCTGTCAAAAGGGGAGTCTCCTAATCCGCCAAAGTCAAAGCCTCGGGCATATTCTGGGAATACCAATGCACTATTTGGGGGAGGAACTTACTCCAACACCGCGACTAGTGGTACCAGTGCCTTTTCCTCCAATGCTACCAATCACATTGCCGATGTCAACCAAGTGCAGGCTCCGCAGAATAACCGACCTCACAACCCCGTAGCTTCTTCGCGTTTGAGGCTCCATTGTCTTCGGTACTGGAAAAATTGATCCAATCAGGGCATCTAAAGCCTCTCGACCCAACTCCCTTGCCTAAGAAACCGTCACCCAATTTCAAGGCCAATCTCTATTGTGCCTACCACCAAGGGGCCGGCCATCTTATGGATTCTTGCTTTCGTCTCCGTCATGCGATTCAGGATCTCATAGATGAAGGAACCCTTCACACTCCACCTCCATCTACTCAAAAGCCAAATATCTTTTCCAATTCCATGCCAAAGCACAATGCTGCTCCACACATCAACCAGATATCCATCAGCTCCACTATATTCAACCCTACCGACTATATAATCTCAACAAAACAACCTAAGCTAGTCGTGCCTATGCCTTCCCAACCCGAAGCTGAGATTTCTTATATCCACTCCGAAGAAGGACAGTCGTCCAATTCTAATGCGCCCTCCACGCGCCTGCAGAACAGAGCATTTGTGTTTAATGCCTCCATCAGTGACCTCTTCCATCAATCCATCCCTGCTGTGCAGCTCAACTCTGCTTCTTCCTTGGACAACCCATATTTCAACGTGACGGATCCCAATCCCTCTCTAAGTTTGATGCATCGTTTTGGATCTGTTATTCCCTTTCAATCAGAGCAGCAACTTGATATGCAAGCCGTAGGGTAGGCCATAGCTGACAATGACGACTATGCCACCCCCATAATCAATGAATGGACAAAACTGGAACTAGACGGTTTTCCTCAGAACCCTGAATACATCCCTTTTGACCATGCTTGGTATGACGCTTGGATGGCCAACTATGAAGCAACCATGCTTGATCCTTTGGACGTTTTCTCATTGGACATACTGTTCCAACAGCCTCAACCTATTCTACCCGAGGAGGAGTACTATTGGGATCCCGAGCCCGCTTGGCAATTTCCGTTGGGATTTGACCCAAATCCTCTCCAGGGTTACGCTCTACCCAATCATGAAATTCAATACCTGGAGGATGACCTTGTTCAAGATGAGACTCGTGTCTTAGGGGAATGCTTCTTTCCTTCTACCCTGGAAAAACTGGTTAATTCGGTGACTGATGCCGAAAACGATCCTACTTTCTACATCACCGACGAAAACCTCCAGCGTCCCGTGGTACCTTTCCCGCCTAAAGAGGATTGCAACATCATGGTCACAGACCTTGTACCACCAGCCAACCTTTGGGACGTCGATGATGTAGTCAATATCCAAGTTGGATCCGAGGTTTGGACCGTCAATCGCTCCTTCGCTGATGGAGGACTTTGGGATGTCCCTTTCGTTACTAATACGGAACCTATCCGGGAGGCTATAGCCGTTGGGGATCCGGACTTCTGGGATTCTCTGCTGTTGAAAGATCTGGCCGAAGACCTAAGTTTGGACATGGAAGTACCTGTAGCCCTTCCGGCCTCTGACAAAGGGAAGCACAAATTGGGGGAAGTCCCTACTGATCTTTGGGATGATAGTCAAGACCCTTAGGTGGTGCCCTCTTTAGAGAACGTTCTTAACGCTACAAGGAGTGGACGAGTTTTTTAGCCGGCTAATCTGCAAGCTAGAAGTTCGTCCAATTCTTCTAACGGGAAGAATGAACCTCCTGTTTTCTCAAAGTCTACACCATTTGAGGTGCCTGCCTGCTCCTCGATTGATAACCTGATTCAAAGACAACTGGAGTGGATTCCCGCTGCCATATCGTTGTGGGGACTAATCTGTTCCTCCCGTGAGCACCGTCAGAAGTTTTGCCATCCTCTCTCTTGTCTCGAGATTCAACCGGACATCACGCCCGAAGCAATGATATCTCTTATCCTCCCGCTTACTTCTAAGCACACTGTGACCTTCACCGACAAGGACCTACCAATTGAAGGAGTCGACCACAATTGCCCCTTATATATCACTGTCAAATGTTGCGGACTCTGGGTCCCGACCGTTCTTATCGATAATGGCTCGGTAATCAATGTTTGCCCCTTAAGGGTGGCTTTCCTGTAACGCCCCGAATTTTGGGTACCTTAAATAAAACAATTTTATTGAAATTTCAAAAAAATAGAGTCTAGCTCTTATTACAACATAACCCCCACATGAGTACTTTATTACAAAAGAAAGGGAAACTAAGGTTTCCTAACTACAGCTCCTCTTGCTTCTTCATCCTAGCCAGCTCCTTAGCTCCGGACGCCTCCAAGTGAACGGTCCATCTTGATCATCTACAAGATCTGACACATTATACCAGCGTCGCCACCGATATAATATGTCAGGGTCACCAAAAAGGCAACACCATGAGCTACAACGCTCAATAGGAAAATCTTACCCACCAACCTTACAACTAACAATCACATAATCATATTCGTTTAATCGTCTAACGTTGGAGTCCAAGATTTCTCGATTTCTCCTACGCGACTCATCGTAGACCGTGTCTTCCTTTTCCACTTACAAAACAACCTTTCAAAACATTTGCATTGGCTCCGTACCGCGGATAACCAAGCCTTTCAAAAAAAATCTTTAGCATTGGCTCCGAACCGCGGATAACCAAGCCATACACACCCAACCTCGGTTCCGCCGTTCCGGGTTCCCGAGTATCCTCACAATGGTTCCGCCGCACCGGGTTCCCATTGGCACACATTGCATTGGCTCCTCTCCACGGATAACCAAGCTATACCTCACCATGGTTCCGCTGTTCCGGGTTCCCATGGGAACGCACAATGGTTCCACCGCTCCGGGTTCCCATTGGCACACACCCTCACAATGGTTCCGCTGCTCCGGTTTCCCATTGGAACACACACACACCTCACACAATGGGCAAGTCCGGCCACATTGCGGTTTTCAAAACATTTCAACCCTTTAAAACACACCCTAGGTGTCATGTCCCTAACTTTCTCGATAGAGGTGTCTCGTTACATGCAAAGACTCCGTGGTAGGACATATCACATACGTAAACAACAAATCATTCATCGTAATCCGACAAGATCATCCAACTCTATAATATATCACAAGTAACTCAAACAACTCACATAAGCATGCTCATAATCATTTTCAAGATCAAAATACAAATACTTGAAATGGAAAGTAAATAAAGATGACTCACTTTAAAATGGAAGAATACGAGATCTTACATATGCATAGGAATAGGGTAAGAGTATCCTACCTTGATCCGAAACTAGTCGGGGCCGAATAAGCTAGGTGGAAATTTCTCCCGAATCTGGACCGAACTTCGGACGGCAATAACTCGGTCAATTTTTGGCCGAATGGAGTGGTTCTTGGGTCGAGAACGAAGCTCAAGAAATTCTCTACAACTCTCGTGAAGAAAGTTAATCCTAGAAACGAACCTAGGTAGGAGAAAAATGGGGACGAAGCAAAGGACAGTAAGCTGTCCAGAAAATGGAAATCCAGAAATTTTACTGAACTTCGGATGGCAATATCTGGGTCATTTATTAACCGATTGGGGTGATTCTTGAGCCTAACTTCAAGGTTTCGAAGTGCTCTACAACTTTCCAGAAGGAAGTTGATCCTAAAAACTACTCTAGGTAGGAGAAAACTGGGGATTTCCGACGGGACAGTGGCTGCCCAGAAAAACTGAAAATGGTTTCTAGAGAGAAGGAAGAGCTAATTGCTTGAGGTGTGCTTTGAAAGGCTTGGAATGGCCTTCTATTTATAGGCAAGAGCTTGGCCCTCTCCTCTCTCTCTCTCTAAGTCTTACCTTGACACTTGGCATGAATCTTGGAAGATCAAAACTAATCCTAGACTTGTAAGTCTATTTTTGTACCTTGGTGATATTCTTAGATCAAATGGAGGGTTAAGATGATAATGGTACATGATCAAAGGGTCAAGAAGTTGCAAGGTGTTCAAGAAGTATATCAAATCAAATCCAACTTTTAAGCATGAATCAAGGAAAAATCCTAGGGTTGCATGGCTATTTTTGTACCAAGATTGATCTTGGATCAATTGGATGGCTAGGATTGATCCTTGGTGGGCAAGAAAGAGATTGGTACAAGATCTAATGGTTTAAACAAGTGCAAGGTGTATACAAGAGTACAATGGAGGTGATTTCCTAGCAATGAAGAATAGATACACCAAGGATTTGGAAGATTAATGGGAGATCAACCAAGGTACAACCAAATCCCTTCTTTCCTCTTTCCTCTCTCTTTCTCCCTCTCTCCCTCTCTCTCTCTCGGCCCTCTCTCTCCTCTCTCTCTCTCTCCGGCCTCTCTCTCCTCTCCCTCTCTCTCTCTCTCTCAAGGTATATATATGTATACATGCATGTGCAAGAAACAATTAAACAATGGTACTTTTGTACCAAAAGATCAAAGGTAGACTTTAAAGGCTAGGATTTTCCTAACAACTAATAAATAGGCATTAACCAACCAAGTACTTATATATATATACACATGTACCAAATGATCTTGGAAGATCAAAACCCTAACATAAAATAAGTAAAAAGGTATTCTAGGAAATCTAGGGTTTTGATTTACCCCAATACTTAAATGCACAAAATCACATGGGAAAATCCAAGACTTGATTATTTAATAAAATCCTTGTACTTTGTGAAAGACTAACCCTTTTATCCATTGGGTAATAAATCCCCTAACTTCTATTGTCCAATGGACAATAGTGACTTGGCAACTTTTATTTTAAAATAATTGGTACTTTGGCACATGGGGTTAAAAAGAAAATATTAAAGTAATCAACCCATGTACTAAGTTGAAAGATGAACCTTTTACCCAATGGATAATAACCACCCTAACCTTTATTATCCAATGGATAATAGTTGCTAGGGAGATTATATAATAAAATAATCCAAAAAGGTACTTTAAAGTAATCAAAAAGTTACTTTTTACTATTCATAGTACTTTAACTAAGTAAACTTTTAATATAAACAAATGGGGTTTCTATTATCCAATGGATAATAGTTTCCCTAATATTTATTGTCCAATGGACAAGGAATATAACCAAAATAATTTAAAGAAAAAGAATATTCAATTCTTAGTCTAGGGTTCAAAAGGTTCAAATGGTTCACGAGGGGCAAAATGGTCATTTTGCGGTTAGCGAAAAGTAACTAGGTAACTTCCTAGCTTAGTTTATCCAATCGAATGGTTAAAAACTAGTTAGGCTTACTAAGCGGACCAAAGCGTCAAGAAATAATTTTTCAAGGGGCAAAAACGTAATTATGACAAACTTTGGAAATTAAAAGGTAAATCCAAGTTATAACAATAAAATTCAAATATTTAACGAAATTTTTAACGACCGAAAATCAGGGTCGTTACATTACCGACTGGGGCTAACAAAAAAGGAGTTCACACCTTCCAACATGGCTGTCAAGGCATACAACAGCACTTGCCGTGTGGTCGAAGGCACCCTTCTGCTCAAGCTTGATGTAGAAGGATTCAAAATGGATGTCGAATTCCATGTGGTTGACATCCCAGCCTCCTTCAATCTTTTGCTAGGAAGATCATGGCTTCACAGATCTGACATCATGGCCGTACCGTCCACCCTCCATCAGAAGGTCATGCTAGGGCTTCCTACCGGAACTTTAACTATCTGCGGGGACTCGGGCATTCGCCCGCTTAAGGAGGATGGCACACCTGTTTTGGGCATCACGCACGACAACGAAGATGTCGACCTCGCGGGCTTCTCTTTCGACACTTCTGGCTCGGTTCTGGCCATCAACGTGGATGGGGACTTTGTTATAAGCTCTATCACTCTAGACATTATGAGGAGGATGTCCTATCTACCTGGCCTTGGTTTGGGGATTCACCAACAAGGGATCCCAGAATTCCCTACCTTTCCTTCCTGTGAGCGCCACTTCGGTCTGGGGTACTCTTCCTCTGCCGAAGATGCCAAAAGAAGGAAATACACGGGAAAACCTCGATCTCTCTACGGTGAACCTGACAGCTACTTTGTCCGTGAAGTGGGAAATGATCTCTATATTAGGCAGGCTAAGCCGTTTATCCATTCGGTCACTGGGGAGCTGCTGCCCGGTTTCGAAATCTTCGCTGACGATACTTGGTCTTCTAGTAACGAGGAACCAGCAAAAATAGAGTTCAAAAGGAAGCTTAGCCAACCCAAGCTGAAGACAGACTGGTTGGGATCTTTTAATCAAGGGAGCTTAGAGCAGCTGTTCTCTGAATTCTCCCAAGTGGGTTTGGCCAAGGAAGCTGAAGAGGCCGAAGTGTTCATGCTCGGGCCCAAAGCCCTCGAGGACCCCACCTCTCTTATTGTAGAAGCTGAGGGTAGCCTTGAAAATTGCATTTTCAAACCACGCCTTACTTGCATTGATGACATATCTGAGTCTGACACTAAGTCTGTTAAATCTCCTGAGTCTGAGTCTAGCTCTGAGTCGGAGTTTGCGCCTCTCGGCCCTCCACGTCATAGCTTTTACTTTGAATTCGACTCCCTTGTACTTGGCGATCCTGCAGGGTCTTATGAGATAAAGGAATCCTCTTCTGACTACTTGAATGATCTTTACATAAACTGTGTTGACCCCGACGATGAAGGGATGGATTTCGATGGGGACATTCCCAAAGAAATCCGTGCCCTCATCGAGAGGGAAGGCGAAAGGCATGCTCAGCCACTAAAAGATGAAGTAGTTTTCATAAATCTGAAAGATGAAAGTGATCCCCGAATGGTTCAAGTGGGCTCCACGTTAAATCCAGAGGAGCATAGTGGTTTCAAAGAACTCCTCACTGAATTTGAAGATGTCTTTGCATGGTCTCATCAAGACATGCCCGGTATCGATCCTGAGATAGTGGAGCATCAAATCCCTCTGTTGCCAGATGCTAAGCCAGTAAAACGAAAACTCACACGAATGCGACCAGACTGGGTACAGAAAATCAAAGAAGAAGTCACCAAACAAATCAACGCCGGATTCCTCGCAGTTTCTCAATATCCTACTTGGGTGGCCAACATCATACCGGTTCCCAAAAAGAATGGCCAGATTCCCGTTTGTGTTGACTTCCGGGACTTAAACAAAATAAGCGCCATAGACGATTTTCCATTGCCGTACATCGATGTGCTTGTGGATAAGATCGCGGGGCACGCTTTGCTTTCATTCATGGATGGTTTCTCGGGCTACAATCAGATCCTCATGGCACCCGAAGACCGTGAAAAGACGACTTTTATCACCGAATGGGGGACTTACTGTTATTTGGTCATGCCGTTTGGGTTGAAGAATGCCGGTTCCACTTATCAGAGGGCGGCTACGACTATCTTGCACGACATGATGCATAAAGAGGTTGAAGTCTATGTTGACGATATGATCGCCAAGTTGAAAACTCGGGAAGGACATATTCCCGTGCTAAGGAAGCTTTTCGAAAGACTCCGTGAATTCCGGATGCGTCTTAATCCACAAAAGTGTACCTTTGGGGTCACAGCGGGCAAGATGCTCGGTTTCATGATCACCTCACGTGGGATCGAAGTTGATCCGTCAAAAATCGAGGCCGTACTCGGAATGAAGCCACCTGAGTCTGAAAAGGGAGTGCGGAGCTTTTTGGGGAAGGTTTAGTTCATCAGCAGATTCATCGCCAAGTTAACCTTAACTTGCGAACCGATGTTTCATCTACTCAAGAAGGATACCCCGTTTGTATGGTCAGACAAATGCCAAGCAGCATTCGCTTCAATCCAGAACTATCTGCAGAATCCTCCTGTTCTCATGCCGCCAGTGCCCGAGAAACCCCTGATTCTTTACTTGTCTGTGAACCCTACGTCCATGGGATGCTTACTAGCTCAGGAAGGGGACAAGGGAGTTGAGAAAGGCATTTACTACTTAAGTAAGAAGATGGTTGGATCCGAGGAACGCTACACTGCCTTGGAAAAGACATGTTGGGCCCTTTTCTGGGCCTCCAAGAAATTAAGATACTACATGCTGGCTTACCCAGTAAAGTTGATCTCTCGAATGGATCCTCTCAAGTATCTATTTGAGAAACCTGCGCTTACTGGTAAGTTAGCACATTGGTTGCTTCTCTTGGCAGAATTCGACCTCGAATATGTCACAAGAAAATCAGTAAAAGGGCGTGCCATTGCAGAATTCTTAGCCGACCATCCTGTGGACGGACCGGAGGATTCAGATTTCGTGTTCCCAGATGAGGAAGTGCTAGCAGTTGTCGAGGATGTTTGGACTTTTTACTTCAATGGGGCAGCCAATCAGAAAGGGTTCGGGATTGGGGTCTTGTTGATCACCCCCGACGGTTCTCATATTCCGCTCGCATTCAAGCTTAATTTCGACGTTACGAACAACCAAGCAGAATATGAAGCCTGTATCGTAGGCATGGAGGCTGCACTCGCACTCGGCGTTGAGAAACTCGAAGTCATCGGGGATTCTAACCTTGTCGTGTCTCAAGCCAATGGGAACTGGAGGGTGCGTGAAGAGAAGTTGAAACCTTATCATCAGGATTTAGAGGGGCTAATTCCTCGTTTCAACAAAGTGACCTTCACTCATGTTCCCCGATTGAAGAACAATTTTGCCGATGCACTTGCTACTTTAGCTTCCATGATTGAACTGCCCTTGGGAGTCAAACTCCGCCCTATTCTAATCGAACAATGGGATTGTCCTACCTATCAATACGTCAACGCCATCGATGATGTCGATGATGGCCTACCCTGGTACCATGACATATGGAACTTTGTCGAGAGTGGCTTGTATTCGGCCGAGTCCCCTAAAAAGGATCAAATTGCGTTACGAAGGATTACTACTCAGTACATCATCTGTGGGGGAAGGTTATATAAAAGATCTCATTGCGGGATGCACAAACTCTATGTCAACGGCACCGAGGCTGTCAGAATCATGGAAGAAATCCACAAAGGGGTCTGTGGTCCTCACATGAGCGGCATCATGCTCGCTAGGAAGATCTTGCGTCAAGGCTACTTTTGGTCTACTATGGAATCTCAGTGTGTGGATTACGTGCGGCGATGTCACAAATGCCAAATCCATGCTAATCTAATGCATGTTCCACCCTCCAACCTATTTGGCATGGCTTCGCCTTAGCCTTTCTCTGTATGGGGTATTGACGTCATCGGCATGGTCAGGCCCTTTGCTTCAAACGGTCACAGGTTCATTCTGGTGGCAATCAATTACTTCACTAAGTGGGTTGAAGCTGAGTCGTACAAGACTTTGACCGCAGTCCAAGTTGCTCAATTCATTAGAAAGAACATCATCTACCGATATGGGGTCCCCCAGGCATTTGTATCGGACAATGGGAATCATTTCAAAGGCAGGGTCCTAGATCTCTTCGAAGAATTCAAGATTCAAATCCACCATTCAACTGTCTATCGCCCTTAGACAAATGGGGCAGTCGAAGCGGCAAACAAGAATGTCGAGACAATCATCAAAAAGTCCGCAGAATCCGCCAGGGACTGGCACGAGCAACTGCCTTTGGCTCTATGGGGGTATCAAACATCGATCCGAACGGTAACAGGGGCCACTCCCTATTCCTTGGTCTAGGGATGGAAGCAGTTCTCCCTATAGAGCTTGAGGTACCATCTCTGAGGATTATGGTCGAATCAGAACTCTCGGAATCTGAATGGCTCAGTGGAAGATTCGTTGAACTTATGCTTTTCGATGAGCGGAGGCTCCGAGCCTTGTATCATGTTCAAGGGTATCAACGGAGAATCGCCCGGGCATTCAATACGAAAGTGAAGTCTAGGGACTTAATCGAAGGGGACATGGTCACAAAGGAGATTCAAGTGCCAGTTTTCGACCCCCGCGGTAAATTTTGACCTAAGCGTTCCAGGCCTTATATCATCAAGACCATCCTTTCTGAGGGAGCAGCTCAGCTCATTGATCTCGACGGCAACGAGTTCAACACTCTGGTTAACCTGGATCAACTCAAGCATTACTATCCCTGAGAGAAGCTTGTTGGACCGAAAACCACAAGGGTGGGCGGTTCCAAGCAAAAATTAGAGCAAGCCTGCAAGACTGAAAACCTGAAAATGCGGTTTAGGCAAAAATAAATAGGCATCAATCAAAGCTCGCTAGACCGAAAACCCAAACGGGCGGTTCTAGGCAAAAGTTAGAGCGCAAAAGGAGAGTCAAAATACCCGAGCGAACCTTAGTCTGAACTACGTGCTGACCTGATTCCTTGAAAAGGGATACCTAGGCAATCTCTCTGTGAGATTCGGTCACAATCAATCAACTTGATCCATGGTTTAACTCGATACTCAAGCGACGCGGTGGTCAACACTCAAATCAAAAGGGGAAAACTCTCAAGCTTTCATCTTTATTTAAGTTATAACTTCTATTACACAGGCTAAGCAGTCTTAAAAAGATTTATGCATAAAAACAAAATAAAAACACTCGAGGCCTCAATAGGCTCACAGTTTATTCTAGATCATCAAGGTCCGTTAAAGAGTCAGTCATCATTTTTCCTGCCTGCAACTTCTCTTTTTAGCCATGTTTGATATCGGTGTGTAAGCTCCGTGCTGAAATCTCGATCAGCTCCTCCGAGTTGCCTCAGACCCCAATTGTGCTCGTACCCTTTCAAGTTCTGGGCAGTGAAAACAGGGACTTGGAAACCCTCAATCCCGGCTCGGTGAAGCCCCTGACTCATTCCTAACTGGCGGAGGATGCGACTGGGAATATAGAATGTGAAAGCGGTCAGCCCAGCTATCACCATTCTTTCGAAGCCCGCAGAATTCAGGGCCATGTCCGTAATATTCAAGGCCTCATGCCTCCAGGTGATCTCATTCGGTAGCATCTCCCTCATAAAGGTATACCATTGGTGCATGGTCATTTCCGGGTAGATCATGCCCCGCTGTAGGAAGGTATTCCCGAACAGGTGTAATTTGTAATCAGACACGTGATATGCGAGACATGTGGTAAGCGTGGCAGGGCTTATCGCCGGGCAGTGCGATAAACGACGATGTGGACCAGTGACATGAGAAGTCATTGATCCAGACAGTCTATTCGGCTGATAAGGACAAAAGACATGTGAAGTCATCTGTCCAGATGTAGCGACATGGACCAGTTGCATATGAGGTCATTGGTCCATGTGGACTGTTCGGCAACGAGGTAGCCGAACAGGAGAGAAGTTGCCCTAAATCATGACACGGCAAGAATGCTCCAGAATAGTAGTATTCCATAAAGGAATGAGATCCCGAGTATATAGGATCAAGGCAAGATACCCAACGTGAATGGGGTATTCGGATGGTTAGGGGAAAGAGTTCCAAAAGGACTGAGAATCCCAGAAGAATTAAGCTATTATACTGATAAGGGAACAAGAATCCATGAGATACTAGGTTTCCTATACGAGATAGGAATCCTAAGGCAACAAGGATGCTTGGGCAGCAAGCACCCGTGAAACTATAAATACGAGGTAAACTTGGAGGTAAAAGATACGCAATATTTGGCGACCTCTTATTGTTCTCCTACTGATAACTAGGGTTCATTGCTAGTTCATGATACTAACTTAGGCATCGGAGGGCCTTTGCCACGAGAGGCAAAGGTGCACTCACCCCTTGTCTGTTTTGCAGATTAGGGTTCCAACGAAGAACTAGGGTTCCAGTGTAGAGGCACATGAAGCCGTTACAGTTTGGTGTTGTCCAGAGCACCAATTGTTTTCATCCCCCTACAATTGGCGCCGTCTGTGGGAAACAAAAGAATTCCCTGAAAAGATAACCATGATGGAGGAAGATCCAACCACGCCGTTTAATCCAAAGAACTAGTTAAGTGGTAGAGGGGATAAATCTCCACCAGGTGCTCCGAGAAAGCCCACAGGAAGAGAGGACAAAGCGACTACGGGCTCCACGAGAAGGAGCAAGTCCCACCAAAGAGAAGCGCCGGTGGAGCGTTCAAGAAGTGTACACAACAACGAGGATATCCTCGACAAAAACAGGAAGGAGATTGAGGAGTATGCTCGTTTGATTAGAAAACGAGAGTACGAAATACGAGAGTTACAGCGGGTACGAGATCACCAAGAAGATTCCGGACTGTCACGAAGGAATTCCGGAGAAGACAGGCGGGCTCTGCTAGTCCATAAAGAGCCTCATTCACGAGGAAGAAGGAGCAGGAGCAATAGTCCTACCACGAGACAATATGAAGTTTCCCCACGAAGAAGGAGAAGCAGAAGTAAAGACCGAATACTAGAAAGACGAAGGGCTTCTTCACGAAAAAGAAGGAGCAGAGAGCGAAGTTCCACACCTGAGGAAGAAACAAGGAAGCATCACCGTGACAGGTACGAGAGGCCTGATGTTGACTGGGCCAAAGCTACGGCTCACAAAATGAAGGAAAGTGAGGAAGGGACAGTATCTGCATGAGAAGCGGCACGAAAAGCCCTGAGTAACATCGCAGCCTCCCCTTTTACAAGGAGGCTGCAGGAGGCCAAACTGCCGAGCAGGGTGAAACACGAAGCGATCATGCTTTACGAGACAAACACAGACCTTGTGGCTCACATACAGCACTACTAGCAGGCCATGTTCATGCACGATGGCGATGATGCCATTCTGTGCAAAATGTTCCCATCAAGTCTAGGCAAGGTGGCCTTATGTTGGTTTCATAAATTGGCACCATGATCCATACGAGGATGGAGGCAGTTGGCCGAGGAATTCACCGCTCGGTTCCTAACAAGTAGAAAGGCCCCAAAGACGTTTGAGAGTCTCTCCACCATGAAACAGGCGGAGAGCGAGCCGATCAGAGATTACCCAAAGAAGTACTGGGAAACTTTCAACGAGATTGAAAGTTGCAGTGAGGAATATGCCATAGCAACCTTCAAAACTGGTTTGCCTGTTCGGGGAGAACTGCGTTGCTCACTGAATAAACATCCGGTGGCTAAGTTGGCCAAACTGATGGAGCGAATAGAGCAGCACGCTAGAATGGAGGATGACATACTCCGCGAGGACGGTAGGATTGCTGCCGAACAGCCCAAGACACTTGCCAAAAAGGTGGATAAGCCAGAGCCCAAGACTTACAGGGAGAGGAAGGAGTATGGGCAGGCTAAGAAAGATCCGTACAAGGAAAAGCAAGCCCCTGATCCCAAATCCTTCTTTTCTATCACTACTGTTTGGAAGGAACCAATCTATAGGATTCTTTATCGAATAAAGAATCAGCCATACTTCAAGTGGCCCCCAAGTCTAGGCGGAGATAAAGACGCAAAACGTGCTACGAATCAGCACTGCAGCTACCACAAAGATTAGGGCCACATGACTGATGATTGCGAGATGTACAAAAGACACCTTGACGATTTGGTCTCTTGAGGCTATCTCAAGGAGTTTATCCACAAAGATCCCAAAGAAAAAGGGAACGCCATGGAACTGGATTACGAGCAGAATCCTAAAGGAGTAATCCATATGATACATGGGTTGGCCGCGCCTTATACGAGAAATGAGGTTAGGCTATTACAAGGGCAGGTTAAGCACAATTAGCATGTGATGCAATTGGGAAATAAGAGAGGACGAGAGAATGATGTTTGCAAAGAGAGCATAGTGTTCACGGATGATGATTTGGGGGAAGTTTAGATACCCCACAACGATGCTTTGGTCATAACCCTACGAGTTGGGGAATATGACATCGAGAGGATCCTAGTGGATTCAGGAAGCTGTACAGAGGTGATGTACTACGATGCATTCAAAAAGCTGGGGTTGGCCCAAACGGATTTGGAGCAATCCACAACACCCCTGATTGGGTTTGGTGCAAGAGCAGTTTTGTAACGCCTCCAAAATTAGGGTACGTTAAAAGGACATTTTATTTCAGAAAATAAAGAGAGTCACTGCTCTTATTACAACAAAAACCCCCCACAGGAGTTCAATATTACAACAGAGAGGAATAACTAGGGTTTCCTATCTACAGCTTCTCTTGCTTCTCCATCCTAGCCAGCTCCTCGGCTCCGAACGCCTTTAAGGTGTGCAGCTCGTCCTGTTCATCTACAAAATCTGACACATTATACCAGCGTTGCCACCGATATAATATGTCAGGGTCACCAAAAAGGCAACACCGTGAGCTACGAAAGCTCAATAGAGTAACCCTACCCACTAACCATTAACTTATAACAATACAACAGACAGTAACAATGACACACCCACATCCACGATCTAACTACCGTTGGTGTCCAAGATTCTCTGAGTTTCTCCTACGCAACTCATCGTAGATCGTGTCTCCATTTCCATATACAAATCAACCTTTATCAAAAACATTTGCATTGGCTCCGTACCGCGGATAACCAAGCCATACACACCCAACCTCGGTTCCGCCGTTCCGGGTTCCCGAGTATCCTCACAATGGTTCCGCCGCACCGGGTTCCCATTGGCACACAAAACTTGCATTGGCTCCTCTTCACGGATAACCAAGCCATATTACCAACAAGGCTACCACGTCCGGCCCTATTGGCAATCTTCACAACGGGCTACCAAGTCCGGCCACGTTGCGGTTTTCACAACCCACACGATGGGCTACCAAGTCCGGCCACATCGCGGTTTCAAAACACACCTTCCTTGTTAAACACAACCTAGGTGCCATGTTTCTACTTTTCTCGGTTTTCGTGTCACGTTCTCATGCAAGACTCCGCGTGTAAGACTTTTCATACAAACATGGATTCAATCAAGCTTCGAAATAGTACAACAAGAACATCTAAGTAACATAGCATGCTTGAATCACCAAGAATTTACATAAACATGCATTTCCAACATTTAATCGAAAGATAACCTTATCTACGATCAAAGTAACTTCCAAACAACATGCGATTTATACAACACATAGAATTCGAGTGAAAAACTACTTTATACTTGGAAAAGTAGATAAGGGTAACTACCTTGATCCGAAACTAGTCGGGGCCGAATAAGCTAGATGGAAATTTCTACGGGCGGTAAAACTCCAAATCTGGACCGAACTTCGGACGGCAGTAACTCGGTCAATCTTTGGCCGAATAGAGTCGTTCTTGGGTCTAGAACGAAGCTCAAGAAATTCTCTACAACTTTCGTGAAGAAAGTCAATCCTAGAAACGAACTTAGGTTGGAGAAAAATGGGGATGAAAGAAGGGACAGTGAGCTGTCTGGAAATGAAAATCCAGAATTTTCACTGAACTTCGGATGCCAATATCTTGGTCATTTCTTAACCGATTGGGGTGATTCTTGAGCCTAAATTCAAGGTTTCAAAGCGCTCTACAACTTTCTAGAAGGAAGTTGATCCTAAAAACTACTCCAGGCAGGAGAAAATGGAGGATTTCCGACGGGACAGTGGCTGCCGAGAAAATTAGAAATGGTTTTCTAGAGAGAAGGAAGAGCTATTGCTTGAGGTGTGAGTTCAAAGCATGAGAATGGCCTTCTATTTATAGGCAAGAGCCTTGACCCTCTCCTCTCTCTCTCTCTAAGCCTCATCTTGACACTTGGCAAGAGATCATGGAAGATCAAAGGCAATCCTAGGTTTGCATGGCTATGGTGTACCTTGGTGAGATTCTTGAATCAATTGGATGGTTGAGATGGGATTGGTACATGATCAAAGGGTTGAGATAAATCCAACCTTTATGGAAAAATCAATGGAAAATCCTAGCTTGCATGGCTATTTTGTACCAAGATTTGATCTTGGATCAATTGAATGGCTAGGATTGATCCTTGGTGGGCAAGAAAGAGATAGGTACAAGATCCAAGGGTTGAAACAATAGCAAGGTGTCAAAGGAGTACAATGGAGTTAAGATTTGCTTTGGAAGAGAAAAATCCCATGGATTTGAAGTACATTGGAAGATCAAGGCCAAGTACTAATCAAATCTCCTTCCTCCTTTCTTTCCTCCTTCCTCTCTCTCTCTCTCTCTCTCTCTCTCCCTCTCCCTCTCCCATTCGGCCTCTCTCTCCTCTCTCTCTCTCTCTCTCTCAAGGTACAATACATATATATGCATATACTAAAGGTACAAGATATGAAAGATTTTGAGATCAAAGATTTAAGGGCTAAGATTTTCCCACTAACAAATGAATTGGCACATGGCAATATTTAAGGCAATTAACTAATCAATCATGTACTAATATATATACACACATGTACCAAATGATCTTGGAAGATCAAAACCCTAACATAAAATAAGTAAAAAGGTACTCTAGGAAATCTTAGGATTTTAAAGGCTAAGTACTTTCCATTAATGGGTACTTGTCACATGGGGATACTACTTTAATGACCCATGTGCTTGGGTGGAAGAACAACCTATTACCCAATGGGTAATAAATCCCCTAACTTCTATTGTCCAATGGACAATAGTTATTAGGTAACCTTTATATTAAAATAATTGGTACTTTTGGCACATGGGGTTAAAAAGAAAGATTAAAGTAATAATCCCATGTACTATGTGAAAGACCAAGCCTTTTACCCAATGGATAATAACCACCCTAACTTTTATTATCCAATAGATAATAGTTGCTAGGGAGATTAAATATTAAAATAATCCAAAAAGGTACTTTAAAGTAATCAAAAAGTTACTTTTTACTATTCATAGTACTTTAATCAAGTAAACATTTAATATAAACAAATGGGGTTTCTATTATCCAATGGATAATAGTTTCCCTAACATTTATTGTCCAATGGACAAAGAATAAAACCAAAATAATTAATGAAAAAGAATATTAAAATTCTTAGTCTAAGGTTCAAAATGATCAAAAGGTTCAAGAGGGGCAAAACGGTCATTTTGCGGTTAGGGAAAAGCAATTCGGTGGCTTGCTAGCTCGGTTACTCCAATCGGATGGTCAAAAACTAGTTAGGCTTGCGAAGTGGACTAAAGCATCAAGAAATAATTTTTCAAGGGGCAAAAATGTAATTATGACAATCTACAAGGAAATTAAGGAAATTAAAATAAAATTCAAATATTTAACGAAATTTTTATTGACCAAAAAATCAGGGTTGTTACAAGTTTGGCCCCTCGGAAAAGTAACACTGCCTTTTCGAGTAGGATCAGTTGTTTTGAGGATCGATTTTCTGGTCGTAGACGTTCCTTCTTCCTATAACGCGATTATAGGAAGAACCTGGTTGCACAAAATGAGGGCAGTCTCCTCAACTTACCACCAGATGGTGAAATTCCCAGGATCCAATGGGATCGAAGTAATCAGGGGCAATCAGAAAGTAGCCCAACAATGTCTGATCTCCATCGTCAAAAGAGCCCCAAAGGCCCACCACGTTCATACATTGGAAGTACCAGATCAACCGACTATCGAGGATGTCGAAAGATGCCCGGCTGATAAGGTAATCGAGGGCTTGGACAAAATTCAGATTAACGAGGCTGATCCTGAAAGATATTTTTTGATTGGGGAATCACTACCAGCAGAGGAAAAGGCTGAATCGATACAGTTTCTGAGGGAATATGTCGACGTATTTGCGTGGGTACCAGAAGAGATGCCCGGCGTAGATGTTGATATAATCTGTCACCATTTGAATGTTGACCCTCAACATAAGCCAGTTATTCAGAGAAAACGTAGGGTGGCCATACAGCACGTGGATGCTGTTGTTGAAGAAGTGAATCGTTTGCTAGAGGCAAAGGCAATACATGAAGTTTACTACCCCAAATGGCTGTCCAACACTGTGGTTGTAAAGAAAAAGAAATGGGAAATGGTGTGTCTGTGTGGACTTCACAGACCTGAACAAGGCATGTCCTAAGGACAGTTTTCCTCTCCCAAGGATAGACTAGTTGGTTGATGCAACGGCTGGCTATGAGCGAATGAGTTTTCTTGATGCATATCGAGGATATCATCAAATTGCTATGTTTGGGCCCGATCAGAAGAAGACTTCTTTTATCACTCCACGAGGGTTGTACTGCTATAGTGTTATATCATTTGGGCTAAGAAACGTTGGGGCCACATACCAAAGACTTGCAACTATCATGTTCAGAGAGCTGCTTGGAAAAACTATGGAGGTCTACATAGACGATATGGTGGTGAAAAGTCGAGACAAGCGAGGGCACATTGCGGATTTGAGAGAAGTCTTTGAAATCTTGAGGAAGTACAAACTGGAGCTCAACGCCTCGAAATGTGTGTTTGGGGTTGGTTCTGGGAAGTTCCTAGGGCATCTGGTGACCATGAGGGGAATTGAGGCCAACTCAAATCAAATTGCAGCCTTGCAGAAGCTGCAAAGTCCCAAAACCACGAAGGAAGTCCAAAGACTGACTGGGATGGCTGCAGCACTTAATAGATTTATCAGCAGATCAAGTGATAAGTGCAGACCTTTTTTTCAGTTATTGAAAAAGAGGGAAGAATTTGAATGGGGAGCAGAGTGTGAGCAAGCTTTCCAGGACCTGAAGAAGTATCTGGCCGAACCTCCACTTTTGTCAACCCCACAGCCAGGTGAGTCTTTGATTTTGTACTTAGCTGTTTCTGAACATGCTGTAAGTGCAGCCCTGTTAAGGGATTTGGGAAACGAGCAAATCTCAATTTATTATGTCAGCAAGACACTGCTGGATGTCGAGACGAGGTATCTGCCCCTAGAAAAACTTATCCTGGCACTTAGGACAGCAACGAGGAAATTGCCACACTACTTCCAAAGTCACAAGGTTGTGGTTTATACTAAATTTCCATTGAAATCACTGCTACGAAAGACAGATTTTTCAGGAAGAATCTCGACGTCGTCTGTCAAGTTAAGCCGATATGATATTGATTATCAACCGCGTACAGCAATCAAAGGCCAGGTGTTGGCTGATTTTGTGGCAGAGTTTTCTCCCACAGTAGCTCCCCTGCCTCCTACGAAAAAGGAACAGGAGAATAAGACATTATCCACGAAGAATAAAGTCTCAACCGAATAGGACACTACGGAGTGGAAATTATTCATAGACGGATCAGCTTGTAATACTGGTTCAAGAATAGGGGTTGTCATTTTTCCTCCTGGAGGAGTGATGATAGAACTATTTGTTCGGCTTGGTTTCAGTGCATCAAATAATGTGGCGGAGTACGAGGCACTCTTAGCTGGGTTGAGAAGTGCGAAGACTCGGAAAGCAAAACGAGTTAGGGTGCATTGTGATTCACAGCTTGTAGTTAATCAGCTGTCCGGGGAATATCAGGCCCGGAATGAGAAGATGGCGGCATATGTGGAAGCGGCCAAAGATTTACTTGATACCTTCGAAAGGGTCCACATTGAACAGATAAGTTCTGGACAGAATGCCCATGCCGATTCCCTGGCATGGCTGGCTGCAACAGTTCCAACTGAACTCAAGCGAAGGGTAGCAGTTGAGTATCTGACTGAGCCGAGCATTGGGAGGAGCGTAGAGTTAGTCTTGGACGTGAACCAAGGTCCAAGTTGGATGGACCCGATTGTGGAGTTTTTACGAGATGAAATACTCCCCGTCGATAAAAAGGAAGCTCATAAGATCAAAACCAAGTCTGCAAGGTTTTGGCTGTCCCCAGAGGGGAATCTCTATAGAAAGTCCTTCACTGGCCCATATTTGTTGTGCGTACACCCAGAGATGGTGCAAAAATTTCTTCACGAAATACATGATGGAACATGTGGGAGTCATGCTGGGGGTAGATCCATTGCCCACCGAGCAATTACCCAAGGCCACTGGTGGCCACATATGCAGGAAGATGCAAAGATGTATGTAAAAATTTGTGAAAAGTGTCAGAAATTCTCACCAATGATTCGAACACCAGCCGAGGATCTGGGGCTTTTGACAAGTCCTTGGCCGTTTGCTCAATGGGGAATGGACATCGTGGGTCCACTGCACAAAGCAACTGGGAATCGAAAATTCCTCTTAATTGCGACAGATTATTTTACTAAGTGGATTGAGGCAGAACCACTGGCCAAAATCACCGAGCCTATGATAGAGAGGTTCGTATGGAAGAGTATCATTACCCGATTTGGGGTTCCCTATTCTTTGATTACGGATA
Source organism: Rhododendron kiyosumense (assembly GCA_019656275.1). Taxonomy (NCBI): domain Eukaryota; kingdom Viridiplantae; phylum Streptophyta; class Magnoliopsida; order Ericales; family Ericaceae; genus Rhododendron; species Rhododendron kiyosumense. The sequence continues at coordinate 1,360,854 of BPLS01000129.1, forward strand.
ATGGGTCCCAATTCCAGAAGAAATTCAAGGCTTTTTGTGCCCAGTATGGAATCCGGAATTATTATTCAACTCCAGCCTACCCTCAGAGTAATGGGCAGGCAGAAGCATCTAACAAAACCATTCTTGACGGGATTAAGAAGAGGTTGGATAAGGCCAAGGGGAAATGGCCCGATGAATTGCCTCTTGTTTTATGGGCACATAGGACAACACCTAGGAGGTCTACGGGAGAGACCCCATATTCGTTGGCATATGGCACAGAGGTAGTCATACCTATGGAAGTGGGCCTTCCAACCAACAGGATTGTATTGGTTGAAAGTGGGGGCAATGACAGAGCCCTCGAAATTGAGCTTGATCTCGCCGAGGAGAGGAGGGAAAGGGCCCTGGTCCATTTGGCTTCTTATCAGGAACAACTAATGAAAAGCTACAATAAGCATGTTCACCCTCGAGAGTTTGGTGTTGGGGACTTTGTACTACGAAAGGTGCTCGGTAACACCAAGGTGGCCAACGAAGGCAAGCTAGGAGCCAACTGGGAAGGCCTGTATCGAGTAACCGAGATTGTGGGCATAAGGGCCTACAGATTGGCTGATTTGGACGGCAATCCAATTCCGAGGCCATGGAATGTTAATAATCTTAGAAAATTCTTTGTTTAGAAGAATTGAGTTTTATTTTAGATTGCACTACGTGATTGTGTGGGAATTACGAATGAAATTCCCTTGTTTTTCTTATTCTATTTTAGTTTGCACTACGTGATTTAGTTGCAAGGGGTACGAATAACGCCCCCTTGAGTTCAAGTCTATGAATAAAGACATCTTTTTTTCTCAAAGTATATTCAGCTTTTTGAAATGTTGGTTTTTTAATATGAAATATGGAATATTGGTTTTATTTTTCTTATTCATATTGGGGAGCATGAGATTGGCACGAACACCATATACGAATACATCTATGCTTGATAAAAGATAGCTCGATAACTGCGCACGAACAAACGCTAAAGTTTGAGAAACTTGCAAACAAATAGCTATACCCCTAGTATGAAGACACTTGGGATGCGTACGAAAGCATGCAGTCTGTTCGGAAACAATCATTTTGAGTAAGTGATTGTGGTAAAAGTATGAGATACTAAAAGTTCGAGAGACTTACATTTGAGTTTTGATTAAAATACGAGGAATTTAGATCAAAATTTGGTATGAGATACCTTAAGTACGAAACACTTGTAAAATGCCTAAGTACGAATATACTTAGTAAAACCTGAGGCTTGCATATGTAAACATGCAAGAAATCAAATACGAAATACTTGATTGCTAGTTAATTAGATCTATTAACTTATCTGAGCATAAGAAGCAGAGTACGAAATACTGTATTGGGAAAAGAGGTGTGAAATACCCACAGAATTGTCCAAAGAAACTGGTCAAAACTCGAAACAACCAAAAGGTTTGTTACGGAACAGATCACATGTTGCGAAAAAAGCCATAGACTATTGCCATCAAAAGGAAAAAACAAAGAGTTAAAACTAAAAGCCTTGCAAGGCTATAAGATCTATGGTCACACAGGACCTGCAAGTTGTCTGGACCAGCTCAGTCCAGGTTCTGAATCTCTGGAGGAACGTCATCTGCAACCTCTACAGCAGCACTTCCCCCCTCAACAATGATCTCATTAATAGCCTCCTGGGCTAATGCCTGTTCATCCGCTGCCTCCTGTGGTTCCATCTGAACTTCCTCATCAGCATCAGCAAACTCGTCAATCTGCTGCTCCACATCATCAGCAGCGGCCTCATCTTGCTCTTGAGTTGCTGCTGCACGGCCACTAGGAAGATCGTTCTCAATCCATAAGGGAGAGTCCTCAGCAACACCAACCTTGGTCAAGCAAGCTTCCCAGCTTGCAGCCCAGATCTGGTCCTGGAGTGCTGGCATCTGTCCCACATAGGTAGCCGTTGTAGCATCAAACCCCTTATTATATCTCGCCTCGAAGGCCGCATTCTTAGTATTGTCAATCTCTGCCAATGCTTGCTTGAGGTTGTCTTCTGCGGTCTCAAGGCTGCCCTTGGCCTCAGCATAGTCTGCCTTGGCATTATCTCTTTCCCTCTCGAGCCTCGTGACTGTTCGGAGCAGCCATGTGTTGTTGTTGAGCAATTTGACCCTCTCAGTCTCGGCAGCTTGGAATTTCTGCCCCAGCGTAACCATCTTCTGGATAAACTGAGAAAGTCAAAAGAATCGAACGTCAAGATTTGTACGTACCACGAAAAAGGTATAAGGTAAAATTATGTAACTAAATACCTTGATTCCACTGACGAGCCCAGTGGATACAAGCCGATCAGGAGATGATCCGGCCTCCTTCTGCATGTCGACGGGCAAGAGTAGCCCTTGTGCAAGAGCCAATGCCGTCTCAGAGGAGCTCGCGCTATCACCAGCATGCACGGGCCGATCACCCCTAATGAGCTGGGGGGTCCAGTTTTGAGGTAATGCTTGGGGTCTGGGCAAGACAGGAGGCTGACTCGAACCCGCTGGAACGTCCCCAGAGCCTTCATTTCTCGGGCGTTTATCCCGATGAGCGTCATCACCTTCGAGCGGTGCGTCGGACTCGCGAGGAGATGGGGAGGATCGATTGGAACCACCCCTATTACGGCGGGGTGGTGGTGGAGCGTGCCCGGTTGACGCTGCCCGGCCAGAGCCACGGCTACGACCGTGAGTAGGAACAGTCAGAAGAGAACTTAGGTTTAAGGGCTAGCGGGTCATCGTACCTGGCGAAAGAGGCGAACCTGAGTACCCGGGCGACGAAGACTGGCTGGTTTCGCGTTCGGGGGCTAACTGTTCGACTTGATGTCGTGAGGACCTTCTGAGCCTCAGACGAGGGAGTGGTGAGATAAGGACCTCACCAAGCTGCCCGGCAACCGTAACTCCAGTATCGCGCCTCAAGCTCGTTGGCTAGGGAGCAGTTGATGTGGAAGCAGTGCTGGTACTAGGGTTGGCGAGCCTTCTGTCAATGACCCCTCTGTATGCAGGATTGTATCCTAGCAGCACGTCAGCATTTCGACCCCTACCAGCTGTTCGGGTACCAGGCTCCCCTGTGTATCTCAGAATTCTGTTAATGTCCTCTGTTCGGACGTGACTCGGAACGCGTCTGGGCCGTTTGTTGGCGTTGTCAACTGCAAGATCGAAATCCAAAACGAAAATTAAAAGCATGGAAAAGCTACGAGAAAGCAGTAAACAAAGCATTATAGGACAGAATCGAGAACATACGTGGGTAGCCCCATATGTGGGGGCAATGGAGCCCTATCACTTGGCCATCTTCCCCTATTGGCTCGAATGCTCCCGTTATGTAAAGGAAGTCAATCTCGTGGTCACGAGCAGAGTCAGGCAGATTTAGCATGAGCCGTTTGTCTGCCCTCCTAACCTTGAAGTAAAATGTATTGTACTCGGGGTTTAGCACGATGCTATACCACCACTGAATGTCCCAAATTCCCAATTGGGTCCCTAAGATCCTATTCAAAGCCACAATCCCCATCACTAGCCTAAAAACGTTTGTAGAAACTTGCATGGGGGTGAGGCGATACCAATTCAGAACCTGACGAAGTAGAGGGTGGAGGGGAAATCTAACTCCTCCCTCAACGATGGCAACTATTGGGATACACATTCTGTCCCATGAGCCTTCATCCCTATCTGCGCCCAAAGGGGCAAGTTTGAGGCCAAAGTTATCAGGAATGTTATATTCCGTCCTAAACGCCACCATGGCAGCAGGGGTTTCACATAGCTTCCTAAACTTACCAGGTTTTAAAGGATTTTCATCATTATCTGCCATGGATATATACGACTTAAGAAGAAGAATCTAGAAAAGGGGACAAATGGAACCCTAAGAAGTAGATGGCTCAAAATGAAGAAATCCCAGTACGAGATACGAGAAGGGAATGAAGAATCTTACGATGGTTGCAGCGGCGACGGTAAGAAGTACGGTCGAAAGCTTTGAAGTGGCGGTTATGGTAGAAAGGGTGGAGAGTTTTTGAGAAAGTTGAGATTCGAAATGTTTTGGGTAGAAACCCAAAAAGAACCCTTTCAGGGGTTAAAGGGTGAGAAACGGAGATGAAATGTCTCCTCTCACACCGTTACGAGATAAAGTAACGGAAAGCAGATACCATGCTGACACCATTTAGTAAAACGTCAATTCAAAATTAATGAGAGGCACGCAAAACGTGCCACGTGGAGTCATTACCCCGGAATGGTATGATGATTAAGCCGCCAAAGGGCATCGATGAGTGTTAATATTGTGACTGCCCGGGACTAGATGGGTTTGGTCTAGAACGTTTGTTTCTAAAAAAGCTTTACCCTTTGCCCCCGAACAGTGGCAAATGGATAAAGCTAGGGAGCAATTGTAGGAAGGTATTCCCGAACAGGTGTAATTTGTAATCAGACACGTGATATGCGAGACACGTGGTAAGCATGGCAGGGCTTATCGCCGGGCAGTGCGATAAACGACGATGTGGACCAGTGACATGAGAAGTCATTGATCCAGACAGTCTGTTCGGCTGATAAGGACAAAAGACATGTGAAGTCATCTGTCCAGATGTAGCGACATGGACCAGTTGCATATGAGGTCATTGGTCCATATGGACTGTTCGGCAACGAGGTAGCCGAACAGGGGAGAAGTTGCCCTAAATCATGACATGGCAAGAATGCTCCAGAATAGTAGTATTCCGTAAAGGAATGAGATCCCGAATATATAGGATCAAGGCAAGATACCCAACGTGAATGGGGTATTCGGATGGTTAGGGGAAAGAGTCCCAAAAGGACTGAGAATCCCAGAAGAATTAAGCTATTATACTGATAAGGGAACAAGAATCCATGAGATACTAGGTTTCCTATACGAGATAGGAATCCTAAGGCAACAGGGATGCTTGGGCAGCAAGCACCCGTGAAACTATAAATACGAGGTAAACTTGGAGGTAAAAGGTACGCAATATTTGGCGACCTCTTATTGTTCTCCTACTGATAACTAGGGTTCATTGCTAATTTGTGATACTAACTTAGGCATCGGAGGGCCTTTGCCACGAGAGGCAAAGGTGCACTCACCCCTTGTCTGTTTTGCAGATTAGGGTTCCGACGAAGAATTAGGGTTCCGGTGTAGAGGCGCGTGAAGCCGTTGCAGTTTGGTGTTATCTAGAGCACCAATTGTTTTCATCCCCCTACACCCGCTGATGCATTCGACCTGGCAGATGGGGCCAATTCGCCTCCGGTGCCGTGAGAAATCCCAATTTGTCAGACAACCAGAGCTACAGGAGTAAAAAAAAACAAGTAAGGAGTCATATAAAGCTTGAGCGGAAAAACAAGTAAGAAGCCTCAATATAGCCTTAGCCGAGCGACGAGGTAAAAAAATGGAGCGTGCGAAAAGGGTGAGCTGAGTGAGAACTTACCTGCAGCAGAAGTGGACTACTGTTAGCACCTTGACTTTCAAGGCTTGCTAAGCTTGGCTAGCAGTGGCACCTTGCACCTTAGCCAACCGGTGGAAACAAAGGCATGAGGCAGGCATGTCTTTACAAGGTGACCCGATGGTGTCGGTTGGTGTCGGCACTGGTCCCTTAGACAAGTGGCGGTCGTGATGCACGTGAAGGCCCGATGATATCGAGGCATGGATGCTAACGGGAAGCAGGCTTGTGGGACCAGGCAATTGAGGAAAACGGCTAAGTATTGGGAGCTGGGGTCGGATCATGAGATTGGCCAGGCAGAGCTTGAGTTGGCTCAGGCAAAACGGTTATTGACGGTTAACAGCATTCTGCACATGTTGCTGGTAAGCATGGGACAGGTGTCCAAGGCAGAAACGGGCTGCTTACGTTGCTGGCAGCATGGGACAGGTGTCCAAGCCAAAAACGGGCAGTTACCGGCAGTTACAGCCAGGCAGGTTCAGAATTCAATGTGCTGGTAGATTCTGGCAAGGCCAGCATAGCCCTAAGGCAGTTGGGGGTGTCAACTGCAAGATCATGGGCTTTCCCCATGATCTCATGTACTTAGTGGCCACGTTTTTATGATTGTAAGCCTATTTAGGCAAGGCATTTCGTAGCCTAAGGCAGAGGGATGTTCTGCCTAGGCTCTAGAGTGTATTTTCCTTATATTGTCGGTGCAACAAAAGGTTGGGACGGTTCCCGTAACTCTTGTGTGTGTTCTAGACGTTCAAACTTGTCGGGTGTGTGAGTAAAACACTAGTCGGCCGAGACCAAGTTGTTGGCCAACTTGGTGCCATCACGGGCAGTTTTCTAGGCGAAAAACAGCCCCGTGACAGTTGGTATCAAAGCAACCCAGGTTGCGAGCAGAAGTTGCAGAGTTCCGGGCTAGAGTCATGGCTGCAAATGCTGCACTTGAGGCGGTACGGGTCAAAGTTACACAGTTGGAAAAGCTTGTTGGCGCTGATGAATCTGAAGAGGGCGTTACCTTGGTTGAACGCTTGGATGATGTGTTGGCTTCGGTTGAGTCACAGAGAACGGCTCACGAAACACGCGTCGTTCAAACGAATCCAAGTTTAAAGAGATGTTGGTGGACTTGAACAAACTCTCAGATGTCATGAGGGAGCGGGTTTCTAACTTGGAGTCGGAATTGCTGGTTGTGAAGAGGGCCTTCCTTGGTCGCTCAGACGGATTCGAGACTCGTGTAAAGGTCCCTGAACCGAAGGCTTTCGGCGGTGCCCGAAATGCCAAGGAAATGGAGAACTTTCTGTGGGATATAGAGCAGTACTTCTCTGCTGCTCGTGTTCCAGAGGGAGACCGGGTAACAATCACCACGATGTTTCTCACGGGCGATGCGAAACTATGGTGGCGAACTCGATGTGGGGACAGCGGACGTCCAAAGATCGAGCAGTGGGAAACACTGAAGAAGGAATTGAAGGATCAATTCCTGCCTTGCAATTCTTCGTGGCTTGCAAGGGAGTCGCTGAAACAATTGAAGCACACGAGTTCAGTGCAAGATTATGTGAAGGAATTCAGTTCTTTGATGCTGGATATCAAGAACATGTCGGAGGAGGACAAGGTTTTCAATTTTATGTCGAGTTTGCAGAATTGGGCACAGTTGGAACTATGAAGGCTGGGAATCAAGGACTTGCCATTGGCTGTTGCCGCTGCCGACGGGTTGGCAGATTTCAAACTGACGGGCGAATCCAATTCTTATGAATCCAGCACGTCAAAATCTGGTTCAAAGAAGTGGGATAAGAGTCAGAAAGAAAAGGGTCAGAAATCGGAATCGGTTGCGGAGGACAAACGGCAAGGCCAAGGGAATTTCAGCAAGGGTTGTTTCATTTGCGATGGGCCTCATCGGGCAAAGGATTGCCCAAAGCGCGAAAAGCTGAATGCTATTTGCGTGGATGAAGGGAAAGATGGTGATTCAGACTCCGAAGTGCATGTTCGGGTCAACCCTATGCAATTGCTCAACGTGATTCATGCAGACAAGGCAGTGACCTCGCAAAGATCGGGTTTGATGTATGTCAAAGTGTTGCTTTGTGAAACGGAAGTGTTGGCCATGGTGGACACGGGGGCCACACACAACTTTGTTTCAGAACAGGTGGTGCAGTCGCTTGGATTGAAAGTCGTGGAAAGTTTCAGTCGGATCAAAACAGTGAATTCCAATCCACAGGTGGGGCATGGAATGACGGGCAGTGTCGCTTTGAGGATCAGGGACTGGAACGGCCAAGTGGATTTGATGGTGTATCCATTTGACGACTTCGAACTTATACTAGGTAATGAGTTCTTTATGGCTGCAAAAGTGGCTGTGATGCCACATCTCGGTGGGATTTTGATTGCTGATGAGAAACGACCCTACTTTGTACCGTGTTGTTCCAAGACAGAGAAGAGCAAACGGGCAAGGGAAGGAACGGGTGGCTAGCTATTGGCAATTCAAGCTCAGAATTCTCCAGACTTGGTAGTTGCTGGAAGAAAACGAGCTCAACGGGCTTCTCTCGCGGTTCAGATGCAAGGGATTCTGGATGATAAGGCGAAAGGGCAGAGCAAGGCAAATGGGAGAACCTCCTGTTTGGTGAAATGTGAAGTTGGGCAAGACTCGGAGGCTACATGGGAAACGGATGGGTTTTTGTGGCAGTCTGAGACGCAAGTGTTGGAGTACTTACGGGCCTTACCGACGAGGACGTCGGCTTCCTCTGGTGGGGGTGGTTTGTTAGCACCTTGACTTTCAAGGCTTGCTAAGCTTGGCTAGCTGTGGCACCTTGCACCCTAGCCAACCGGTGGAAACAAAGGCATGAGTCAGGCATGCCTTTACAAGGTGACCCGATGGTGTCGGTTGGTGTCAGCACTGGTCCCTTAGACAAGTGGCGGTCGTGATGCACGTGAAGGCCCGATGATATCGAGGCATGGATGCTAACGGGAAGCAGGCTTGTCGGACAAGGCAATCGAGGAAAACGGCTAAGTATTGGGAGCTGGGGTTGAATCATGAGATTGGCCAGGCAGAGCTTGAGTTCGCTCGGGCAAAACGGTTATTGACGGTTAACAGCATTCTGCACATGTTGCTGGTAAGCATGGGACAGGTGTCCAAGGCAGAAATGGGCTGCTTATGTTGCTGGTAGCATGGGACAGGTGTCCAAGCCAGAAATGGGCAGTTACCGGCAGTTACAGATAGGCAAGTTCAAAATTCAATGTGCTGGCAGATTCTGGCAAGGCCAGCACAGCCCTAAGGCAGTTGGGGGTGTCAACTGCAAGATCATGGGCTTGCCCCATGATCTCATGTACTTAGTGGCCACGTTTTTATGATTGTAAGACTATTTAGGCAAGGCATTTCGTAGCCTAAGGCAGAGGGATGTTCTGCCTAGGCTTTAGAGTGTATTTTCCTTATATTGTCGGTGCAATAAAAGGTTGGGACGATTCCCGTAACTCTTGTGTGTGTTCTAGACGTTCAAACTTGTCGGGTGTGTGAGTAAAACACTAGTCGGCTGAGACCAAGTTGTTGGCCAACTTGGTGCCATCACGGGCAGTTTTCTAGGCGAAAAACAGCCCCGTGACAACTACCACCAAAGACATTTGTTTGGCCAGTAAAAACCAAATCCAAACCCATTAGTGTTTTGGCCAGAACAAGCGGCACCACGTTCCTGCGAGTGCCCATTTGAGCAGCAACGCTCACCAGCGCAGGGTTCACTTGCCCATTCGGGGATACTAGCAAATAAGCGGCCAACACGCTGATCGCCAGAGCGAATAGCCGGGCTTGCAGGGCTATGTCCTCGACATTACCTTCCGGCCTGTACCATTCCATCAGGCGTATGATGTTGATTTGCTCGCCAGCTAACAAACTTTCAGCTGCTCCCCCAGTGATATTAAGGCTTGACTGCAGGAGTTTGGGTATGTTTTTCCTGTAAGGCGGCACGACAATCATGCTCGAAGCAACGCCTTGGAGGTACGCTTGGAACTCCTCCACGGTTGGGCACAGCTCATTAATCCCAAACCTGAAAACGTGGACATCCGGATCCCAGAATTGCAAGGCTGCCCTCAGAAATTCAGGACGGAGCCTCACATTGCGGAGAAAATGAACCCGGCCAGCCCGTGAGACCGGAATGACAGCCAATCTCCGGCAACAAAAGCCGTGAGCCACGGATTGATCAAAACCGGGAGATTATTTGCCATCGTGGTTTCTCTGGAACTCTCAAACTGCGGGAAGAATGCCTTTCATTAACAGAGTATTGGCCTCTTTATAGTCCGAATATGTGTGATGCTCTTCGTTCTCAATGCAGACATTCATACAATGTGGCCTTTCCTTCTTCAAAGTAAGGGCATCTGCAGACTGCCCCTAAAAGTACTCTGAATGTTAAAGGATATGACAAGGCTCATTGGTCTTGGAAACCTGGAGTGGTCAAATAAAGGTGGCCTGGCACAGGTCGACCATCACGCGATGGTCTCACTCCATCGCGCGAGTAAGCAACATCCACTCCATTGCGCGATGGACTCACTTCGTCGCGCGATGGTTCAGCCTGCAATTTGACAGATTATACCAGCTACTGTCCAATTTTGGTCACTTTTGATTCCAAGGGTTCTTTTGTAACTTTTATGGTTCCAGCAAGTCATTATGAGTATATATGACTGTGTCCAAGCATCGGATTCGAAATATTGCGCTTAACGAAGATTTTGGACCTCCGGCGGCCCGTTTTAAGTGCAAATAACCATTTCGGGGGTTCGAAACTCGCTTCAAAGATTTACGCTCCCTCCTCTCAGGCCGTACAGGTCATGGTGACCCAATGTGACTGTACGGAGGTGTCGGTTTCAGTCCGGGACATAATAGAGTCATATCTTTCCATTTTGTGTCCATTTTGTGTCCTTTATGACAATTTTGGTCAAGTTTGTGTTTTGAGAATACATTCCTCGATTCCGTCAGCTCGCGTAGGTCATTTTGCATGTGTATGACCTTACGGAAGCGTCATTTTCATCCAAGTCAATATATTTTGCGTTTTGGCTCATGAATGTCCGAAATTTCATTATATTCCTCATATCCTGGCCGTATCTTGAGAAACATTCTCATTCTTTTTCAAAAACGAGTTCTGTCTATGCGTATACACGTGCCTGTGAGCAGTCTTAATATGTTATCAATGCAAGCATGGTATTAGTGGCAAGTGCTTATTTGCTCTAATTCATTACAAGAGTAAAAATAAACCGAAAATACAAATTTTATAGCTAAACCACGATCTATCCGTGTCAAAATGAAGGAAACTACTATGCACTCGGCACTTCGGCCACCCAAAAGTCATCATGTCAACTCGGGCACACTTACCCATCAAATCAAAAAGGCACGCAGGCCTCCAAAAACATCCACCAAAGTATCAACTAAGGCGCTCCGGCCTTCTATCTATCTATCTACGCGGGCACGCAGGCCCAAAAGCAAAAAGCAAAAATCAAAAGTGCAGAAAGTGAGATGAGGCTTCTCGATAGCCCTCAATCCTCCCCGAACCAATCACCCTCTCTGTCGTCATCATCATCGTCTCTCTCCGTAGGGTCCTGTGTAAAGCCAGGATCATCTACAGAGTCGTCAGACCCACTGCTGTCAGACGCATCCTCTCCTTCTTCCTCCTCCTCTTCATCCTCATCCTCGGAGACCTCAGGCAGGATTAGTCGCTTCTTACGGATCGGCTCATCTTGTGAGGGCCTCTGGCGCATCTTCAGCTGGTACCTCTCCTCAGCACGGGCCACAACCTCTCGGGCTGCCTCCTCACTCGCGACGGGTGGCCGTGAGCCCTGCGTCTGTGGTCTAGTAGTAGGTGTAGGAGCAGGAGTCCTAGCAACCAGCTTCTTCTGTGGAGGGTCCCTAGCGTTTTTCCTCCTAGGAACCGCCCGTCCCTGTGCCTGCATTGTAATTTTTTACACATTAGCATATGTTTTGCATATTGAATGTTTTAAAGCTGGTACAATCAACCCTCAATCAAGTGCAAATCAAAGCATGCTGAATATCAGGCAAGAGTGTGCATATATATATATATATATATATATATATATATATATATATATATATATAT
>BPLS01000129.1:1372332-1429832 GCA_019656275.1 Rhododendron kiyosumense
CCAGTATCAAAAGCAGGAATGTATTGTATGCAAGAATGTATCGTTTATGGGAATGTATCGTTTTCTAGAAGGCATACCTGAGATCTCCGAGCTGCCGGCTGGGGATAACGCAAGTCCAATGGCAGGCCACTTGCCACCCTTCTTATCACATTCTCCAACGCAAGCATGCGCCGGACAGCCTCATTCACCCACTCGTTGGCCACCTACAAAGATGATTTGAGCATGAGCAATTGAATGACATTTCAAAAGTACAATAATGAAAGTAACAATGTCTTACCGGCACGGTAACAGGCGCTGGCTCGACTCAGGCAGGGGTTATGTGCAACTCAGCCGGATTGACTTGCGAGTCTACTCCTACTATCTGCCACGTCAACTCTGGTGGCCCACCTCTCACTGGTCCACTCGAACCTCACCTCGCGCGACTCTCACCACTACCCTGCCGCCTTGTGACGGCTCTCCTCTCCTCGGCAGCTCCTCGAGCCTGGCTCTGAACCTCCCTGAACTCTCGTACTCCTAGTACTCCTAGTGGCCCCGCCAAACGCTCCCTCTGGTAAGTCGTATAGTCCATGTCAGGACGCAAGTGGCATGTCAAGTCGGTATCAGGCAGGGTAAAGACTTCCAGCTCGGCCAAGGTATACTCCCCTGTGTGTGAGGCCCGTGGTGGAAGCGGTCTAGGCACCTGAAACCCTGCATAGCCAAGTGATTGGCGTGTCACTCGGTCACCCAAGTACCACTGCCAACCAAAGGTTGACTCCAGCAACACTTTGCTCGTCGTGACAACCCTGCTACGAGCCAAGTACTCAGGCTCAGGCTCTGCCACCCTCCAGGGATCCCACTCAACCTACGCAGGCAAACAATACAAGTATCGGTCAGCGACAGCATTAAAGCAATTAAAAGGGGTACACATTCCCATTCTTACAAAGTTTCACGTTATACCTGCGAGGGGCGAAGCTCATCTAGGTATATCCTGAAGCCGTTCAGGTCACCACGACCTCTCTTCTCTCCCATGTTCTTCTTGCTCCAGATGTGTGCACGTGGGAGGATCCCCAAGTCCAAGCTCTTCATCACTGGACGGCACATATTCAAAACTTCATAGGCCCAGAGCTGCATGGTTAAAAAAGAAGTCAAATTATCAGTACAACACAGGAACATTATTGAGTAGGTTATGTAATTAAAGGGATAAATGCATATTGGAAATGTATTTTACTCTATTAAAATCATACCTCCCAGATCCGCCAGTACCCAGCAGTGCTCATCTCCGTCCTCGACGAATCCCCCAGAAAACCATAAGCTGCGCCAAGCGCCGCTCCTCCCCAATCAAAGCGTGAGGCCGTCCTCAGGTCCCTCAGCGCGAGCAAGTAAGACAAGTGCACTTTGCTACGCCTATTTGGATACAGGGTAGCGCCAAAGAGGTACAACAGGTACGCCCGGGCCATCTGCTCCGCCTCCTGATCGGTCGTCACCTCCTTCTTAAGATATCGGACAAACTGTCCGTATCTCGCCATCCCCTCCTCAATCTTGGGCACCTCACCCAAAAACCACTCCAGGGTTGCCTTGTCCTCCTAGATGCCCGAGTCAAACGGGATAGGCTCACCCCTGACCCTCAAGCCAGTGATCGCCGCAAAGTCAGTGGGCGTCACCGTCATCTCCCCAACTGGTAGGTGGAAGGTGTTCGTGGTATCCCTCCACCTCTCTGCAAGTGCAACCAGAACAGCATGGTCGTTCCTCGCGGGATCGAGAGTCTGTATGAACTCCCTGAAACCTACCCCGTCCACCAACTACCTCACTCTCTCAGGCAAGCCCTGGTACAGTGACAAGGAACTACACGCGCCCCCAAAGCTGCGAATGTCTCTCTGCCTCGCTCTCTCCTGCATCAGACACAAAAACAAACAGCAAAGAATGTGTCAGCATGCAAAGTTTTCATTTTCAAGTTCTAGGTAATCAATGCAGCCTGGCGACAGATGGTTGGTTCAAGTTATTATGTCCCTCGCATGACGTTTAACGTGGAATTACGAACTTACTAGTCTAGCATTCTTCAGAAATTACTTCACATGCTTCAGTATGCAAGTACGATAATTACAAAAAGAAAAGGAGTGATTATCAGAAGTTACCTCAGACCAGCTGCTCGAGATATGAGTGTCAGGGTCTCTCAGAACGAGCTCAAGGTCGTACTCCGCCTGCCGTAGCTGGAACGCCGTAAAACCCGACGGCACAAACAAGTGAGGAACAGGCAACCTGTACCCCTTTGCTGAAAATGGAGCCCGAGTCAAGCTCTCCGCCTCTTATGCTGCTGTCACTCTAGAACCGTGCACTCTAGCACCGACCCTCTCCTCGGTCTCCACGTCCCTCAGTATCTCCTCCTCGGCAGCTCTCTCCCTCTCAGCCTTCGCTGCGGCCTCAGAAGCGGCTATCTCCCGCTCTCGCTCCTCTCGAGCCTCCAAAACAGCGGCCCCTATCATGGGATCCTCCTCGAGGAGCTGGGCCAATCTCTCCTCGCTCAAAAACTCCGCAAGGTCCTACCTCGTAATCGGTCTGTGACTCGACGACGTCGCTGCCGAGCGAAATAGTACCTCCTCTTCCGGAACCCCTGTGGCACCCTCCTCCTCGGTTACCATGCCCTTGCCCTTCGCTGGATCCCTTGGGGGGATTTCACTCTATTCGGCATCACCACCATCAACGCCTCCACTGCCCGTGCCACCAGAACTACCACCAACTACAACGGAACCACTCACGGCCGTGCTTGGGTCCAGTTGCCTGACGACAGAAGGCACTGCCCCGACCAGCTCCGTCGCGCGACGATCTAGCTTGGTCGCGCGATGATCGCTGTGGTCTCCAACTGCCTGTGCATGGCCTTGTTCGCCATCGCCACCGCCTACTACCTCTGCACCAGTATTCGGAGCAGCCTCCGCCGGCCATTGATCCACTATTTCAACTTCTATGGGCCTTCCCTCATCCAGAGGACGATCAACAACCTCTCCTCTGCTGCCCCCATCGCCGTGGTCTGCCATGGGTGAATGTACACGTGTGGGTTCTTTGATTTTGGCCAAAGATCAAAGATTTGGAAGAGATTGAGAGAGTTTGAAAGTAATCGGGAGTTTCAAAACTTTGGAAACCGCCTGTTATGGCTTCTGTAGCATCCAGGGGAAGAAAAGGGAAGAAAGTGGGCACAGGCCGGGTCTGGGCTATTTCCAGATCCAAGCCCTAACATCGAACCCTCGCGCGACGAAGTGACTCCGTCGCGCGACATTCCATTTGGGCCTTCAAAGCCTAATTCAACTTCAGGGCAGGCCCGATCATTCCTCGAAGGCCCGTGGTTCATCATCATGACACCATAACAATTTTTAGTGGTTTTCATAAGCCGGAGCAACTCTCTATCCCCAACAGTGGTCTACCCCATACCACAAATCAACGACGATCTAACCGTCCAATTTCAAATCAGCGATGATCTAACCGTCCAATCTCAAACCGTCCAATATCAAATCAGTGACGATCCAACCGTCCAATCTCAAATCAGTGACGATCTAACCATCCAATTTCAAATCAGCGATGATCTAACCGTCCAAATTCAAATCAGCGATGATCCATCCATCCAAATTCAAATCAGCGACGATCCAACCGTCCAAATTCAAATCAGCGACGATCAATCCATCCGGCTCCTTGGTGCACGATATTTGTATATACAAACTTGCACTTTTCATTCAATCGGCTTTTGGGTGAATTAGATGGGTGTCTTGAAATCTTTGACGTTACCCGTACCAGCAAGTGGTACTCCGCGTGCCGTCAAAGAGGGGCTACTGTAGACAACCCAATCCGATTTCCCAATCGTCTTACTTTTCTTTTTCAGTTTCTTGTTCCCCCGATGATGAATCAGGTCAAAAACAGTCTTGAAAGAATGAAGTGGCTTGAGCTTGGTATGTGTGGAACCCATCCTTAACCCTGAAACCCTTAAACCCAAACATTGACTGAGGGTTTGACCATCGCGCGACCCACTGAGTCTCTTGCGCGATGCTCTACTTGCTAGGTGGTGGTCAAAGTCAAACTTTGACTGATTGACCGTCATGGGGAAGCTAGAACCTCACGCGATGGAGTGAGCAATGGTCTCACTCCATCGCGCGATGGTCAACACCTGTCATATCCACCTTTTTCCAGCTGGAGTTTGTGATGATCAGGGGTCTATAGGCCTGTGCAACCCCGTTACATCGGCTGAACAGCATTTTGCAGGGCCACCCTTGCACCACCTCCATCCCACTCTCCCATCAAACTCCATGCCCTACTTCTCCACCAAGTAAGTGCAGCCAGCATTGTTGGCTGGCTGCATTGCCTTGCATCATCCACCAACAAACTCCCCCTTCCTATAAATAACCCCCATGGTTCATCTTCCAAAGGGTTACCAAAAAAATCCAAGAGAGAAGAAAGAAGCACAAGCCCACATTCCCCTCTCACTTAAATTACTTGCACTCAACCACCTCCCAAGCTATATCATCCCATTCAAGCCATTCTCAAGACATTCAAGCAAAGGTATAACCTTTACTGTTTACTGTTTTGATCCCTAAGGGGGGGCTGACAGGGCCAAGGCTGGTAATCAATATCAGTCTTGGTCCCAAAGCCAGCAAATTTACAAGTTACTGTGGATAGGCAAACCCACGTGCGAGGTAGCCACTCAATCGCGCGATGCTTCTAGCTCATGTGATATGGTTCTCGTGGGGATGGGATCCTTGCCCTGCTGTAGATGTATGGTTGCATGTTTTCTTGCCTAATGATAGTTGGTATATTTTCACCGTTTTGCATGCTAAAATCAGTATATTAGTTCATTTTATGCCTATACTTACTTTGGAATGCCCCTGGGTTGCTTCTAAACATGTCTCAGAGCTCAGGCATCCAAAGCAATTCCTGGAAGTCCAGTCAGAACAATCGCGCGATGATGTAACTCCATCGCGTGATGGTTTGGCTATTTCCAGAAACTGCCCTTGCATGAACAACTAGTCCTTTGGCCTTTGCTTTAACACCCTCACTGTTTAAGGGTCGTATCGTATTCCTATTCATTTGGATTGTAATAATTATTTATTTTCAGTACATATGAACTGTTTGGTTTGACCCTGGGTGTACACTGGTCCTTCCAGAGCCCAGAAAGAGATAAAATTTAACCTATTGATGGGACGTCAAAACTCGCGCGATGGTCTGAGAGTGTCGCGCGATGGTCTGAGAGTGTCGCGCGATGGTTTAACTTGCATGCATGAACTTCCGCGCATGCAAGTTGGCCACCGCTCACGATAAACTTAGACCAAGGCACTGTTTGGGCATCCTGGAATCAGTATTAAATGTTATCTCATTTATTTCCTTGTCGTTTCATTCATCCATGCTATTATCCATCATAAACTGCAAATTGTTACAGTTTTAAATCCCCGATTAACTGTTCCCTCGCCCTAATTGGCTAAAGATTGATTAATTAAATGGAATCGCAAAACAAACATTTTCGCAAATGCTTAAGTAGAGACCGATCTCCGGATTGGGCGAGAGGGGTGCCATAAAACTCTTCCCCTCTCGTAACTTGGCTCCCGAACCCAGATATGGTTATGACGGACTGGTTCCTTAACTTTTTTTAAATCAAACAGTGCGTCAAGTGCTTCGAAATATGGTTCCTTGGGTGTCGGACCTTCAAACCCGAGTGGCGACTCTGTATTTTCGCGAGCGCTTGTCGTCCAAAAAAAAAATCGCTCCCGCGAACCGGCAGCATTTTCTCTTCTCAGGAGGGGAACGGAATCCCTTTCCGCGGAAAGAAAAACGGGCACCCGCGTGCCCACAAGTTCAAAAACCCATTTCTTAGACCAAAAAGCTTGAACCGTTTTCGGAACAGCCCTAAATCACACGATTTATGCTCGAAACAGTTTGAATTATGATTTGTTACTGTCAATTTGTCTTTGCTTTACCTGGATTCATAATTTTTGGACATGCTCGTTTCTTGTTCAAAATAGCCTCTGTTTGCTATTAGTTACCTCCATCTAGATGTATTGATGTCTATTTCGTTTATTGGTTAGTGCTCTCGATTTATTGGGTTGTTGGTCTTGATCTGCTGCTTTCGTGCCTGTTGCTTTACCTGGGTTCATTATCAAATTAAGAGAAGTAGGACTTAAGAGGCGTCATCTAGAAGAAGACCTCTCTGGTCTGAATATGTGTAGGACTTAAGAGAAGTCATCCCCTTTGATATGCTAGTAATGTGTCTTTGTTCTGCATATTGGTTGTCATTTGTGTGCTGAAATTTGCTCTGTAACTACTCCGTTTCTACTGCGTTTAAAACTGTTTTTTGAGTGATATTTGTATTATATTTATGGTGTTATATTGCTGAAACAGAAATTTTTGCAATATGGATCCTATATCTGACTCCGACGACGATTCCGAGGATGAAGAGGTGGTGGTTTTGCTAAGTTTTTTTTTTTTTTTTTTTTTTTTTTTTTTTTGGTCAAACGGAAATTCGGTTTTGCTAAGTTTGGCACTATATGAATACAATAGCATGTACATAGACCATAGACCATGTCGAACATCAATGTTAAGGGGCCATGACTATGTCTTAGAAGTCCTCAATGGTCATGAAGATAGGTGTCATCAAAACTTTAGAATGAAGCCTCGAGTGTTCATTACCTTTTGTGAGGCGTTGAAAGTACATGGAAACTTGAAACATTCGCGATACTTGACACACCAAGAGCAAGTGTGCATTTTTTTGCTCACAATAGGGCATAATGAAAGGAATCGTGTAGTGCAAGAGAGATTTCAACATTCTGGACACACCATATCTATTTACTTTCACCGAGTACTGAAGGCTATTTGCAAGCTAGGAGTGGTTATAATTCAACCCCCGTCCTTTGATAGCATCCCGCATCAAATCCGATGCAATGCCAAGTACTTCCCTTTTTTCAAGGTATTGTGCCACAATTCAGCTCCTTTCGTTCTATTTTTGTGCTTTCCATTCGTGGTTGTTTCATCACATTGATGATTTCCCTGCTCATTTCTTTCTAGAATCTTCAAGTTTTTTATCTGCTTAAAATTGGTTAAAGTTACAATTACTACGTAGTTGAATAACCCAGCTGATAACCTTGTTTCCCAATTACCAGTTGCCTTTTCTGTTCATGATTTCTTTTACTGTAACATAAACTGATAAACAAATAACCATGAGATGTGCTAGCTAGCAATTGCCTAATTACACTGGTTTCTGAAGGATAAACCCATGAAATCCAAAACGAACATGGCCGAATGTCTGAAGGATAAACCCATGAAATGCCCCACCATTCAAGAATACTAGCTAGCCCAAAAGTTTCTCGTGAATTGGCAGTGTAAAAGCAAGTGATTAGGTGTCTTCAATTCTGCATACAGAAAGTACACAAGCCTTGCATTCATATTATTACTTTGAGCTCCTAATTAATCCTTAATCAAAGCAGACCTTGTAGCAATTCTTTGTTGAGTGGCTTGCCAAACGAAGAACTCAATCTTAGGAGGGCAGAGCTTTTTTCCAGATTGATTATAGCATAGGATTTTGGTGGTGTTGTGAATCTTCCCATTTGTCATATTCAGATTTGACTGAGAATTCTTTTTCTCCTGATTCTATTTTTCTCCATGCTCTTGATTACCTCATGTATATTTCGGTTGGCTTCTGATCACCAACTTTTTTGCGATTTTAAAGTGGCATATGTTTTTTTTGAAACTAGGATTGTGTTGGAGCGATTAACGGTACCCACATATCGGCAAGTGTTCCAGCATCTAATCAAATAGCATATCGTGGTAGACACACTGTTACGACACATAATGTAATGGCGGCTTGCTTTTTTGACATGTGGTTCACATATGTACTAAGCTCGATTTCCTATATTGAAGCAAATGCCACCGTATAGTGTTCGAACACAAAAGTATATTCCCACAGCTTGTTGTACGGTTCACAATTGGATTAGGATGCATGATGACAATGATGATCTATTCAGAGAATATAGCCAAGAGAATATGGTGATGAGACAATGTCATAGAGCTAGCGGGAGTAGTTCCCAAAATCCAGTTGAGATTGACATCACTCGTGGATAACTCCGTCGTATGTCCAATGTTCGTGATCGGATTGCCGAACAAATTTGGGGCTAGCATGAATCATAGTGGATGATACCACTGCAAATGTATTTATCATTATTTGAAACTATGTTACCCTTATTTGAGGTTTGAACTCAAAGTGAACATCATTTGTATACGATTGATGGATTTGAGTTTTGGGTTTAAGTAAATGTCCTTATACTTTATGTTGATAGGTGTCTGTGCAATTGCTCCAAAAAAAAAAAAATAATAGTTGACGGTCATAGAAAGTTAATCTGCTAAAAGACCAATCATATTGGTGTTAATTATTTGTATATGGAACTTTTTTCTTTCATTTCTTCTAATTTCATTCAATTTGAAGAATAAAAACAAAAACAAAAATGATATTACCAAACATGTTTCTTGTTTTTGTTTTTATGAAAACATAAACCTGTTTTTATTTCTAGTTTTTTAAAAACTGAAAATTGAAAAGGTTACCAAACGCACCCTATGCATTGGATATGATAATTCCTCCTTGGCAATCATAATGTGGAGTGCTAACTCTCCTATAGACCAAACCATCCATTAGAAACCATAGTGGGAAAAATGAACAAAAAGAGAAATACAGTACAAGTCTCTTTAAGGAATAACATCAAATACTTGGTGCACATACGCACCCATCAACCGCAAGACATCTGCTTCAGCTTATTCGCAGCCACTTCATCCACCGAATACTGCAATCACACACACACACACACACACACACACACAAAAATTTAGAAGAAAAAAAGTAGAAGGAAAAAAAGAAACAAACAGAAGAAAGGGGTTGTTAGTGACCCTATAGAGGGCCCAGAGGGAAAGGGTATAAGTCTGATTGAAGAATTCAAGGAGCACGATTTCGCAAGTGCATAGGTTGATCACAACACCAAAACCACAACGGATAACACAAAATTTTAAAAGCTTAAAATTCAAAACCAAACCTCGCGAATCGAAGAAGAAACCGGTAAGATAAGCGTTGAACGCAGGAAGAAACTGAACTGATCAGCAGGCCAAAGATCTCAGGTCGAAGAAGCCAACATCTCCTACAATCGGAAAATCCATGGCGAAGAACCAAACGTACAGCAACCGATCGAAAAATCCATAGCGAAGAACCCCTAATATCTCCTCACAGTCGCCTGTTTGGAAACTTCCTCGCTCTCTCATCGTCTGTAAACATCCATCCGAGATTATAAAAGAAGAGAAAAAGACAACATCAGCAACCTGTGTGAATGGGAAAAGATGAAATTGGCCTTAACAACAAAACAGCCAGTCGCCCAATCGAGGGGCACAATTGGAAAAATCGGACAAATTATGGCAGACGTTCCAATTGCTTTTGTCCTCTTAGTTTTAAAGCTTTAGATATACATGTAATTGACTACTTATTTTAAATTCGACACCTGACGTTAGATTCTATCCATTTTCTAATGGAAATAACTGACATGGTGCTTAGCGGTTCCTAATCCTAAAATAATGGGTTGCCCCAAGCGTAGGGCTGAGATTGACGTAGCATAATATTTGACAAGACCGGAGTCGAATCCATAGAGACGGCGATATGTGCTGACAAAAACTCGTGTTGTTAACTGTTTAAACTGGCTCTTAGGTAGCCGTCCCTTGTGTTTGATATTGAATCTTACTGAATTGTTTGGTTTTTTCAAATAATTAAAAAGGAGGCACAGTCGTAGGATTCATAGCACTCGCAACCAGTCCGCACTTATCTGCTCCATTCATTGTTTTTGAAAGCGTTTGACTTTAGAGAGAAAAAGATACCCCAAAAGATGCGAACCTTTATGGTCGTCATTTACCCATGCGTAGCGGAGAATGAGTTTTGGTCCCCCATTTCACCGTTCACATGGGCTCTGACAATGCCCGGGTTTGTCTAACAGAAGTGCTTTACTAACCTAAAATTGTCTTTTCATTATTATTTTGAAATAGGAGTAGAACGTATCCGACCTGACCACAATATGCTAATCACCCCGCGACCTTACCTATACGACTACTCACTCATAATCAAGCAACAAAACGACAGAAACCCTCATTAGAAACATGCTTCTATTACTCGAGGTGGAAATTAAATAAGAGATATGAACTAATTGAGTACCAACGAACAACTTTTATAAAGAACAGAAATTGAAACGAGTTACCGAAGTATGAAAACTTGAACGAACCGTCAAGAACTTGAAAGAAAATAGCTCTGAAGAAAAACACTGTAGTCTACAGCTACAAAAATAAAATCCGAACCCTAAAAACAAAGTTTCGGGGGGTATTTATACAAAACCCCCAAAATCCAGAATTAAAACATTGAAAACAATATTTTTTCCTGTTGTTGCACTCAGTAGAGCTATATCGATACCAGCAGCTCTGGTTCGCTGCTTCATTTGCATCAATATATTGAAATATAATCACCCCAAGCGTAGGGCAAATACGTCATTTGAAGCATAATAATTCGGAAGACCGGGATCGTACCCAAGGGAATATTTAATACGACTTGAATCGATTTGTAGATGTAAGCACGGGTTTTCAGTTTTTAGGCAGCCAACTTTGTTTTACTTTATGCAGTGGAAACTAAAAGGCTAAATTAAACGGAGAATTAACTAAGATAAAAAGTAGGCTAGGTCTAGAGATTACTAACACCCACAACTCAAGTCAAATCACTCTTCTCATCCTATTACTCGATTTGAGTTACTCAACTAAGGTCCTCAACTCGGAAGATACATGGTTCGATTACCAAGCTAGCTCTAGAATTCATTTGGCAACCACCTCGAGCGACAGAGCTCCAAGCATCATGTGTGGTAAGTAGGCTCGCTCTTACCTACACATGATCAAGGAGGTTAACACCTTAGCAATTTGAAAAACGAACCCGAACTACACATCGATTTTTGAATCAATGATTCAAACTTTACAGCGAGAAAAGCAATTTTACTTGAGCCATGAGGTGCTAATCACCTCATGACCTAACCTTGGAAAACTACTCACTCATATCTAGAGAGATAAAAGCAAGCACAAATCTAGCTAACATAATGAAATAACAAGACTTGAAATAAACTAGAGATTATGATAGATCGGAAAAGTAGTTACAACTTTAATGAAGACAAAAACAACAAAACTAAATTAACTAAGGCAGAAAATGAAGATTTAAAGCTGAAAAAATGAAGAACAATTCAAAAAGCAAGCAAATCTAACTCTAGATCTAAAAATGGGTACATTTCTATCCAAATCGTGCAATGGTGACATAACAAAGTATTTAAACCGCCCCTGTTTTGCGCACAGAATATCCCAAAGATGCTCTAAAGATTCTCTGTGAAGGCCTGTCGGTACTGATACCTCACATTCCTTGGTACCGGTACCGAACTCTCTAACTGCCACCTCTAAGCTCCTCAGTACCGATACCTCCTATGATATGGGATTGGTACCAAGGCCTTTATCAACAACTTCAACTTCACAGCTCCCAGCAGCTTCCACAACACCCTACAGTTTTCATAGCATCTTATTTTCATTCCCTAAACTTAAATAAAGATTACATTTTAAACATTTCTTTTACTTTTTCTTTACTTTAATTTATTTAATGAAAATAAGGAAGTACCCCCTATTTGGAAACAATGGCATTACCAGAATTTTGAGATTTCAATCCAATCAAAATGTTGACCCCCAGCTTTTACTGTAAAACAAAAAAACAGCACACTTTTCCATAGATGAAATGGCTCAAAACATGACCTTGTTCTTTGAATAAAACCTTGCAAATTTGAAGTTCCTCTTAGAAAAATTCAAGGATCAATTACCGCCATTTTATATATTGAAAATCGATACTTTTTCGAAAAGTGGTTTTTCAATACTTAGACAGATTTTCAGGGGCCAACAGGGTCTTCATTGGTTCCTCGGATACTTGGACGCACTCGGGCCATCTATGGCGTCAAAACATGCCTTATTCACACGATTTACCTAAAAACACAAAAATCATACCTTACGTGCAATATCAAATAAAAATGACTAATTTAACGATGAAATTAAACTAAACTAAGGACCTAGCGCACTCTTAATGGCATTGTCGAGTGCTTATCATTCGCCTCTGGATGCATCTGTATCGATACAGCTCTAGGTTGTATCGATATCGCCTCTGTTAGTGGCTAATCCCAACCTTGCCCTGCACGTTCAGCACCCGACGCCTCACACCTCCACATTGACTTCACACGGCAACGTCCAAACTAGCCTCAAGGCCTCGCAATCCAATCTTGGCGTAAAATCCACCTTATTCCGGCAAAACTAACAAAAATACAAAAGCAAGACAAAGCACGACATCAAGTAGAAAATGAGATAAAATGTGCCTCTAACGCGCTAACTTGCCCTACTTTGGCGCTTATATCTATGATATTGCACGCCTATCACATGGCTTAATATTTAGATGAGGTACAGATCCACTAAGTTGATTAAAAGACAAGAAAAGCCCCCTCAATTCCCTAAATCACCAACAAACTCGGGACTAGCCCGTTCATCTGATTCCCAGTTATATTCAAGATTTAAAAGCTCATAGAGCCTAGGCATGAATTTGATATCTTCCCCAAATTCATAACTGTTAATCCCTTCAAACCTCCAAAATGAGATGGCAATGACCAAGTAATTAAGCCTGGCATCACATCCACAAGTTTGACATTACTATCATAAACATTCCTCTAAATACCAAACCAAAACAATGGAAATTGAGCAATTCTAGTATAAGAGGATAAAAAAGAAGAAGATCCCAAGAATTCATATCGCAATTGACACTGAACAACTAATAGTGGTTCAAAACACTCAAAACCCAATTTGAGAGATGATGTCGTAGGTGGCTAAGAAAGAGGGCAGAGACACACACACACACACACAGAGCGCGAAATGAACCTTTTCTGGTGTTTGTGAGAATGGTACCATTGATTACAAATCAATCGGTACCCATTTCTGAATACTTGAAAGGGTCAAAGGATGTAGACAAATTCGTGAAATATTGTATTCTCTAACATTGTAGGGTACATAGTTAGGCTTTTGGTTCAAAGCACTAACCCTAAGTTGGGAGCACTTATGAACAGAATGAAGAGAGAAAATAGATGTGAGAGAGAAAAGTTATGTGTTGAGTCAAAATGCCACTTCAGGTGAAAATGGGCCAAGGCAGCGTCGAAATGCATGCCTCCTCATCTGAAAATCGAGTCATGCTAGCCACTTTCTGTTAGAGATATGACAAAATCTAACACAGGGTGTCAAATTTAAAAGTAGTCAACTACAGGTGTCCAATTGAAAATAATGTGAAGTATAGTTGGTTATGAAATATTTAGATGAAAGTTTATGGGTCAAAATTTCCATAATAATTATTCATAATCAACGCCACGAGTAAAAATTATTTCATGCTGCAAGTCTCACTATAATGGGCAGGTGCAACCAATAAATCTCTAGGTCTCAATTGTATATACTACCATTTCAAAAAAAAAAAAAAAACAACCTGCCTATACTACATAGTTCATATAACATTTTTCTATATTATATAGTAACACAAGGGTATTTTTCGTGAGAAGGACTCCGGATGCGACAAATGATGCTAAATTTTTCAGATTTTGTGATTTCCTTACCCTCTATAAGAAGAGGCAGTTGGGGAAATTTTTCGTTGGCCACTTTTGTCCAATTTGGACAATTTTAGTATTGTTGATTGCTCTTCTTCTTATGCTGGGTGAAATGGTCATTTTTCTTTTGCCATTTAGTGGGCTACGTGGCATAAGGGGGTGGATTGCTTATTTTGGGTGGAGCGGTTTATACATCATCAAAAGAGAAAAGAGAGGGGTTTGATTACAGTCTTTTGCTCACACAAGTTTGAGAATTGTTGGTTCTCGGATCTTCGCCGCTGTTGCTTCTCGGATTTGGTCGGTGTTTTGGGTGTTGTTCTTTCCATTTTGGGTTTGCTTTGGTGTTGCTGTAGTTTGGGCTTTGGTTCTTCCGATTCTGAGGTTGCTTCATTTCTTCCTTTTCTAGATTTCTAATTTTGTGGTTTCTGTATTTGATTTGTGTGAGTAGAGTTATTTAGAGTAGGAGTTTTCCATATTACAATTCTTTTTCGTATTGCATTTATGTTGCATGTGTCGTTGTTTGGGCTGAATTAGCTCAATCAAATGGCAAATGATTGTGTGCAGGCATGCCATAAAAGAAATAACTTCAAGGACAAAATTATTCTTTCCAAATTGATTTGAAATAACTAATTTAAATCAGGCAACTGTGTTATCCGTTCGATTACCTCAATTAAGAGGATTTTTCCTTAAGGTATCAACCAAATAAAAGATTGACGCGCTTCGAATCAGAAAAGATGATTGAACACAAACAAATCTGAATTTAATCAAAGGTAAATTTGTATACAAACACTCTTAAGACACTTTCAAGAATAATACAGAAATATAAGCACACTGAATTTAATCAAAAGTGGACTTACAAACAACTATTCTTTGGTAAGAAAAAACTTACAAGAAAATAAGAGAACTTGAATTTAATCAAAAGTAGTCTTACATACAAATAAGCCTTCAACTTACAAAAAGATCCTATTCTAAACTAAAAAACTAATCTAAGATAGATTTCTGAGCAATCATTTTGTATGAATTGTCAGATGATATGAATTTTTGTGGGGGGCTTCTCTCTTTGCTTTACTCTTCTACTTATAGACGCTGAGCCTGCCTTCGATCTCCACGTCTTCGATTGATGCCCACGTTGGCCACATAAAATGGTTGAGAGGGGTCTTCGAACGGTTATATTGATATTTCCAGAATTCTTTCTTCCCCTGCATGCTTCGATAATGGTGTTTGTGGCCACTTCCTAGATCGTGGTCTCCCTATTTTCAAGCAACGTGAATTAATGCAACACGTCTGGCTTCCCAAATGATTCCCTGCAATTGCATTCAATTTCGGTTATAAACTAAGACAGTGATGATACCATTTGATGATCCCAAAGCTTCAATCAACGGCTAAATCCAATAACTTCCCAAACCATCATTTAATCGTTACCCAAACGACACCGGTTCACTCCAAAATGACACCGTTTACCATTAAAATAGTATTCCCCTTAATTCCCGTAATCCTCTATAATTGGTACTCAATTGGGATATGCTTCGTATGGCCAACGCATCATTCGGTGCCATGTGTAATTTTCTCATTGGGTGACACATTTTAGGATGTAAACACACCCCCCGCATTAACATTTTATTTAGGTTAAATAAATGTTAATGGCACACGTTCTCTGCCCCTGTCCCTTCAAATTCATACGCACGAAGCATGATAGGATTTCATTCCCATGCATGTCTATTGAGCTTCCCAAATATAGCTACAATAATTTTCCTACAAATGGCAGTTAATGATAGGGTTTAACGAATCACTATAACCCTCATAAACCTCTTCGAATTCGAGTTTTCTCTGCTAAGAAGTCTTACGTTTATGGACTCTCTTACAGAAATTAATTTTATCCTAGATAACCTCGATCATCAATCCCACTCTCCTCAAATGTCTTCTCCAAATTCTCCTCGAATGTTGGCAGGCAAAATTCTCTCTGATCGAACATTCCATACCCCCAACCCATCTCCCACGGGTTGGGATTCCTCTTTGACCCGTTCGAATTCGTTTGATGGGTCCAACTGGGGCTCATGGGAGGAAAACTCCGCTAATACCAACACCGGTACCATCCTGGTCAAGTTCGACCAACCTGACCCTACACCCAATAAATTCCATCACTTTCGAACCCTGTTTGCGAGCCAATTCTTGCCTTTGAGCGGTAACGACACCGTTCACATGGGCATGCTTGAATCAATCTACTCCTCTCTCAAATTTTCTCCTTTCCTAAAATAAGAGGAAAATTATCTTGGGCCTGCCCCTTACTGCGACTTTAAACGCATGGCCCAAGCCCAAAAATCCCTTTGGCTCACAGAGGTGCAAACCCCACATTTCCCAGCTGACTTCGAAGAGACCAATAAACCGGTTCCCCTTCCTGAAGAGCTTGATTGGTTTAATGAGGTGAATAACCTTGCCATCAACACCCCTCACTTCCAATGGCAATACGGTTATTCCATCTACCCTGCTGACAAGAGCAAAGCTCTGCAGCTTCTTGCAGCTTTCTCCTTCCTGGATATTCACATCCTGGAAGAACAAGTCCCACTAACCAATTTCAAATGGGCTTGTGAAACACTGGTGCTATGTTCCATTCCTTCCGCAGTTTCTTATCAAATTCACTGCTTCCTGGATTTTCTTCCAGTAATCAAGTCATGGCTCGAAGCCAATACTGCTGCGTATTGCTTCGTTCAAATCCTTCAAGACTACGCTATTGTCAAATAAAGGATTGAGAAGCTGCATGATCAAATCCAAAGCTTTACCATTGAGTCCTTCGAAATGGTGCCTAGCCATGCAGACAAGAAACTTCGAAGGCGCTTCAAAAGGCAACAAGTGAAGCGTCCAACAAAGGAGGCTCAACTTCGAAGGAAGGCCAAAGCCTTGGTGCTTCGATTTAGGGCTCTGTTGGAGAAAAAATTGGAATCGGATGCCAAAGAAGATATGAGGAAAATGGAGTTGAAATTCCTCCAATTTGCTTGGAACAAGTTTCATAGCCTTGTTACTTGGTCCTTTTCCTCATTACTTTGAGAACAAGATAGCAACTCCTCAGCACTCAGGCCCTTCGAAGGCCTAATTTGTACTATTCTTTTTTTTAGGAACTAGCATTTCCCGTGTTTTGTTTTTTTTGTAAATACGCAAATTCCATTTCTATTATCCAATAGTTTTTTTTTTAATGAAATTTCTTTGTTTAACAATACACTAGACTTGAGATTATTGTTAAAATAATAACAATTCCAACAACCCCAATTCAATTTCCTCTAAAGTTAATAAAGAAACACCAGCGGACCCAAAAATGTGGGCCCACTACAGGTCTGGCCCACCTGCAGAAGTATAAAAGCGGAAATTATTCAAAATCACCCCCTACGCTCTACGCATTCAAGTTCTCTCAGAAATTCAAGTCTTCTCAAAACCTCTCAAGAACCGAACCCTTCCTTCTCTCCTTCTCTGCTCAAATCAATGGCTTCTTCCAGCAATCTAGCCACAGAACACCCCACTCCTTCTCTGGCATTGAGGCGGTTCGTGTCAGGAAAAGCCCAAGGATCGACTAATGAGTCCTATCTTGACGCCAGAGTCTTTATCCCAAACCCTAAAGAAGAAGGTACTTTCATTTTGGGCCCTCAACTCATAGGGGAAATTCCTGCCTCCCTCTCCCTTTACTACCCTCGATTGGGAGATGCCGATATTCGAGCCTGTTCAGGCCTCGACTGGCAAAATTTTACAAGGAAATCCTTCCCCTGTTGGCCCACATTGGATAATGATTGGAAAATATGGACCACTCACATGTTGGCTACGAAATCGAGTGATTTAGAGAGGGTGGGTTTGAAAAATATTATTACCCTCCTTCGAAGGGCGGTCCCACAAAATCCTTCTCTGATTCAGGCCGCCTTGGCCTTTTGGGACCCATCCTTCAATTTCTTCAGATTTAACTGTGGCATGATGGCACCCACAGTCCTAGATGTCACTCAAATGCTGGGGCTCATTCCATATGGCCCTCAATTCGACCCTACCAAAGAGTACATTCCTCCCGAGGGCTTCGCTCGTTTGACTGCCACCAACGGAGCTTTTTCCCATTTTTACAACAGGGAAAGAAAATTAACAGGGGAGGTGTCCGAGACTGAATTCTTTGCTTACATCCTCTACACCCTTTGCAAGCATATCCTCTGCCATTCTGGAAAAATGGTGATGAGTGAATTCATACCATTGGCACTAGCACTCTCCAGAGGTGAAGAGTTTGACTTCGCCTCCTACTTCCTCGGCCACGTATACAAGGTTGGGTCCGACTTCTACCAGAAGGGTTTGAACTACTCGTAGGGAGGGCCCCAATGGTTTATCCAACTGTGGCTCCATGCGTACTTCCCTGAGCTAGGTCCCTTCAAAGCACCCACATCACCTGCTGGCACCACCGAGACGCCCAATGTCCATGGGGACAACTATATTCACCCAGTGGATGGTGCAACGCAGACCTTGGTGTACTACCTGTGCCTCTTTGCTGGACTTGCCTCAGACAGGGAATGGCCCAATCCATTCCCAACTCCTGTTGGGCCAGCATGGCTTTTTGAGATTCTGGCGGATAGACAAGGAAAATCCTCTCGAGCCCTCCAAGCATGGAGCAACATTCTCACGGGCAGAGAGAACTTCATATCCTCGTCGAACCCCTCCAAATCCCTAGCAAATGCAGAGGTATACTACCCTGCACAATTTGCTAGGCAGCTTGATTTCATTCAAGGCATACCCACCCCATATTGTGACTCTGCCAATATTTATATGTCTAAACGATCACTCATTTTGACCGAGCATTTCCTGACGGGGTTTGCCCAAGCCAGACATGCATTGAGGAGGATAGTTATTCAGGAGTTCAGGGAACCTGAAGTGCGCACCACCCCGGCATTTGACAATTGGTGGCATTCCAATTGCTCCTTCCTCCTAAGGTGTGGCCCTTATAAAAGGTTTCTGGACCACATTGGGTTTGAGAAGTCTGAGTTTGGGCATAGGGGACAGAATGACTCGTCCTCCTTTTCCTCAGACAACGAATTTGGGCTGGCTGGAGGGATCGAAGACATTGCTGGAGGTGAAGTTGAACAAGAATTGACTCCAGTCGAAACCTCTCCCATTGCAATGATCATCCCTTCTTCTCCACCAAGAAGGCAATCCTTGAGAGTCACACAAAAAAGAGGTACCTGTCTCTGAACGTAACTTCCCTTTTGTTGAAACCAAATCTAATTACATCCAACACTGCAGGTGCTACCTCTTCCTCAGAAGGTACTTCGAAGAAAAGAAAAATTGCTTCTCAGCCCAAAGAAGTGATTCCAACCAAGCACTATCTCGAGCCCTCAGCCGAACCTCCAGGTTGGTTTCTTTCCTTCTAATTATCCTTATCTCTAACATTATTTATCTGAGTCACCTCCTCATCCCCTTCCTTTCAGCTTCGAAGAAAACCGGAACCACCAGAAGACGTGGTCCTCAGGTTTCTTCCAGTGATGAAGAAACAGAGACTGACACAGAGATCCTGGTCTCTAGGGGTAAATTCCTTCTTCATTCATGATAATACCTTTTAAAGAACTTAGTCACAATTCTGATTCATGAGTTCGAATCAGGTGTAACAAGAACAGCGAAGGAGACCCTTTCCTATGAAAGAAAAGGGGGCCACTCTAAAAGGTCTCAAACCCCGAAGGAACCTGCTTCCCCAGATGAGGTAAGCCAATGTATACTCTAGTTATGCACACTTATTCATGTGTCTCTTATGCTTGTGACTCATTGTTGATCTCTTTGTAGGCTCAAATGGCATCCCCTGTTGAGGCACTGGACCTAACCCTTATTCCTTGCCCTCAACAAGAAGTGGTAGAGCCTTCACGACAAATGTCAGAAGATGACCCCTACAAGGTACCCTCTGAATACTCATCTCTTCGAATTGTGAAAGAATTCACTCTAACTTGCCTTTTGTTTTTACAGGCATCTCCTGTTCAATCTCTTTCTGTAAAGAAAGACTTTGTTAGAAAGGATGTTGACATGCAAACTTTGCTGTCATTCCTTACTGAGCCGACCTTTGCACAGGTCATGGCCAATTTGGCTCCTTCGAAGACTGTGGGGCCACTTCCAATTTTCAAGAGAGACTTACCCTCCATTCCCTTATCAGTTTTAGGGGAGGGGCCTCTAATGATAGACCTCATTTCGGCTTCGAAGAGCCATTTCCTCAGAAGTGTTGAGGATCAAGGCTCAAACTTGACTCCCTCTTCTTCAGATCAGGTACTCTTGACACCCAATCATACCTTTCCTTTCCTGTTTTTTTATTCTACTTAACCTCAACTTATAATCTCTATGCAGGCGACAGAAATGGTCCTTCTTTCTGGAGACGAGCCTACATCTTCCTCTTCTCCAATTGACTTGCCTCTAGTGATTTTTGATATATCCCTCTTCAAGAGTCAATTGGAAAATTTTTGTAACAAAATTGCTGATCCCACTCCTCTTATCTCTTCGAACCCCTTAGAAAGCCTTCAACAACTTCTGAGCCCCTCCATACCTCCTAACATGCCTTCCTTTAGAATTAAACATGTTCTTTCGAAGGAAGAAGTTCTGATACTAAAAAGTCTTCTGAGGACTTTAAATCAGTTAGGACTTCCTACTTTGATTGAACATAGTTTAACCTATCACTTCGAGGTATGCTATCAGGCCTTATCTCTCTCCCAAGGACTTCCTTCGTCAATCAATTCCACTCTCCAAGAGCACCTCAAGCAATTTAGTGAATTGATTGCCCATAACCACTTCTTGTCCGAGAGCATTGGCACAACCATTGAGAAGGCCAACAAATTGGAAGCCAAAGCACTCGAGACCGCCTCTCGTCTATCTCTTTATCAAGCCCGAAGAGATAAACTTTCAGAGCTTGACAAGAAAATGCAGCGGTTACAAGAAGAAATGAAGAAGATCAGGGGGGAGATAGCTGAGGTTTCTAGTGGCTTCTCAGAGCTTGAAAGCGAGGCATTAAGGGATGAGTCAATGCTTCCACAGCTTATCCCTTCCCTTCGAGAGGAACAGAGGAGAAGAGCAGCTCATACTTCACTTTTGGACGCTAACTCTAGTTCTCTTCGAGGACTACTAACTACCATTTGTAATGTAACAAGTCCTTTTTTGTAACTTTACACAGCTTGTACTTTATTCTTTCATTAATTATTCAATTCTTTTGGGTAAGTACACCCGTAATTAAATCAAACACTGTTTTCTACTTTCCTTTACTCAAAAAACTTACTGTGCCAACTACTCACCTACCGTATCTTAAAGAGTCATAAATGACTACTCCCAAACTTACTAATATAAATAGAGGTCTCTGGTAAAAAGAAAACTCACAAACATCTTCTTCCTCAGCTTTCCTCGCCTTTAGTAACATCCAAACCACATTCTCCAGTAGGGCTTCAAGAAATACCCATTATGAAGCCTCCTCCAAGGTGTTTTAAGAAAAACTTCAAAACATAGCCACATCAGCCCTCATGATATTTCCCTCAAACCCTAAAGCCCCTAGGTATAGACACATCAGCGCTCATGATGTGTCTATATTGGGCTGTTGCTTCGAAGACCAAAGAATCAAACGACAATGGTCTTCGAAGCCTATCTACCTACCAATGGAGCTTCAAGCTCTATCTCCCTACCAATGGCTTGTAGGGAGCTTGAACCAAGTCTCAATGAAGTTTGGTTCAAGTCTTTGTATCTCAGTTGGTTGATCCCTAGAGACCCACCCCTGTGATACTATTAGGCCTTAGATAGGTTTTCCAATGTAACCTTTTGTGCATTTGTAATGAATCCTTAGATAGGTTTCTCAATGTAATCTTCTGTAACCTTCTGTGTAGATGTGATGAATAAAATTTTTATTCGTATTTCTGGCATTTCGTAGTGGCTTTGACCAATGAACTAGTGATTTAGCACTTCCTTATTGTTCTAACTTTGTTCTTTTGACGCTAAATATCAACGTGGATGTAATGAGCATAAAGAAAACCAAAGAATATAGAAAAATGAAAATTTTCCTATACAAGCATTCTTTTCATTATTTTATTCTCATTGGGCTTCTCCTTCGAAATTCTCGAATAAATAACAGACAACGTTGACAACGTTCTGAAGCACGCTGATATTTCGAAGACCAACCAAATGTGGTCTAAATTAATTCATCCAACTCATTTATTTTCAGTGGCTTCTCAGCCGTCTCCTCGTGCGTTGCAAATCATTAATTAACAGAACGCATGGCGTCCAACGCTCTTAGACCCTTCATCTTCTGAGCCTTACGTATTTCCACTCATCAATGCTTGTAATCACTAAAGTGGATTCTTTGCACACGTTTGAGTATAAATAAACCCATATGTTAATAGGACGTTGTATCCTCTTTCTCACTCTCTCTCACTCCTAATAACCAGCCATGGATGTTGACCTTCCTTCTGTCAACCTTGCAAGCGAGTTGGCTAACCTGGCCAATATGATTGTAGAGCTCAAGAGAGAGATTCAAACGGAGCTCCAAGCCCTTCGAAGCGAGCTCGACCAGCTTCGAAGACAGTTGGTGTGTGTGGAGACAGCTTCATGTCTCTGCTTGGCCAGGACCTGGGATGATCTTTCAACCGTCCTCTCGGCTCATGAAGCAAAAAATCCCCCGGAGGGAGGATCTTCTTAAAGATTCTCCTTTGGGACTGTGAGGATCAGCAATGATCTTCACTTTTGTTTCTGAGCCAGAGTGTTTATTTTTGTGGTCTTAACAAGCTCCCTTTTTTTATTCAGATCCACTTGGATCTGTTTCAAACCCATTTGGGTTTTCTTATGTTTTTCTCTTTTTTTATAAATATAATGGGAATTTTGGTTGGCAATTCTTGACTCTTTTATGGCTTCGAATGCTAACATAGTAACTTGGTTGGGAATGGTCATATAAAGAACACCAAAGAAAACCCCTGAACGTCAAACCAATCAAAATCCTGCCATTATGCAACCAATAACTCAAATTTAGGATTTGTTTTGGGTTTAGTCTAAAATAACCAACTTCCCATTAAAACCTTCAATACATTCAAATGAATGAAAACCCATCCTTCGTAAGATACCTTTTATGGAAGGATTCCCATATAGAAGGAATATACGCTTTAACATATCTCCCATTTATTTTCCTTCGATGAACATAACTATTCAAATTTCTCAAATGATACGCTCCTCCTTTTAACACTCTATTGATTTGAAAAGGCCCATGCCACGTTGGCGCCCATTTCCCTAATCCATCTGTTCTAACTCTCCTATCCCTAATAGGAAGGATAACCTTCCACACAAGATCTCCTTCATCAAAGTTTCGAAGGACAACTCTCTTATTATAACTCCTTGCAACCCTTGCCTTTTGCAACATGATTTGATTTAAAACTTTTATTCTGGCTTTATCAATATCTTCTAATTCCATGTGCATGGCTTGATGATAAACTCCCGTATCTAAATTATTTTGAAATGCTACCCTTTGGGATCTCACGGTAATCTCCATAGGCAACACAGCATCATGTCCATAAGTTAATGCAAATGGAGTAGTGCCTGTGCTAGTCCTTTTTGTATTTCTATATGCCCATAATGTGTCAAGTAACAAATCATGCCAGACCTCTGGATTCTGATCCACCATTCTTTGGATCCCCTTCTTAATGATCTTGTTGGTTGACTCTGCTTGACCATTTGACTGA
This sequence comes from Rhododendron kiyosumense, assembly GCA_019656275.1. Taxonomy (NCBI): domain Eukaryota; kingdom Viridiplantae; phylum Streptophyta; class Magnoliopsida; order Ericales; family Ericaceae; genus Rhododendron; species Rhododendron kiyosumense. The sequence goes on from BPLS01000129.1 coordinate 1,395,686, forward strand.
GCATAATAAGTACTGGTATATATTAATGAAATTCCATGGTTATTAGCAAAATTCTTTACCAATTTGCCCTCAAATATGGAACCATTATCCACTGTTATCGTTTGAGGGCTTCCAAACCTGTATATGATCCCTTTTATGAAATCAATGACATGGGTTTGTTTGACCTCCTGATAAACTTGGGCTTCCACCCATTTCGTGAAATAATCAGTAGCTACTAGGAAAATTTATGCTTCTCCAATGAAGGAGGATAAATCATCCCAATCATATCCATAGCCCATCCCCTAAAAGGCCATGGCTTTATTACATATTGCAAATCTGTGACTGGCAAATGCTTGAGTTGACCTGTTTTTTGACAGGCTTGACACCCCTTTGCATAATCTATACAATCTTTGAGGATGGTAGGCCAATAATACCCATACCTTCTTATTAACCATCTCATTTTTATGCCAGCTTGATGTACTCCACAAATTCCTTCATGCACTTCAGCCATTACTTTAAAGGTACTCACATTGCTTAAGTATTTCAAAAAAAGACCATCCATTCCTCTCTTAAATAGCTCATTGTTGTACATTATGTAGTTTATTGCTTTCAATCTGGTTGCCTTGTCTGCAACACTGTCTGGTTTGGTTAAATATTCAATCAATGCTTGCCTCCAATCCACATTTTGACTAGTAGGAACATCAATTTCTAACACTTCGAAACCAATTATTCTGTTTTGCAACATGGGCAGAGATTTTCTCAAAGTTAATTGACAAAACTCCTTTTCATTTTCTGACAAAACTCTAAAACCAGATGCCCTTTGAGCTATCTCATCAGCTTCTTCATTGAAGAATCTAGGTATATAAGTCAAAGTAAGCATAAAGAATTGATCCATCAGCTTCTTAGCATGTTGATAATAAATTATCAATGCTGGAGTAGTGCATTTAAACTGTCCATTCAGCTGATTTATCACCAACTGAGAATCTCCAAAAACTTCAGCATCACTAACTCTCAAGTTAAGTAAAATTTCTAATCCTATGATCAATGCTTCATATTCTGCCTGATTATTGGAACATTGTCCCTCATTTAGTCGAAAACCATATTTGGTTTTCAACCCTTGAGGAGATTCCATAACTATACCTACTCCAGCCATTTGAGCAGTTCTTGACCCATCGAACCATAATTTCCATAGTTTAATTTCAACCACAGTGGCTTCCAATGCTCTTGGCGATTCAAGCTCATTTGGATGATCAGCCAAAAAGTTGGCCAATGCCTGGCATTTTACTGATTTTTGAGGTATATATTCAAGACAAAACTCAATTAAAGATACTATCAATTTCCCAATCTTCCTACTAAGCACTGTCTTCAAAAGCATATGCTTAATTACATCAGTTTGAGAAATAACATAAGTTACTCTAGGCAACATATAATGCCCGAGTTTCTTGGAAGCATAAAATAAACCTAAACACAATTTCTCTACTGCAGCATACTTGCATTCACAGGAGTTTAAAAACCTACTAAGATAATAAACTGCTCTTTCCTTGCCATCTTCATTATCTTGAGCCAACAGTACTCCTATTGAATCGTGTGTTGCAGCTAGGCACAACTTTACTGGCTTTCCATTGATGGGAGGCGCCAAAACAGGAGGGTTGGCTAGATACCTCTTGATGGCTTCGAAGCCCTCATCATGCTCTCTGGACCACTTGAATTCTTCTCCTTCCTTCAGTTTTAACAAAGAAGAGAAGATTTTAGTTTTTCCTACAGTATTAGATATAAACCTTCGAAGGAAATTTAATTGACCAAGAAACCTTTGCAACTCCTTCTTTGTAGAAGGTGGTTTGGCTTCAATAATAGCCTTTGTTTTGTTCTTGTCAACTTGTATTCATTTGTTGTGGACTAAATATCCTAGAAATTTTCCAGCTGACACTCCAAAAGCACACTTTTCTGGATTCAATTTCAACTGATAATACTTCATTTGTTGAAATGCCTTCTTTAAGTGTTGCAAATGATCCTCATCAGAATTTGACTTCACAATGATATCATCTATGTAACACTCAAGAAAACTTCCAACCAAATTATGAAAAATGGCATTCATAGCCCTCTGGTAAGTGGCTCCAGCATTTTTTAATCCAAATGGCATTTTGACCCATTCAAAAATACCAATATTACCAGGGCAGGCAAATGCTGTTTTATGCACATCTTCCCTTACTATGCAAATTTGATTATACCCTGAATGTTCATCCAAAATGGACAATACCTTGTGCCCAGCTGAACTGTCCACAAGTGTATCCACGTTAGGCATTGGGTATTCATCTTTAGGGGTTGCAGTATTTAGGTTTCGAAAGACAACACAGATCCTGATAGTCCCATTCTTTTTAGGAACTGGAACCACATTAGATAGCCATTCGACATACCTGGCTGTTCTAATGAAAGCTGCGTCTAGAAGCCTCTGCATCTCCTTTTTGACACCTGCAATAGTTTCTGGACTCATCTTCCTGGTTGGTTGTTTCACAGGTTTGAATTGTGGCTTGATAGGTAACCTATGTTCCACCAATTTCCTGTCCAATCCAGATAGTTCCTTGTAACTCCATGCAAAGCAATCCTTATTTGCTTTCAATAGTGCTATTAACCCAGCATTCACCTCTGGTTCAAGCTATTTATTAATGAACACTGGATTGGGGTTTTGTTCATCCTCCAACCTTACTTTCTCCAACAGGTTTTGTGATTCAACCTGTTCCTCAGAAGTTAATTGGATTTCCTCCACATGAGGCTTACTTTCTTGCATAACATCTTCCCATATGTTGTCTTCTTGAAGCTTCTGTTCGATCCCCAAAGCAACATACCTCACCAAAGCCAATGAGTTGGCCTCCTCCTCTGCCTCTTCCTTGGATTTACATCCAAGCAGCGTCCTCTTTTGGGGTGTCTGATTCATAATCAACAGTTTGTTTCAGCTTTGATTTTAGCTCTACCAATTCTCCCAGTTCCATCTCGTTGGTTGGGTAAGTGGCTGCTTGCAGTAATTCACTCAAAGGAACTACATCTGATTTGTACATTTCTGCTTCAGCAAAATTCACTGTGGCACTAAATGGATGTGGATCAGCTTTGACTCCTTCAACACCCACTTCTTTGCCCTTGTCATACTTAACAATCATTAATTCCTGATGCATAGAGGAAGGGATACATCCATTAACATGAATCCAATCTCTTCCCAATAAAGCATTATACTTAGCATACGTGTCAACTACAAAGAAAACAGTATCAGTTTCTATTCCTCCTACTTCCAATCTAATGGAGATGATTCCCCTGGCATGTTGACTTTCCCCAGTAAATCCTGCAATGGATGTGCTGGTTGGAATTAATTTTGCCTTTTCTTTTCCTAACTTTTTTAAGGTTTGGAAAGGCAAAATATTCACTGCAGCCCCATTATCCACCAGGATTCTGTTAAGTGGGACTCCATCAAAATATGCAGTAATATATAATAGACGCAAATGTTGTCTCATTGCATTAGTAGGTAGTTTAAATGGATATGAAATTTCCACATAATTTAAATCTATTACTAAAGGGTATTCGACGTCAGACATGGAATCTGGCACAAAACAAGCACTTTCTTTTGAGCTTACCTCCAAATTCTCTTGATTCTGCTCAATTTCACATACCAGGTTCTCATCCATCTCAATCTGAGCCACTTCTTCCAGGTCACAGTTGTTGCATATGATGTTCAATTCCTCATCACTCAATGTTTCTTCAGAATTATCTGGCTTGCCCAAGTTTGACCAAGCATCACCTTGGCCTTTGGATATCTGGCCATTCTTGAAGAAATCCATAGAGCATGGGTACACCATATTAACTTGCACTTCTGGTTGACCCCCAAATTGGATTGTTGTCATTTCTTTGGCTGGTTTAAGTATTTCAGGTTCCTTAACTTCCTTGCTTTCAACCTCTTGTGCTGATAGTTCCATGGGTAAAGAGCTTCCTTCGATCCCTTCTTGCTCTACCAACATGGCTTCGAGTAAACCTGACTGATAACTGGCCAATGAATTGGGAGAAGGTGGATCAAGATCTTCTTCGAGCATGGCAGATGCTACTTTCTTCAAAGTCTCCCTCTCGTGATACTGAGCTCGAAACTCTTCTGGGTCCCTTTTAACCCTGTCAAACCGTGGATTAGGCCTTGCTCCCCTGCCTGATTCTTCCCCCGTTGAGGATTCTCCTGATTGGAAAAGCGTATATTTTCTCTGGAGCTTCCTCTTCTGAGTTCTTGAGAGCAATGGAACCATCTATGGTATTTGGGACTTGGGATCCCTAATTAACACCCAATTTTCAGAGTTTGAACTTGGTGGCTTGAAAGTTCTGTTCTCATTCCTGTTTGAGCCTTTATATCCTTGGAACAAATCAGGCTTGACTTGCTTCAGAAACCAGTCAGGAACTCCTTTGACCAAAGTGAATTCCTCTTGTTTGGCTTCTCCCTGGGCCTCTGATGTCTGGCCAATGTTGGCTTTCTTCGAAGGCGGCAACTCCCTTCTGTGGATAGCTGGGACAGGGCTAGTAGGCACATCTCTCTTTGATGCCAACCAGGGCTTGCTGTCACTTGGCTTTGCTTCATTCCTATCTCCCTAGGGAAAAAACTCATGCCCTTTCTGTCCAAGTCCTTAAAAACCAGATAGTTGGCCCTGCATCCTACACATAGGCACCCCAAAAATGAGGCTTCTAACATGGGCAGATGATTATTACCTGGGAACTTCTGTGAAGAAAAACCATCATTGGTTCGCCTATAGGGACTTGGTCTCATTCCCATGCCTCGAGGATGGCTAGCGTATGGCTTGCCCCTTCCATATTGAACAGTATTCATGTTCACTGGCACCTCCTTATCCTGCCAATATTTCTTGACAGTTCGAGCCAGTGAGGAGGGCACATTGGTGTTGACTTCTTCTACATTTGGAAAAGGCACTGTATCAATTCCCATAGCCTTTTCAAGAAATTTGGTTCTTCCCTTCTTGATTTGTTCTTGAATCCTGTCACGAAAAATATTACAAGACTTAGTTGAATGAGACCAAGAGTCATACCATTTGCAATAGGTCTTCCCATTCTTTTCTTCTGCTGTGGGCAGTTTCACATTCGAAGGCAGCTTAATGATTTTCTTTCTTAACAGGAAATCAAAAATCTCATCAGCTTTTGATATATCAAAAGAGTATACTTTAGTAATCTCCTTTTATTTGAACTTCTGCCCTAGAGACACATTCTTTTGAATTAAGGGCTCGCAAACACAGGGATCATGTTCTATAATTTCTGCAGCATCTATCTCATAATTAGGGTCCCTATAGTATGTTGGGTAGGAAGAATTATGTCTATCCATATCCTCCTCTAGCAGTGATTCATATCTAGCCACTTTATAGGTTAGATCTGCAAAGTCCCTAAACTCTGTAGAATCAAACCTCTTTCGAAGCTCTCTTTCTAAACCATTTTGTGCTAATCTCACGAATTATGCCTCTGGCAGATGAAGTATGCACTTGGTTTTTGCTCTTTTGAACCTAGATATGAAATCTGCTACTTTCTCATCTGATTTCTGCTTCAACCTAGCTAAGTCTGACATAAAGACTTCAGGCTTAGCATTAAAGAACTGTGCATGGAATGCTTCTTCCATTTGAAACCAATCAGTTATTGACTCTGGTGGTAAGTTAGTGTACCATGCAAAAGCTGGCCCAGACAAAGAATTTGGGAATAGTTTCAACTTCATGAAGCATTTTGAGCCAAATTCTTACATTGGGTAGAAAACCTTGCTATATACTCTATAGAGGACTATCTCCCATCCCCATAGAACAAAGTAAAATCTGGGATTTTAAACTCTCTAGGGATTTAGAACGTTGTGTCTACCCATTTTGGATATGGTTTTCTATAAATTTGAGATTATACCCCCCGAGTTCGAGGTCCACAAACCTCTTGTATGAGGCCCATGACCTGGTCTCTTAATATTGGGTTGCCTAGGAAGTTTTGCTCCTGATTTTCAATGGGAGGTTCTGGCCCTATGATACCATCCTCATAAACTTCCCTTGTCGTGTTTAAATCCCCTTATTTCTCTCTAGGAAACTTCCCATACGGTGGTAGTTGCATTCTATCAAATGCATCATTAGTTCGAACAGACTTATGACTTCCATAAGCTGTTGTGAGGGAATTTTTGGTGGTTGGGGCATTTTGCCGAGGGTGTTGTGGGTTTTCACCCCTTTTCTCGGGCTTATAAACCAATTCTGGTTCTGTGTCATCCTCCCATTCCCCAAATGTGGGTTCAAAGAGAGGATTCATATTCTGCCTTTCCCTAGTGTTTCGTTGAACCCCAATGGTAACACCATAAGATTGCCTTGGAATTTCCAGAACAGGTTTTGTAGGTTTCACAGGCTCATACCAAGATTGTGGTATTTCATCTGGATACATCTTTCCTTACCTGTTCTAGACTTCATCCTACTTTTACCAACATCCTCTCCAAGCCTTCCTTCGAAGGGACTTTGGTGAGTACTCAAGTTGGCATGATTATTTAGCCCAATATCCCCTGGACTATTTCTTGCTGCCTCTAAGTTGGGCAACCTATTTCTTATGCTTTTAATCATGGCTCTTTGGGTTTGAGCCATCTCTCGAAAAGCTATCATCATTTCTTTAAACATTTCCTCTCTATCGTGATCTTTGCCACTGGCTTGTCCTCTTTGGAAGTTTGGAGGCACTTCCTCAGGAGGTGCTTCGTAAGAGGGCTCTTCATAAAGAGGCTCTTCGAGTTCTAAAGCCAATTGAGGAAAAACAAGATTTATTGGCGTTCCTAGTTCTGCTGCCTGTTCTGGCGCAGCCTGTTCTTCTGGCGCTAGATCACCAATGGGTGTTCCTATTTGCTTTCGAAGCCTTGGCATTTTGACACCTTCGAGTCCCACCGGGCATGCCAAAAATTGTTTGGGCTGAATTAGCTCAATCAAATGGCAAATGATTGTGTGCAGGCATGCCATAAAAGAAATAACTTCAAGGACGAAATTATTCTTTCCAAATTGATTTGAAATAACTAATTTAAATCAGGCAACTGTGTTATCCGTTCGATTACCTCAACTAAGAGGATTTTTCCTTAAGGTATCAACCAAATAAAAGATTGACGCGCTTCGAATCAGAAAAGATGATTGAACACAAACAAACCTGAATTTAATCAAAGGTAAATTTGTATACAAACACTCTTAAGACTCTTTCAAGAATAATATAGAAATATAAGTACACTGAATTTAATCAAAAGTGGACTTACAAACGACTATTCTTTGGTAAGAAAAAACTTACAAGAAAATAAGAGAATTTGAATTTAATCAAAAGTAATCTTACATACAAATAAGCCTTCAACTTACAAAAAGATCATATTCTAAACTAAAAAACTAATCTAAGATAGATCTCTGAGCAATCATTTTGTATGAATTGTCAGATGATATGAATTTTTGTGGCGGGCTTCTCTCTTTGCTTTACTCTTCTATTTATAGACACTGAGCCTGCCTTCAATCTCCACGTCTTCGATTGATGCCCACGTTGGCCACATAAAACGGTTGAGAGGGGTCTTCGAACGGTTATATTGATATTTCCAGAATTCTTTCTTCCCCTGCATGCTTCGATAATGGTGTTCGTGGCCACTTCCTGGATCGTGGTCTCCTTATTTTCAAGCAACGTGAATTAATGCAACACGTCTGGCTTCCCAAATGATTCCCTGCAATTGCATTCAATTTCAGTTATAAACTAAGACAGTGATGATACCGTTTGATGATCCCAAAGCTTCAATCAACGGTTAAATCCAATAACTTTCCAAACCATCATTTAATCGTTACCCAAACGACACCGGTTCACTCCAAAACGACACCGTTTACCATTAAAATAGTATTCCCCTTAATTCCCGTAATCCTCTGTAATTGGTACTCAATTGGGATATGCTTCGTATGGCCAACGCATCATTCGGTGCCATGTGTAATTTTCTCATTGGGTGGCACATTTTAGAATGTAAACAGTCGTGTCCTCATTTCATGAAGGCTGTGGGTATTTTCGATTTTACAATCAGAGCAGGTATTTTTGATTTGCCATTTCTTTTTTGTATTTTCGTGTTGCATGTGTCCTGTGTCCTTTGATAATCCCCCTTTTTAACTGTAGTTCTTATTTTCATTTCATGTTTCAATTATTTTGGTATAGGAAACAGCTTCAACCAGAATTCCTAGATCATGGAGTATTTACCCTTCTGAAAAAATTGGCTTGAACCCCTTCCAGATGGAAGCTTACCAAATATGAACATCCATGCAACAATATTGAAGATCTTAACTGACGTATGTCCTCCAGTGGGATATTTGGAATTGTTGTTGTTCCTTTATGGAGATTATGTTGTCACTAATTTGTTGTGTATTTCATGCAGTTTCCAATTGATCTAAAGCATTTCGAGAGAAGAGAACAACTGAAGAAGAGTGGTCTTAGGAAGGTTACGATTCAGGTTATGTGGCAGTGGTTACACATCAGTCATGCTTCGGGCCTGTCTGTTAACTGTGAACTATCATTTTTTCGTATGCAAGTTTTTATGTTTTTGTCAAAGTCTGACGAGGAGACTACCAACAAAAAACTTGCGAAAGATTTGGTTGATAAATGGGTAATTGATTTTTTACTCTCTCTTCACTTGGGCATACATTTATCAATCAGTCTTCACATTCCTCTTTGTAGCTTGAAAAGTTTGAAGTATTTGTATGCTATAGAGTACATGGTAGGAAGGTGACAAAATGGCCGGTAAAAATTTGTTCCCTCTTTAATGCTCACATGAAGATCTATTCTCCAAAATTTTTACCAAAGCTTTCCGAATTGAAAAAAAGAACGATAAGAAACTGTAATGTTATGATGTTGATCTAAGTTTTTCTTCGAAAGCCAAAACCATTCCTGTTAGATAATATACAATACAGATCCTCACATGATGTTTGGTCATTCAGTGAATAAACTTCAGAGTTGACTGCCAAAAGGTATTTTCTTTACCCATTTGATGTTTGATTGAGCAATGTTGATATGATTGTTTCCATTTTAAACTACTCTTACATGTAGAATTTCTTGGTTATTTTCTATAGGCCTGCGAATAAAGCTTCAAGAATGGAGTCTAGAGATGATGATCTTTGATTTGGCTGAGTTTTCACAGTAAGTTGTCTTAATTAAATATAATTAGTTTGTGCCAAATTAGGCAGTCAAGTTTGATTAGGTATTCGTTTGTTCTACACCATGGTTTGAATTTGAATGCTGAAATTTTTGAGGGAAATACAGGGAAAGGAAGTCTGGGCAGTCCTCTTCCAGACAACATGCTTCTAGGCTTGAAGCCATGCCACTGGATTTCTTAGTTTGCCGTCAATCTAAAATAGATCATGATGAAATTAGGGCCCGTGCTAAACAAGTTATTTATGATTAGCGCCGTTTGAAGGTTGGTTTCTGTTTCCCTCTATTGCTTACCTGGAATTGATCCAGCTGCCAAAATTTTAAGTTACAGGATTTATGTGTCTCATTGAAATTTGATCTATGGGTATACAAGTTGCTGATCATTGAAAGACAGTGCAAGTTTTATGTTTGTTTCATGCTTGAAGTGCTCTCTTGCCTTCTCAAATTGCTCACTTGCGAAATATTTTAGCAACAGTCATATTTGGTTTGCATAGTTTTTGAAATACTTACTAGCTATGCTATTATAGTATCCATATACTATCACTCTACTAATCAGCTACCCTTAACCTTACTTTCATACTCTACCTATGCAGACACAGTACCTAAATGTCCAAGGCATAGCAAAGATCACCAATTTCGCACAAAGCTTTTACTACCTAGCTTGGTCAATCTGCAAGAGAGCAACAAATGCATACGAAAATGGAGACTTTTGGTGCAACTACTTGCTTTCCCAGTGCTTCATAAACTAGGCGAACTAAGGAAATGCATCATGACATTGAAGGCTTACATGCACAACTATGTAGGGCGTAGCCAAATAAAGTTCAACGTGCACTCCATGTCTGCCGAAAACCTCCCAGAACCAACAAACCATTCAGAAGAACTTCTTGCTTTGCTATGATCAAATACTTGGTCAAACTAATGCATATAACTTCTGCTACAACCAACTACATCAAGAATATTAAGAACGACAACAAAAAGATCTCCACAACAGGCATGACCGGCGTGCTTTACACGCCGCCCTACATCTAGTATTTAAGAATATTCTGTTAGCTAGAGTAATATATAAAATTGATATGAAAAGGATTGCCTGAATGATCATAATGATGCATGATCAATTTATGTGGTAAAAAATGATGCATGTTGGAAACCTATTCTCGCGATGAAAACCTTTGCACCAACAAAAAACCAATCATCACAATATAATGTGGGAAAAATGACGATGGATGGTCATGGCAACGGTAGTCACCTGTATTTTCAATAGCAGTGAAGGCGGCAAAGTGACAGTGACGAGGTATAAGCTTAAGCTTGATGCAGATGATCATAAATATTTCTAACACCACTTACATAAATGAAACCAAACTTGTTTTCTTATTTTTATTTTTTAGTTTTTGTAAATGTTCAGCCCTTTGTTGATTTGCTTGTTTTTAACTTGTAGTGTTGATTTTCACGATTTCATAAGGACAACTATTTTCTAATGATTCCAAGGAAAAACAAGATTCCAAGGGGAAAGCAATGACCAATTTTTTCTGACATGTAACAAATACGACATCCCTGCTATGTACCTACATATTTATAAAAAAAAAATTAGATATGTGTGATAATATTAGTCATTATCAATTTACGATACAATGTTAAATGTAAAAACTTTATTAAGTGTGAAAGTATGGATGTAGAGAAACATGATTGAGAGGAGGTATGAAAAGCTTTTCTCTAAACGAAAGGAAAACACGCAATGAGGGAAGATGAATATCTATGAATGAGTTGGATTTTTGTGTGAGATTTTATTTTCCTTCCCGAAGCAAGAAATCAAAATTGTGAGTTAGTATATCATACACACGCTAAGTATATAAATACGGACTTGTGCATATTATTCTATTTTGACTTGTATCTGTTGACCATTGGAGAATTGATTATGAAATTCAATCCAAATTGGGCTATTGTCAAACACTTTTTGATTATTTGAATTTTCATAGTGGAAAAAACTAACCCCTATATTTCCCGTAAATTCCCTAACATCCTTTGTGAAATTATCACCCATTGCGAACCATAACATTCCACAAGATATATAATTTCAAAAGTAAATTGTCTTCAAATTTCAAGAAGGGCAATACTTGAAAAGCTTTATTTAAACACACAAATCCTGTGTTGCTGTATAAGAAAAAAATCTAGTCAACACGAAATTACTTTACATACTAAATTAATAACAAGCGTAATAAAAAGGCATAATTGATTATTGAATATAGGAGGATGTGGATGGATTAGGGTCGAATAATTTGCCATTTTAGTTCCTTGGAGAAGCTATTATAACCTTGGAATTATATTATCAAATCTGGTTTTTAGAATCCACCTTTATATCCAATTCAAACCGACTATATACAACTACTACTTCAATACTCCATATACAATCACATCTATCATCTCGAGGACTCGCATGAATTCAGCCCCCCACCCCCCAAGAAAAAAAAAAAGAAAGAAAAACTTTTTATTAGTGAATAAAATTAGATTACATGCCTAAGCTGAAAGCTAGTAAAAAAGTTACATCCAACGATCCCCCGCATGAATTGGGATTTATCTACAAACATGAAGTCATAAGCACATGGCTTTGGATGAGACCCCTAATTCTCCTTTCGATCCCCCTTCAAATTCCTTGTTCGTTTCCTAGAAAATAGGGATATATCAATTGTAGCGATGAAATAGTCAGGACTCATTTTTCTCTCTAGATAATTGGAAGACAGATGATTTTACCTCGAATAGCATAATGATGACATTATAATGAATGAAGGAGGAACTCGAAAAATAATGAAAACAAAAGGGAAGGAAATGGACAAGTTAACAACTACTCCCTCCGTTCCTTTTTTAGAGTCTAGTATTTTATTTTGAGCTGTCCCTTAATAAGTGTCCATTTTATAAAGTTAGTGGGTAAAATTTGGTGCATTGTCTATTTTGTCCCGAAAAGTAGATTTCATTTTGAAAAGTTAGTAAGTAAAAGTATAATAATAATAGTAAGTATGAAAAGTGAAGAAAAAAGTTGATGTGAAAGATATAATGATGATGTCTTTTTAATAAGTTGAAATTACGAAGCAGGACACTTAGAAAGGGACAGAGGGAGTACAAGATAAATGGTTTTATACAAACTACCACTAGGGGAGGAGGGAATTGGGGAAATAGAAAATTGTTAGTAAAAATAAAAATTTAATTTAACAGCTTTAAAAACATCTGAGACCTTGTTAATAGAATCACCATGCGATGCATAGAAGGGAAAAAAAGAAAATCTGTGTGAGTAATTGATTATTTTTCTGTGTAATCCTCAGTCCAATAGTCTTACAAATAACAACATAAACTCATTTCACAAGGGGAAAGAAGATTCTTTCTAATGTTCACCTTGGTAACCTTACAAAGCGGTGTTTGCAATAGCTCTTGGTTAGGTTACTTTCGTGTAACGAATGAGAAGTAGTGACACGTTAGTTACAGCTTCTACTTCTAAGCAAGGGAAAAAAAACTTTCCAAGCCGCTTAAAAATTGATTATGAAAAGCATCAGTGTCTGTGCGTTTGGATTTTGATTTCTAGAATCAACTTTGTAGAATCTAAAGTTATTGGCATACTAACTAATTTATGCAATTGTATGGGAAGCAAATCATTTCCACCTAAAATTGTATGGAATCGCATGATCATATCAATAAAGTGGTTTTATCTGGAGCTCCAGCTTACAGCATGATCACAAAGTAGTAGTAATGCACATTCACCTAACCAGCACATTCATAACTCGAATTTATGGTGAACTGTGCACAAAACACCAACATTATGAACGAAACAAGACATCGTGTAAACTCCATTTATCCTATAAATAAAAGATACAAGACACAGTGTTTTCTAAGATATGCTCTAAAAACTAAACTAAGTTCCTTTCTTTTTTTGAACAATTTCAAACAAGATGAAGCTTCATAGGCCTAGATATTGGAATTTTCAACCTCAGTTTTACATTTGAATAGTACTTTTTTCATTTTATCTTCTACTTGCAAAAAGCCCTTGTATTTTGCCACATTCATTTGCAGTGATACACCATTTCAATCAACTAACCTAGCGATGGGAAAAAGGGAAATACAACATATCTACTCATACAACCTGTAACGCCTTAGGCAGACCACTGGCCTAGTACCTTGATTTTGATTCACAAGCCACACCATAAAGCTCAAAAGCTTAAACCCAAGGAACCAGTAGTAACCCACAAGATTTGTTATATGCCTAAGATCATCCATGTAGACTTTTGTTGTGGAACGGGGCGTTACAATCTCCAACTTTATAGCCTCGCGCCCTCGCGAGAGGTTGAGCACGATAATCACCAATACAAATCAAACCAACAACCAAATCAAATCAAACTCCAAGGCCCACATGATCATGTACATGGATTGCTTTAATGCCACTTGTAACGCCGCAAGCAGACCACAAGCCCAGTACCTCGATTTTGATCCACAAGCCACACCACATGGCTCAAAAGCATAAGCCCAAGGTACTGGTAGACTTAGTAGCCCACAAAGTTTGTTATATGCTTAAGATCATCCATGTAAACTTCCGATGTGAGACAGGGTGTTACAGTTAGCTTGACGGGTACGGGTTGGCTCTCACCCATCTGAGGAGCAAGAAAACAAACCGTAGGACCCACTGATGCCGTTTGACAGACACGGCTCCAATAAACCATCTCTGCGGAGAACTTTTGCCCCGCATCCTGGAGTGTCTACTGATCCTACAGCCTCTTCATCAACCACAACTGCATCAACAGTGTCATTTCCTGACTTAGCATCTGGAACCTGTGCAAAAACAAATGCATCTATCACACTTAAATTTCATTACAACCTAAATCTGCACATGTTTAGAAGTTGTCATTTATGAGGGTTTGTTGGTAATACGAGGATCCACAAGTAAAAAAATGAGACACTGAAGATGATAAGGTTCAGATCCTGCAGATCATCAAACAGTTAGCTTGTCACCATTGCTAGCAAGAACAAATTTTGTTTCATTTCCCAAGAAATGGGCAAAATGTTTCGGTTTCAAAGCAACCAAAGAAACAACTCTAGAAACGTGGAATACCAACTTTTCCGTCAAAACACGAAGAAACCCACACCAAAGCATCCTGAAACATTAGTACCTATTATGAATATCCAACTTGAACATTGTTTTACGTGCCAAAAAATTTTCCTTGCGTACATTTATGAAATGATTGCTGAACTGTTCAGAAACATTTTCTAGCTAACCGAAACAACCTGCCAAAACAAAATTACAATCTTTGGTAGTTAGTGTGAAGCGAAGTTTCACATTGCCTAGGTACCAAAGTAATATGAAGTATATAAGTGTGAGGGCACCCTCACTTTAATAGCTAGCTTTAGGGGTTGAGTTCTATCCAAGACCGTATAACAGTTAGCTTGCCCACATGAAAGTGAAAGACGGAGAACCATCACATCACCAGGAATACAAGGTCAAAGTAGGTTAGACTGGAAAACAGTGTTCAAGCTCCTTTGGAGGCTTGAACCCAATCACTGAATCGCAACCAACATCCTTAACAGAACTCTCTGGTAATTCTAACATGCGAGGGATGAGGGTAAAGATGAATTCAACATTTTTTTAAACGCAATATTATGATTCCTCCCCAAACTTGCTATGATTTAGCATAATTGGCTATCAAGGAACTCAAGGTAATTGCAATGACTGCTGACAAGCTCGACCTCAAAAACGAAAAACCTGCATTCATATCATGACAATCAAGTTGGACCCCATAACATACCTGAAACATGGCTTCTGTAAGTATATTTTCTAATATGGCTCTTAAGCCCCGGGCGCCAGTGTTCTTTGCCATTGCTTTCTTTGCAATCAATCTAAGTGCATTCTCTGTAAAATGTAGGTTTACCTGCAATATTCAGTAATTAACCAAAAAGTGGCTTTCATCATCTTCAATAAACATTAGATCAAGGAGCAAAAAGGATTGAGTTTATGGGTAGAGAGGATCTAGAGGTTACACTGTTCATGCTGAACATTTTCTTGTACTGTTTTGCAAGAGCATTTTTGGGTTCTGTTAGGACCTGTGTAAATAGTACAATACTCAACAAACAATTCAGAAAAACACAATTGTCTACTAGAATTAAAAGTTCTGCTTCCAATAGTACACCGTCTATCAGCATTGCATGACCCCATCAATCAGTCAAGACATGCTGAAGGCCCCCTCCAGTCCACATCAACAATAGCAGCAAGAAGAATGATATGATGAAATGAAACCACAAACATACCTCAACAAGTTGGTCTTCATTTAGAGCAGACAAACTCACTAAAACAGGAAAACGCCCAACAAATTCCGGTATCAGGCCATATGCAACTAGATCACCACTTTCCACCTAGAAGTGCAAAAGCAATGATAGGCAACTTGGATTAGAAATTTACAATTCAAAATTAAGAGGAAAATATAAAACCGAGAAATCAAAAAAATGCAAATTTATGAGGAAAAAAAAACTGGAGAGGGTTTTGGTTCTTACAGATTCTACTAATGATGATGTCACTACAGCATTAGTTAGTCCCCCAATTCTCATATTTGTACGGACTGGCACTCCGAAGCCAATGGAAGAATCTTGTCGTCTAGGCCAAAATGAGATGAAAAGCTTTAACATTTCAAACCTTCATCACCACTAGGGTTAATATAATTGACTCAAACATTGAGTAATTTATGGGAAGAAGCAAAATTGACAAAAGGTATCACCTTTCTGAAATTGTTTTTTCTAAGTCCACAAAGGCTCCACCACATATAAAAAGTATATCCTTGGTATCCATCTGTCAACCATAATAAACAAACAAGAAGGTTATATAAAAAAGAAACACCCAACACAAAAAAGGTGGTGAACTTCATATAAAAGATTATAGAGACAGTCGTCATAAATTTTTATTTCCCAGCATAAGTCCAATGATACACAGATCCTCATTTTTGGGCAAAGTACCCGTGTCGACACAACACGGGTGTGGGTACGGGATCTGCACGGGATTCGTCGAAAAATAATCGGACACGTTGGAACAATAAGAGTCATCGTCGAAGAAGGATGGAGTACGAATGCACCTGCTTTGGAAGAAGAGAGAAGTAGATCTGGCTTATGGTCGGAGGAGAAGATCGTCGGAGCAGATCATCGCCGTGGAAGGAAGAGCAGATCATCACCGTCGAAGGAGAGAGAGAGACCTGGACGTCGAAGAGCGGCTGCTAGGGTTGGGCTGCTGCTGCGTATAGATATATGTTTTAGGGTCCTGTAATTTTGTTACTATGTAGTGGCTCTTTCTTTGTTTGGGTTGGGCCTAAGTGGGCTGGCTCAACTAAGACTTGTATTTCTCACATAGTTGGCCATAAGACATCTCATTTATTAATGGACCATAAAAACATGGGTTTACCGGTTTACCCTTTATTATTTAGTACATATTTTTTGTATTTGTTGGAATGAATAAAATTTCAAATTAAATGATTATATTTTGGAAAACAATTTTATATATTTCAATAAATAATATAAAAAATTCTATATATATAAATATTCAGCGAATCCCTGCATCCGTGTCCAAATTCGGATACATATACCCGAATCCTCTATTTTCAGTTTTGAGGTGTCCGACCCTTAAATATGTACCCGCACCCAATTCTCGTACCCGTGTCCATGTATCATAGAGCGTAACTACTAACAGATATCAGTGTTGTTACAACTTAGATATCAGAGCGGTTAAAAAATGTAAAACCAGGTTGCAAGGTACCTCCAGAGAAACATTAGAATGAAAGATCATAAGGTTGACATGAAAACAATGCACTTCATGATTTGTTTTAAGCCTCAAGAGAGTAATTTTTCGACACGCCCAGTCTAGTCTGGATAAAGACAAATCCCTAAGCATTTTTCTCCCAAGGAAATAACGGAAAGATATCGAGGTACTCTAGGATTGAATATCAAACCAAAATTAAATAAATGAAAACAATAAAAACTTGTACCGAAGTCATTATGTAAACCAGTCACATGCTCACGAAAAGCAACAAGTTTCTTTCCAGAAGCAATATTGTAAATGACAGAGGGTCACCACGTCAGTTTAAATGTGATATTTGTATCATGTGTTCCCCATGACGACGTCATTTTTTCAATTTATTCTACATATTTTGATGGTGGATGTAATTGTATTTTGATCTTGTAGCGGGTAAGTTGGTGGATTAACTATGTAGCCATAGTTAATCCAAGTTTTTTAGTTGAAATGACAAAGAGGGTCACCACGTCAGTTTAAATGTGATATTTGTATCATGTGTTCCCCAGGACGTCGTCATTTTTTTCAATTTATTCTATATATTTTGATGGTGGATGTAATTGTATTTTGATCTTGGAGCGGGTAAGTTGGTGGATACAGACTATCTTGGAGAGGGGACTCATCTCTTCAAGATGGCAGAGAAGCAAGGTTAGATCTTGGGAAGTATCCTGGATACTAGGCCTATCCACGGTCTGGATTGGATCGGATTCCTATGAATCCGATCCAATCCTAATCCCATATCTCACGGTTTTTAGAAAATGCCATTCAATCCTAATCCAAAAGTCTCACGGTTCGGCTCCAATCTGAACTGTGAGTCTCGGTTTGGTCCCAGTTTTATCCATGGATTTCCTTCCATAAAAATAAAACGATGTTACTGCCAACTAAAAATGCAAAGTGCAAACACTTATTAGTTATGATATTCCATAGCATTACACTTATTATCCCTCAAGTTAAATATATTGTCACATTAATGTAAAATTGTTAAAAAAAAATCATAACAATTAGTAAAGTTAAAATTATTTATAAATATTACACATACACATGTATATTATTTTATTTTTATTTTTTAAATATCTCATGGTCCGGTTCGGTTAATCCACGGTTTTAAAATGAAAATCCAATCCAAATCCGTATCTCACGGTTCTTTAATTTTCAAATCCGTGTCCGAACCATTAATCCATGGACAAAATCCAAAAGGCA
This sequence comes from Rhododendron kiyosumense, assembly GCA_019656275.1. Classification (NCBI taxonomy): domain Eukaryota; kingdom Viridiplantae; phylum Streptophyta; class Magnoliopsida; order Ericales; family Ericaceae; genus Rhododendron; species Rhododendron kiyosumense. The sequence continues at coordinate 1,413,834 of BPLS01000129.1, forward strand.
CGAATCAGTTCGGTCCAGACCGGTTTCACGGTTATCGATTTTCTTGGACAGCCCTACTGGATACGGAATACGGAATGTTTGATGCTCGGGATCATATGAGGCTTGGGTTGCCAATGGCTTTCACTGCTAGAGTGTTGTTGTGGGCCATCCTTGAGTATGGGGATCAGATGCAAACAGTTAATAAGTTCAGTAGTACTGAAGGGGCAGATCTGATCCTGTTTTAAGACACCTATTGCTTAATGCCCAAAATACTTCTGCGAAGACTTTTGACGTACAGGAGTGGAAATGATGGCAGGACACAGAAAGTCTCCTTTCCTGTTTGCACTTGCTATAAGCTTCCTGTAAGATACTTACATTCACCCCTCTTGTCCCTGCCAACCAGTACATGTATGCACAAGAACTTAAAAAACAAGATTCTCATAAACTGGAATTGTGCCCAGTGAATTTCTAAACAAGTAAACCACAAGAATACCCAATATAAAAAAAAAAAAAGCATGTGGAAGCCTTTGATCAGTATCTTTACATGGCACGCAATAAATGTTCAAAGTAAAAAAGAAGCTGTCATAAATAAGAATCAAATAGTCTCAGCAAACTGAAGAGCAAAAAACAAAGATAACCAACAAAATGAGCAATAAATTGGAGGGAATGATGAGAATTCAATGATCCATGTAACACCAGAAATATAATGAATCCGATGTAGGATGAAATGATTCAACTTTAATGATTTGTTTTTGACAAAATATACGTAAGCTTTCAAATATAAGACTAGGAGAAAAGTACAATATAGGCCATATAGCTATTATACCTGAATGCTATCACCACGAGGATGCTTTCGAGCTCTATTATCAGGAACGTTCACAATCTGACCAAGGAGCACATTTGGTGTGAGATATTAAAGCTTCACAAGGAAATGCTTGAGCTTTGAAGAAACATACATGCATCTATAGATCAAGCAGAAATACAGCATAACTCAACATAAGTAACATTAGAGGATTACGAAGACAGATCCAAATCCACAGTGAAGCACTCACAGTTCCTTCCAGCATTTTCAGCAATGCCTGTTGAACACCCTCTCCTGATACATCTCTCCCCGTGTTTAAGCTCTCAGCCTGAGTAAAGTAGAACTTCAGTAATGGTAAATACGGCTGGATAAAAATAAACTGAAATAGTTGCAGGACCTTCTTAGTTATCTTATCAACTTCATCAATGTACACAATGCCTTGCTGAGCTGCTTCCACATCAAAATCAGCAACCTAAAGGCCAACAAGGAAAAACAATTAATATTACATCGCTTCAAAACACAACCACAAAGATGTGAGCATAAAGTTGTAAACAATCAAGCAGGTGAGAAAAAAACAAACAATTGCATTTGCATGTGATAGTTAGAGTACTGACTATCAAGTGCAGACAGTTTCCGTTGAAAGAGTAGCCTACTGAAATTTTGCACAACTGGATACCAGTAAATTGAGTATATGTTAGTACGCCATTTGTGAGTCCAATAGCAAATGCCTTCATTTCTTTTTTGGAGGGCTGGGAGGTTCTCGTGGTGCCCGCATTGTGAATGCTCTAAAAATTTGTGCTCAGACAATTGATAATTATGCATATATTATGACAGTAAGTCCATAAATAATTAATAATCAGCCAACAAAATATAGCACCACCCAGATTTTCATCCCTTCCGGACCAAAGACAATGAAACCATTTTTTAAGTCATTGCAATTCTGCAGTTCAGCCATTATATTCTCGGGTCAGTTATTAGTCACGTTCACATAACATTCAGAGAACCAGATTCAGTGGGTACAAACTATTCCTGAAAATAAAAAACGTTTTTGTGAATACAGTGGAACAAAGGATCATACCAAAAGTAGTTTGTGCAATATTGATTCCACATCTTCTCCAACATAACCTGCCTGGAAAAGGAGACACAAATGGTGATCCGAGAGAGTGTCATATCCATGCAACAAAAGGATGGAAAACTAAAACTGGTTTAGATTGACAGACATAGAAGACAATAACCTGCAATGAAAATGCAGTAATGTTGTGAAATCCAATCAGCCAGAACCATAGTAATATGGTTTATTTTTTTATCATAATCATAGTAATATGATTGATACGTACATTATCATAGAGACAGTCTAAAATTCATGACTCCATTCCCACTGTACTTCTGACTTTTTAAGTATGGGTACAGCCATCCATTCACCATGTGGCCACCACATACTTGAACAGCACCACCGTTTGACAAGTAGACTACCAATTGCCCATTCATGCCAATACAAAAACACTAGGGCCGTATATCTAAGGTCAGACACCTCAAGCTTGAAAATAGAGGATTTGTGGATATATTTCCAAATTTGGAGATGGATACGGGGATATGCCACGTCGTCACCTAACTTTCAAAATATTTTTAATGTAATTACATATCTAAAAGATTTTCATGTGCCCAAACGAAAATCGAGACTTGTTCCCTTTTAATATTTTAAAAGGAAATGTGGCTAAATGAATAATGGATGGATGAACTCTATAAAAACAAAGTAGGCCCAGATCTGTATCTTAATCTAATGAAGAGCCCAAGTAAGCCCGTCACTTTTTCAATTGAATAAAGAAGCCCAAGTAGCCAATACAAACCTACCACTTCTATTTAGTAAAGAAGCACAATAAATAAAAGAAGCCCAACGTCATTAATAAACCCCAGATTTATTTTCTTCTCCCTCTCATCGGTAGCAGCAACTGCTGCTCGATCTACTCTTCTTCTTTTCTGGCGACAGTGATCTTATTACACTTTCAAACAATTGTATCGATGGTCTTCATTGTACATGACCAAACCATTGTAGATTGTGCTCTCTCAACTTATTTTCGGTCAGAACTACTCTTGCCGTAACACAATGATATCATTTAGAATTCGCTCTTTCCTGGTACTCCACGCATCTATCAAAACAACCTCATCTAAGCTATATCTCTTCACTAATGTATTATTTCTAGCCACTTAACAAGTTATCCAGTAAAGCATCTCTAATCTTAAAGTTGTTAAAAAATGGTTCCATCATACATCACATAACTAGGGTTGGAAAATAGTTTAGCCAAGTATTAGAACTGTGCAGCTCGGTTTGGTTGAACTTGGAATCATCTGAAAATCTACGATCAACACCCCAACTCAACCTTTGTTTCCCTTCTTTCTTTCTTTTTTTTCCAAAAACCTCTTCATCAACATCGTACTCTGTGCATATTCAATTCCCCACCTGTAGAGGGGTTTTCCCCAAGCTAGGAAAAGCATGCCCGACCATGTGCGGTACACGTGAGAATGTTCATGACACCACCTGAAGGTGTACCGCAGAGGATAAACCCCAACAACGTACATGACACGTGGCAGATTGGGAGCACCACGTGAGGATGCAGAAGGAATAAGATGCATGGCAACATGACAATACCACCACGTAAGGGTGCAGATGGCCGAGCAGAGTAACTGATCGGCAATAACATGTGGCATTGCTTGGCACGATAGCCGAGCAGAGGATACAATTACGAGGATGTTAGACCAAGCATAGCCGACCTATGAAATAAGTCAGTAAGGCTATTATGGAATATTCTAGAGTAAATGTCCTATGAGATAGGAAAGGATCCCACAAATAAGGGAAAGGATCATACTGCCAAAGAAAGGCAAGCATAGAGTTACCATATGGAATGAATTCCATATATAGAGAGGCTTATAACGAGGTTGGGTTTCCTAAACGAATAAGGATGCTGGGAGGACAAGCATAGCTAAACCTAGAAATACGAGGTAAAACCTCAGGAAAAAGGTATCCAATACATTGCAGTCTAGCCGTCTCTTTACTTACGTGATTTAGGGTTTTCTGTTAGTACGAGGACTAACTTAGGCATCGGAGGGCCTTTGCCGAGGAGAGGCAAAGGTGCGCTCACCATGTCTGTCTTGCAGGTTTTAGGGTTCCGACGACAAGTCACATGCAGATTGATCTCAAGGGGCGTATCTCAACATTAAGAGGATTTCTCCCCTTACACCACCAACCGTACAAAGAACACCACATGTCAAATATTCGAAGTGATCATTTAAGCATATAATCAAATTTCATCAATAATCAGTCACTAAATTACTACATTGAAAATTTTGATTTTAATACTTATATCTGTTGATTGTGAATTCAGTTTTCCTCATCAATTCAATTTTGCTACGAATTTATTCTTGGGAAATCGAATTTCAAGGCCTTCAATCGTTTAATCAGTCTCTACCTCTAGTTACACACTTAGCTTCAATTCTATGAACCACTAACACTCCTAGAGGCTGGTGTGTCCTTGAGCACCGACACGTAGCTTTAAAAACGTATGTGACACGACACGTGTGGCGTGTCCATTAAATTTAATTAAACCTTTTTTAAATGGACACGGGAGGGACACAGCGGGGACACGTAAATTTGCATTTTTTACCATTTTGACATGTAAATGTGTATTACTTCAAATATTTTGGGTTAAAAGCGTAAGATGATGTGTATATGATCCATATATGATGTTTGTTTATATATATTGATGCTTCATACTTCTACATATAAATAACTAAGTTTCCACCTATATAAAATAAATAATATCCATTAATTTAATTATTTTTGACGTGTCTATGTCCCCATTTTTGTAGAAATCCCGTGTTTGTGTCCGTACCTGACCATATGGGCTCGTGCTTTCTTAATCATGGATGCATTTTAATCATCCTGGTAAAGAACAGATAAAATTCGATCCCGGTAAAGTTAGAAATAAAAATAACAGACTGTTAAGACCTATTCAAGTAATATTCACCGCCTACCAGTTACACATATATTCTAGATTTTGTTGTACTCATCACTTTCCGCCTTGAAAGATGTGGAGCAACCTTTTCTTTAAAATAAATAAACCATTACTACACCTCCCCTACCTCTCCAAAGATATATAAGGGGGAAAAAGTGATTTCTCTATACTAAGTCAGCACAAAGTTAAGCAAGTAAAAACTTGTATGTATTACCTGAAGAAAAGTCAATTCAATATAGAAATAATTCTCTCAAAAAATGAAAATAAATAAACATCATCCAATCGGCACAAAAGCTATGAATCCTGATTTATGCCCTTCCTTTTATCTCTTTTGGTATGAACCATAAACAAATAAAAAAATTCAAGTGTAAATCTTTCAAACCTGCCTGTGTTAACGATGTCGCATCTGCAATCACAAAAGGCACATTCACTATGCGAGCTAACGTTTTTGCAAGTAATGTCTTCCCTGTCCTCAAAGTCAAGGTTAAACTACATGAGTCAAACTGCCTTCCGTACACAGAGATGGGTCTCATGGTCTACATAATAACGAAAAGTTTATAACTATCCTATAAAGTGAAAGAAGGATATTTTTTGCACTACAAAGTACAAACAACAGAAGTATAATCCAGAATTAAATAATAATACCTGAACCAGTTGGACCCATCAGTAACACATTGCTTTTCTCTAGTTCAACAAAATCGCTACCATCATCATTAACTCTACCCATGACTGATGTTACACCACCAGATCTGGCATTGAAACAGTTATGCTAAACACTCGTGAATGCCTTAGCATTACGGAGAGAATAAAAATCAACTCTGTCAGTACAAGCCACAAAACAAATTTGTCAAGTTACACTTTTTCTTCATCTATATTTAAATGTCCGTTTCTTGTATGGTAACTCCTAATAGGATAAGACAACAAGTCTAGAACCACAAACAAAACACATTACAAGTGTAATGTGTGTGAGCCCCACACATTTATGTGTGTGTTTGTGTAAGTGTTGGTGCATTTTGTTGGTGGTTCTAGACTTTTTGCACCTAAGAAGCACATGTATGGGTACTCTACGATACGGGTACGGCATTATGAAGAAACCTAAAAAATGTAAGTTACGGGTACGGCTGGGCTACGGCTATACCAAATGTATTTTTAAAATATAGAGCATTGCATTGCGCGTAATAAAGACTGTATAAGTCAAATAAAGAAAATTGCAAAATGACTTGGGCTATGAAGAATCCAACACCAATTAATTGTTTAAAGACAATTTTAAGGTGCAAATCAAAGTTTAATGTCATTATACTAGAGAACCTATGCACCGAATCTTTATTCTAGAATCATGCTAAGCACAGAAATATGAAATCTAATCAAGTTAGCTTCTTCTCTGTATTGGGTATGGCTTGATACATATTGGGGTAAGGAAAAAATCATAGGGAAAAATCTTGGTACGTGTTTCGTGTACCTGGAACATATATAGAAGTACCATGTCAAGTACCGGTACCCCGTACATCAGGGGTACAAGTACAGCGGGGTTTTAGAAGGACCCGTGCTTCATAGGGTATCACACATAGGTATTATAATTATTGTGCGTATTTCATTTCAATGCATGGTACCACATCATGCATCAATAGGACATCGTTGAATAAACTATGATTGATGAAATACATTTGAAAGTCTCAAACTACTGGATGAAAGATCAAATTACACTGAACCACAAAATGGATTTAATTCAACAAGGGTATGTAGAACATTAGTTATAGGGTATATACCTCATATTAAATAAAGGTTTTTTCCCATGTCTCATATGCCTTTAAGCGTAAGTTTTACTATTACTTAACAAGGGCAAAGCACATCACAGTAGAGCTGCATACTTTTAACCATTGCTATAGAAGCATATATTTCTAAATTCCACCTTAAAATACCCATGAGGTGACGGTTCTGTTTTTCCTTCAATTCGCATAACACTTCACAAGAAAGGGGAGACAACAAAACCAGCATGTGCTTTTACCAACTTAGAAAAAGTTTAGCTGGTCGGATTTTAGAAAGGGAACATACAAGGAATAGGCTGTAATTGAAAGACATTTCAAAGCCTATGGATATACTGCTGAGATCATAATCCATATACCCGAAAGTACCTTTAAGATACTGACCGTATAGTGCACTTAACCTTAGAGTACCCCTACAACAATAGTCTGATGAATCCCCAAGAAAAAACCAAAAACTAGTTACGTTAGATTCTCCTTCAAAGGGCAAGTGATGACTTGAAGCATAAACACGCATGCCGTCAAATCGTACATCTACAAGAATGCGCCGAATCAAGTCAATGACAATGTAATTAGAACTCACTCTTTGCACAAGGAAGCATGAGAAATCCTTTTGAAGTGATTGTAAACAGCCACAGCAAGCACCTGTCATGTGGAGCAAAGAATTTCAATCACAAGCCACGGTATTGGAATTTGGAGATATTTCTAATTTACATAAAATGGTACACTACATTTCTAGAATTCTTGCTCCCTCTCTTTTACGTGAGTATTCCTTAAAGAATGTGACATGACTTCACTTATTTTCATATTACACAATACCTTCAATTCTAACAATTTAATAATTTTGATAATGCTTCTGTACGAAAGATCATTTGTTAAGAGGTAACTTCTTTTTTCCTTTGTTGTACACTTGTACTTACATTGGCCACCCCAACGCCTAATTCTTGGCTTCATCCCTGACCATGCGATTTCATACAGTAAACACTCAAAGTAAATTGTTGTGAACTCTCTCTTTCAAAAGCTCCTTGATATTTGCATCCAAAATTACTATTTCAATGCAAATGTATTTCAGCAAAAAACAAAATGTTATTACAAACATACAAATTGAAGAATCATATAATGAAATTAAAGCAGTGAACCATTTGTCATTTCCTCCTCATATTACCAAGGCAATCCACCATTTGCTCCTTTGAGTTAAGTAAGAATCCTTCTCCAATGGTGTACTATGAGATAAAACACACTATATTTAGCTATAACTTTTGCCAAATACCGCACAAGTTTGGAAAAAAGTTAGGTTACTATTAAAATTTAGCAAGCCCATTCATTTCTACCCCTTTCATGATAGGGACCACATAAAGCAACTCTATTTTCAATTTTGTGAGAAATCTTTTCAGCATGCCCATTTAGTTTTACCTCTCTTGTAATGGGACACAAATACACGGCAGTATTGTTAGAGAAACTATGTCCATCATTGTGTAAGGGAAAAATAGAAAGAAATAATATCTGCAGCAGAGCAACATTGCTACTAGTCAGACCTCCAGCTTTAACCAGTGGTCTATCCGCTCGGGTTGGAGTCAGCGTCACCACGGAACGCTTAACCTCTAGCGAGTTACATTTTGGTATGCATGTTTTGAAACATGGTATACTAAAGCTGCAAAAATAGCTATCTAAAGCGATCTCTCAAAGTTTTTTCCAAGTCAATTTATTAAGTAAAAATCTAGAGAGAATGGAATTTTGGCGATAGAAAAAGTGGAGGAAAAAAAACGGTTATAATGCTCTTGGAAATGTGTTTCCTATGAATAATTCAGACAATAATACTCAATTTTCCGGGATTTATCGCTTGGAAGAGTAAGTTATAAATCTCTAGAAGCGTACCCGCTAGCATACCACAATTTAGGCATGTGGAGTACCGCGTTCCCGTTCCTCCTACCAATAGGTTCCGCGTACCAAGTAGCATAGGTTTGAGTCCTTGGGTTGAGATCGTGGGTTGGAGTTCAAGTTGATTGAATAGCAGTCGGCCCTTACTGGTAATCTACTAGTCATACTAACATCCCAACAAACAAACAAACCAAAAAAACACACATTGCTACTAGTCATTATTCATTAAGCTATTCCTCCTAATAATTATACAAGTTTTTTTACCTTCTTCGCTCTTTCTTGCCCAATAACAAACTGATCAAGGCGCCGGCACATCTCTTTCGGCGTAGGCAAATCCTTCCCCAACTTTCCTCCTCCCCACCCACTCCCCTCCCCAAAACCACCACCACCACCGCATTTAATCCCAACCCCACCTCCTTTCACCTCCACCGCCGACTTACCCTTCCCCTTACCCCCACCGCCCCCCTCCGCCCCGTCTCCTCCATACGACCGCAACTTCTCCCAAATCCTAGCCCCAACCCTCCCACCACTCTCATCATCATAACCACCCCTCTTCACTCTCCCAATCTCAATGAAACTCCCCTGCAATGGCTCCAACTTCACCGGCCGGAAATAGAACGCGGTACGGCAGTAAGGGCACAGATTCAGGGCTTGGTAAAGCCCGGTCTCGCCACCGGTGATGGAGAGGGGGCGGGTGGAGAAGAGGACGGTCATGAGGTTGGAGCAGCGGGGGCAGTTGACTTGGGCGGGGATTTGGTCGAAGTTTCCGTCCCATTTGTGGCGTTCTTGAAACCCTAACCCTAGGACGGGCGGGTGGCAGTGGTGGAGGGAGGAGGAGTGAGGGGCGAGGAGGAGGGGTGGGTTGAGGGAAAAGTGATGGTGGTAGTGGGAGGATGATGAGGTTAGGGATGCGAGTCTAGAGGTTATGTGAGTGAGATTTATTCTCCATCGGAATATAGCAGACATAGACATAGATATATAGAGAGAGAGAGAGAGAGAGAGAGAGAGAGAGAGAGAGACGTTGGTGGATGAGATCTGGACTTCAGAACAGGGAAGCTAGAAGCAGAGTTATAAACAAGAGCAACTCTAAGGTCCCGTTTGATAACAGGGATAGGTGGATGGGATTCGTAAGGAGATGGGATTAATATTGGAATTCGTAAGGAGATGAGATTAGTAATGAGAAGGGATTGATAATGAGTATAGGCCCCGTTTGATAACGGAGATAAATAGATGGGATTCGTAAGGAGATGGGATTAGGATTGGGATTGGAAATGAGATGGGATTATTAATGAGAAGGGATTGATAATGAGTATGTTTGTTTGGGATGGGATTAGATGATGGGATTATTAATATCATGTTTGTTTGAGATGAGATTAGATGATGGGATTGGATTGATAGAAGAAATTGGTAATGAGAAGGGATTGATAAGGAGGGGAGGTCGGGATGGGATTATTAATACCATCTCCAAGATGGTATTAGCAATACCCCCAAATTGGGGTATTAGCAATCCGATGGGATTGTTAGTCCGGACCATTTTTTGAAACCAAACAAGGTATTGTTAATACCCCCACTCTAACAATTCAATCCCAACCCCTTGGAGGGTTTTCAAACGGGGCCATATTTGTTTGGGATAGGATTTCGTAAGGAGATGGGATTAGTAATGAGAAGAGATTGATAATGAGTATATTTGTTTGGGATAGAATTAGATGATGGAATTATTAATATCATGTTTGTTTGAGATTGGATTAGATGATGGGATTGAATTGATAGAAGAAATTGGTAATGAGAAGGGATTGGTAATGAGAATGGGTTGGGTTCGGACTACGAATACCAAGTCCCACGGGGTATTGCTAATACCCCTAATCCCGGGCTTCGTAATCCCAACGGACTACGAATCCGAACCAATTTTGGAAACCAAACGCAGTATTGTTAATACCTTCGGCTTAATAATCCAATCCCAACCCTTAAGAGTTTTATCAAACGGGGCCTAAGGCTCTGTTTGGAACCGAGGGAAAGGAAAAGAAAGGAAAGAAAAAGAAAAGGGAAGGAAAATGAGAGAAAAATGAGAGAAAATTTATTATTCACCACACTTAAAATCTTTATTTTCTTCACTCTTTCTCTACAACCAAACAATAGGAGAGAAAATTCTTTAATTTTCCTTTCCTTTCTTTTCTTTTCCCTAAGTTCCAAACAGAGCCTAAGGGTGATTCAGTCCGATTTTCGCGTTTTTTGGACGGAACCGGTTAATCGGCTTAGATTAAAATGAAAACCGTAACCGGTTGAAATAATTCGGCCCGGTTCCAATTCGGTTTATCTGGTTCTGATCCGGTTTATCCGGTTTGTAGATGGGAGCAGAGAGACAGAGGCCATCGTTGGAAAAACAGGGAAGTCGATCTAGATGGGAGCAGAGAGACAGAGGCCTCCGCTCCAGTGGGGTAAATCAAAGAGAGAGAGAGAGGGAGAGTCACTCACCAAATTTTAACGCCGGAAGAAGAGGAGGGAAAGAGATTTCCACTCTGTTTTGTTGCAAGAATCCGAATTCCGTCGAAACAGCCGATTCTTTGAAGAACCCAGATCCGAAAGGCCCCGAACCAGACCTGGAATCGGGCATGAAAGGCTTTGGCGAAGAAGAAGCTATGAAGTTGGAGCTCAAGAGGCTTTCGCTTTGTTCGGTACCCTATTTAGTTTTAGTTTTAATTTTGTTTCCAATCATTACCCTACTTCTTTCTCCAATCATTACCCTATTTTTTCAATTATTACTTTCTCATCTCTCTCTATCTATCTCCAATCATTACCCATATTTTCAATTATTACTCTATTTCTCTCTCTACCCACTATCAAAACTAAATTAAACTAAACTCCCAATCAAACACTACATTTACAATCGCTGCACGAAAGGTTTCTCTTCACAATCAAAGAAGAAACTAAGAGCAAGTTTCTAAGTTGTTTTGTAAAATTGTTAGTAAATAGTGCATTTTTTTATTTTACCTGCTTACATCTTTCTCAACACTGCACCAAGAAGGTTACTAATCGCACCCCCTTGCCCCCGCCTAACACTCTAGAGACTGACCCTTTTACCCCCACTCCCACGTGCTCTCTCTCTCCCCCGAGCAGTCCCTCTCTCTCCCTCTTTTGATTTTTTTTATAAAATTTTAAATGTCAATAATTTTTTTTTCACGTATTTTTTTTAAAAAAAATTAATAATTTTTGAAATATATTTAACGAAACCTATCAAACGAGCCTAATATTAATGGAGAAATAATGTAAAACGAAAAAATTATATTTTTTTCATAGTTTAAACTGTCTAACGAGATTAAAAAATGTGTTTCAAATTTAAATCCATTTGAACCGGTGGAAAGGGAAAAAAAAATTTGATCATTTTAATTATGACCATTTAGGAAGTAATCTTTTTGTTTATAACTTTTGATAGAAAAGTCCAATAACGTTCGTTCTTGTCAAAGAAATTTTATTTTTTCTTATATTTTCAGAATATGTAATAATTTCGGAACTTTCCGACATTGGTTTTTTTTTCTTTTCCTAGTAGGGTTAGAGTTTGTATCATATTTAAGGAGTTATAAGCCTTAGGGCTGGACAGTTTTTTTGATTATTATTGATTGACAAAATGTCTAGAGAGAGTTTCATAAAAGAACATTATGGATCAGTACAATTTTTTATTTTCGGATAATTGGTCAGTTGGGAACGATATTGCGAATGACATTTCTTGTGGGGAGAGCAGCTCCTACGTTGGGCGTGATTACTCAAATATAGAAGTTTAAAAAAAATGACGAATAAAAAAATAAAAACAAAGAGATAATATATTGGGCCCAAAAAAATCATTTAATTTAAACACATTATTTCATATTCAATATTAGACTTGTTTGATAGGTTTCGTTGAATAAATTTCAAATATATAAAATTTATTTAAAAAATATGTGATTTCAACCTCTTTGAACAGTTTATATATTAAAAAATATGGTTAAAAATTTAAATGTTCCAAATTTTAATCCGTTTGAACCGGTGGAAATATTTTATTTTTCTGATCATTTTATCCTAAATAGTCATAATTAAATTTTGACTTTAGAGCTCTCGTTGATTAACTCTAAGAAATATTTGATTTTACGACTTTCTTAGGGTTCATCGACGAGAGCCCTATAGTCAAAATTTAATTTTGACCATTTAAGATAAAATGATCAGAAAACTAAAATCTTTCCAACGGTTCAAACGGATTGAAATTTGGAACACTTAATTTTTCAACCTTTTTAGACAGTTTAAACTACTACAAAAATATAATTTTTCCGTTTACATTATTTCACCATCAATATTAGGCTCATTTGATAGGTTTCGTTGAGTAGATTTCAAAAATCTAAAATTTATTTTTAAAAAAAAGGTGAAAAAAAAAGTTATTAGTATTTACAATTTTATAAAAAAATAAAATAAGAGATAGAGAAATGGGAGAGAGAGAGAGAGAGAGAGAGAGAGAGAGAGCAAGTGGATGGAGATAAAACGAGAAATTTCATGTGATGGTGTCAGAACCCGCCCCCCCCCCCCCCCCCCAATACTATCTATTTAACATATTCTCTATTAAAATACTATTACTTTTATTACCCTTTTTCTTTTTTGGGGGAGAGAGAGTGAGTGAGAGTGAGAGAGAGAAAAAGTAATAAAGAAATGAAAAGCCTTATGTACAGGGCTTCGGTACATTTACCTCATCATTTCAGCAAAGTCAATTTACCTCTTCTTTTAGCTCCTCTACTGTTGCTTGTTTTTGAATATTTTCCTTATGTAAATTAGTTATAAAGCCATTTTAGTTTTACCCCACCTGATGATGTACTTGCTCTAAGGAGGACTAGGAGTCGGATGATGGGAAATTGTGAGGAGGAGAGAGAAGCAGGAAAGGGTTTTCGCTATCGCTGGAGAGTGGAGACTGCTGGAGTAAAGTCTGGGTGTGGGAGGAAAGAATTGAACCCACCCTACTTTTCAATTCCCTTATGGAGACTGCTGGAGAGTGGGCTCATTTGCCAGTCAAATAGTAACTTCTTCTTTTTTCTCTATTTAAATTTTTTTCCATTTATTAATTTTGCGTTAAATTTTCATGACTCATTGATTCGTCTTGGTGAAAAGAATTGAAAAAGTAAAAAAATTTGATCAAAACTCATAATTTAAAAAAAAACAAGAATACGAAAAAAAAATTCTCTTATTGAGTCTTTATTCAAAAATTTATGAGATTCAATCAAAATTTTTTAATTTTCTAATTCCTTTCGTCGAGATGAATAAATAAGTCACAAAAATTTGACGCAAAACAAACAAATGCAAAAAAAATTCAAATAAAGACAAAAAAATAAGTCACCCTACTTTTCAATTCAAACCCACCCTAGGTCTAGATTCCATTTAGGGTTTGTATATATACTAGGGATTGTATATGCGTCTGAAGGCACGGCGCAACGCGTTTTGAACACAATTAAATTGAATTGCCCTCCTCTACTTTTAACCAACCCGTGCATGAAAGCACGGCGCAGTATATTGTTTGTTTAGTCTTAAAAAGTATTCTTCCCGGATAATCATAGTCATCAGGCACGACGCAACGCTTTTGGAACACAATTAAATTGAATTGCCCTTCTCTACTTTTAACCAACCCGTGCGTGAAAGCACAGCGCAATATATTTTTTATTTAGTCTTAAAAAGTATTCTTCCTGGATAATCATGGTCATCCGCAACTGAATTAAAGAAAAATACAATAATATACACAAAATAAACCAACACAATCCAATTCCATTAAGGCATTTCTAATAAGTTAGGGGTGTGCAGAATACCCACGGGCCAGTGGACCCGCACCGACCCGTCCTGACCCAAAGGGTCTCGGGCGGTTTCGAACCACTGCTGCAGTCGGGTAAGGGTTAACCGTTAATTTCTATAAAAAAAAATGATTCTCAAGTCTCTATGTTTTCAACCTGTTGGGTCCAACCCGACCTGACTCTATATAAATAAATATATATATATATATATATATATATACACACACACACACTCTTAGGATCTCCTAAGGGATCACGGATGGGGAGGCTGGTGCAGGACTCTAATCACAGCCGTTCCCGTTTTAAAATGGCATCTTGCGGATCCTAGGGGAGTTGGGTCGGTTAAAATGGGATGCGGGTGAGGATCCAGGTGGGAATTCGGGTTATAACAAAACTCAGATTCCAGCCGTACACCTCCCATTTCCTCCTTTTTCGATCAGACGCGGAGAGAGAGAGAGAGAGAGAGAGAGAGAGAGAGAGAGAGAGAGAGAGAATCCGTAGAACGAAGAAGAAGATCGGAAGGTATCTCTCTCTTTTCTCGAATCTCTCTCGTATCTCGAACTCTGTATCTCTTGTATCTTAATTCTTTGTGATCTCTGTATCTATTGATTATTAGGGTTTTCCCTGGTTCGGTTTTTCCTTGTTCGATTGTTAGGGTTTCTCTGAATCCGAATTCGAACGATTCTATATCTCGAATCCGAATGATTTATGGTTCCACACCACCAAGGTCTTTATTTTATGCGATTTTGGGCTTGGAACGGGATTGATTTTTTGCCACACCAAACTGGTTACCAGTATTTTCTGACCCCGATTCTTTTTTTTTTCTCCAAGTCATGAATTAGTTGATTCTCTCAAACCCAGTCCATCTACGTTTGGTGGAGTGGAAAAAATTTTGGTTCTGCTATTGAAAATTTGTTTCAAGTAGTTAGACCCCTTGTGTTTTTCGTATTACCAGTCATATGGAGCAAATGGGATGTCTATGATAGTAGTGGTCCTTGTCTTTAATTTTGTCCAAGCAATCTATTTGCATTAGTAGAGTAATCTATTATATGTTTGGTGATGCAGTTATGGCTCCGGCTGGTGCCGTCTCCCTAAGCTCAATTGCAGGAATGCATACTACCGTAATTGTAGGAAAGAGTTTGCTCTCGCACCTGTTCTAAGGATGTCTGTTTCTACTGGTCTTGCAATTTCTGTTGGATCTCTTCTTGTTGCACTCTTGGTTTCAATGCTCTATTTTGTTTGAGCAACTTTTGCAAATTTTTTGAGGAAAGCGAAGAGGATAGGAGTGGATTTGTTTGCTAATTATGAGAATGGTTTGAGTAGAGACCAATGGCGGCAACAGAAATTGAAGATAAGATTGTGGGATCACATTTCGATGGAGTTATGAATTGCACATGAGAAATGTTTGTAGCTCTCTTGTTCCAGTAGCTCTGTGTGTGTAGTTTTTGGCATGAGAAATGTCTGTAGCCGTGTATCCGTGTCGGGTTATAAACTTGATTTGTCTGTATCCATGTCAGGTCCAAATTAGTTTGGGACACATAATGAGAGAAGTGTTTTGATTAATTCTTCCGGGGACATCCAAGCTCGCTAATCTGTTAAAGCATGGATGAAATTTTGATGTTTTGATGTTTGAATTGGATGAAATTTTGCCCTCATCAAAGTGGAGAAATATTGGGGCAGCACAATCAATGGAATAGGTTGTCTTGTGTTTCTTTTTTGATCTGGTCTTTTGGGGTTATTTATTCTAGAATCAATGAATTGTAAGAATTGTAATTTTA